>OZ038322.1:4783209-5096620 GCA_964035795.1 Pterobdella sp. o SKG-2022
TATAAGCGGCATCAAAATATTTCAGAATTTTTGATCTCGTGCCATTAGTACGGAGATTAAATCTAATTATTTTTCTTCGTCAATAAAATGCGCGGATTATTTTGAGCAAATTTCCCAGTAGTTGATCAAACCATGTATTTTAAAGAAGCTTTCTAATACAATACAATAAAAAAATTCAATAAAAAAATACGCTCTTGCATAAGTGATTTTCATTATTAGGGGTGCTCAAACTTTTATGATCAGCACTATATTGTATGGTAATTATCGTCTGAATTTCTTTAACATATCTCATTTCAGTGAAAGTTCGTTGACAATAGTGCTTTCCCAAAAAATATTTCGTAGTAAACATTAACGATACTCCATGAATTCCATGCATTTTCGTAGCTGACCAAATAAATATGCCATATTTTAAAATCTATTAAATAAATATTGTAAAGCTTTATGTTTTAATGAAACAATATCGAAAAACTTATTCTTATTTTTTTAATTGCACAATTGTAGATAAAAATTCTCCGAGAAACAATTGGTGGAGAATCAAAAACTGCACTGACTTGAACTGCTGAACTAATTAAGGTGTGAAGTACATCTATACATGTTATAATATGTGGGAACGATGAAGAACAGAAGAGGTCTTGAGAAAAAACTTATAAACACAGAATAAGTGTATTATTCATGCCAGAACTAACAGGTTATATTAAATAAACAATACGTCCGCAACATAGGCAATATTAGTTTACTACTCTCTACTTCATACATAACCACTCTCAACAATACAACGCCAATAATTAATCGCACTAAGATACTTATATCTCTGAGTCAAAATTTCTTTGAAGGAGTCCTAAGGTGGACCATACATTCCCACTAAAGGGAGACAGAAAACCACCTTGGTCTCAGTGCTGATAGATGACCTTACAAGTAGGGAAATCCCACTAAACAATGGAGCAGACCTAGCAAAACGAAGAATGCTGGGAGCTGACAGAAAGATGTGGAAGAAGCACATCGACATTGACTGTATATATATTTTTTTAAAGCATATTTTGATCCAAAATGGAATTTTATTAATAACAATCCTAAGGTCCAGAAAAGCCGGTTCACGATTGGTCTGTAAATGTAAACAACTGACTAAAGGTGCAAGAGACTCTACCACAAGCCATTTGGAAAATATAGGAATTGCAATAAAAAAAGTCGAATTTTTTGAAATCATTAACACAAAAATGAAGCAACAGATCATAGGGAGTGGCATGAGAAATACCGTGTGAAGAAGTGATGAGAGGAACAAAGATTTTTTATAATTACTACCAGGTATGAATGATTAGAACCAGAAAAATTAAATTTTCAGTTTTAATTCAAACTTTATTGTAGAAAAATTGTCAATTATAATTTAAATCTCCTTTTTTGTACATAGATGTCAAGTTTGTCCGTTATATATTCTATAATTATGAGTTTGATATGCTAAAGTTATTGAATTGTAGCAAAACTGGAATGAAACCGATTGAATGCGTATGTTCATACTTAAAATTTAAACTACTCTCAATAAAAAACTGTCAAAATATTTGAGCAAAAACGATAAATGACATAAACATGAAAAATCGATAATATTGATTGAAAAACCACATCGAAGTTAGTGTTGTGAAAATGTTAAAGATCATTTGATTGGAAAAATAGTTTTCGGAAAAATCACGAGTTGAGAGTCATACCAGAAAACTGGCAAGAAAAGCTATTTGAAAAAGTTTAAAATTTCAATGAGGTTATTGAGTGGGAGTAAAAGTGAATGGAGTGGAAAAGATCCATACATAATTTGTTCTTTGGTTGCTAAATGGATGTTTTGCAAAGAAGAGAAACTAAAATGGAAGTTTTTCTTGTAGAAATTGAGATTGGATGAAAAATGAAACAAGATTGAAGCAATATGCTTGAGTATCATAAATCATTGAGGTAATTGACTGTTAAGGAAACGAAATTGTAAAATGTCATTTGTTCTAATTATTTGATAGAAACTAAGACTAATTGGAAATATTGGCAAAACAAACGCTATGGTTTATTTAGAAACTTATTACATGAATAAGAATATCTTAAATTATCAAGTGTTAATCGGAAATAATAATAATGATTATGATACTACTACTACTACTACTACTACTAAAGCTATTGATGTACAAATATTGTATAGTATTTATGCCCAAATAATGTATGACTTTGTAAAATCAATTTCTAGTATTGATGTAATTTTACTTGGTAAAATTACAATTGCTTGTATAAAATCAATAAAATCATAACACAGGATTTGTATGTATAGTTAAAATTGAAACATTGAAGTGTTGTAAAAGTTAAACAACTTTTAAGAAAAAAATCAATAAATCAAATATTATAATTTAATTTACTTTTCTTAAAGCTTTCTGCTACATATTTAACAAGTGTTTGATAGATTTTAAAATTTAAATGAATTATTTTTTTGTATTTATCTGAATTAATGAGATGGTGATGAAAAAATTCTTCAAGTGGTCATATAATTTTATTATTGGAAATAATGCAATTATTAATTTTCATAATTATCTCTATAAAAGCAAATGATCAAGAGATGTTGATGTTGCAAGCTTTGTTTCCATAACTTAGAAAGAAAGCAAGATATACTAAATAATAACGGAAAAATAATTAAAAAAATCAAAAAACCTCAAAGATCTGTATTCCAATTTGAATGTCAAAGTATTTGAAAAATTAGTTTTCTTAAATGTATTTTATACGATTTAAGTATCATTATGAACAAAAATCTTTCTACCAAATTAAAATTTTTTAAAAATTAAATATTTATAATTTTTCAAATTTTAATTTTTGTATGAGTTTAATTTGTGCTATATTGTTCCAGAGAACGAAACTAAATTTCAAAAACTGATCGATAATCAAAACTTTTTTAAAAATATACCGGTTAGTGATGTGCTTATACCTTTTAACATTGGCTGGAAATTAATTTCAATTTCACTAAAAAATTAATAAATTAAAAATTTTATAAACATTTATTATACAAAAATTTTTTAGTTTTAGTCAATATATTTTATAAAAAAAAAGTGAAGAACGATGGAAAATATGAAAAAATATCATGAAACTTAAAATTAAAGTTATTTTTGGCAATTTGATCATATGAGGTATTTTAAGTCAACATTTAGTATAGGTATATGCCAAAATAATCAAACTGCACATTTTGTTTGTTCTATACCTCGGATTTGTTTTACGTTTTTCCATTTAATTTAGAAAGTGAAAATTTTGAAAAGCACATATAATTAAAATGAATAAATTTGAAATTTTATTAGTACTACTGTATAGATTAAATATTTGCTTTGGCTGCGTCTTAATACTGAATGGAGAAGACTGGATTTTGGACGATAATGAAAATATAATCGGTGATTTTATTTGAAAAATTCTGCTTAAATTTTTGCAAAAGTATTTATCGCTTATCAAATTGACTCATTTTTTGTTGCTTATTATTTACTTTTACACAAGTGCCAAATCATTAATAGCGCTGTATTTTTAATTTTGAATAAATTTAATTTTTTTTCCAATGAAAGTTAAAGCAACAGTTCCAGGCAACATATATAAGGATCTAGAAAAAAATTTCTTAATAGAAAATCCTCTTTACCGTTTTAATGATTATGCCTATCGCTGGATTTCTTTGAAAAATTGGAAATACACAAAATTATTCCAAGGTTTAATTATTATGAACTATTCTCCAACGTTCAACAATATTTTTATCAATAGTCAGTTCAAAGCTCCTTTCTCATAATGTGGTGATGTTAGTGGTGGAGGGAATCGATACAGTAGCAGACGTAGTTGTTAACAATCAGACTATAGGGACCGTCAATAACATGTTTGTGCAATACCGTTTCAATGTAACTGAAAAGTTGAAGGTTTTATAGCTTTTATTTTTATTTTTTGTAATTCATTCTAAATTCAGTTTCAATATTTTTTTTAGACTATCGTGAACTTAAAAAAAAATTCAACATTCATTGGAAACAGATAATTTTTAATAGCTTTATAATCATTGAAATTAATTTCATAGCCAGGAATCAACAAAATAGAAATAAAGTTAACATCTGCGGTCAAATGGGCATCTGAACAAGCTACGAGCTATCCTTATCCTGTACCTCCAGAATGCCCTCCTAATGTTCAAAATGGCTCTTGCCACTTCAATTTCATCAGGTTCGAAACGAGAGTTGCACTTTAGCTGTGTGAAAAATATAAAATTTTCAAATACCTCATGCGAAAAGGTTGAAAATATGAAACATGTGCGTAGATATAATTTTGATAAACATAAATAGTAAAAAACCTAAACTGTGCAAAACTTTATTTTGCTTATATTAAGAGTTCGAAAAAAAATTTATATAAAATTCAAGATATACTACTTCAAGATACTCGAAAAAAATAAAAAACATCTCAATGACTACGAAATTGCTATTGAATTTTTTGAGCTAACAAGGATACAAAACTACAAACCATACGTTTTCATGAAGAACTACCCTCCATAAGGGGAATCATAAAAACACGATAATATTTGAATTGTCTACATAGACGAAGTTATTCGATATATTTTTTATATGATCATCAGGTGACTAATTACTATCATATATTAGTCACCTGATGATCATATAAAAAATACACTAAAAAGCTTCGTCTCAATAAAGGATTTAAATATCATCGTGTTTTTATGATTATCACATTATTTTTCCCCTAGTGTTCATTCATTATCCAAACACTATGTCTTTAGAAAAGCGGCGTACTCTTTTTCTTGGGATTGGGGTCCAAATTTCCCTGGAGTGGCAATATGGTACTTAATCTTTTGAAAACTAGTTAATTTGATTAATTGCATTGGATGATTATTTTAAAGGAAGAGCATTTATTTGGAAGCGTATGATACAATCCACCTTGATTACCTCACTTACAGCACTGAATTAGGTTCATTTAATCTTCTTTTTTAACTTCAGTGAATTAAAAGTATTTTGTTTTTTTTAGAAAATTCTGGAAAGATCTGGTTATTGGCATTGGAAATGAGATTCAGCGTCAATAGAACTTCTCATGTAGGGGTCCATGTAACTCAACACGAGTTGCACATTGATCTGTTTAGATCTTTTAAGCTAAATACTGGGCAGAATATAGAATATCTCTCCATACCAATTGTTAGATTATGTTTTGATAATTACGCTTTTGACTAATAAATATAAATTTCATTCGAATAATTTCAATATTTCACGTCTAACACCATAAAAATGAGACTAAAAACGATAAAAAAATGATTATTTATAAGTAAATTAAGATATCTCCAGAAAGATAAATAAATTTGTTTTCACCTCAAAAATGATTTTAAATAGGAAAGCTCTGACGTAGAGTTATGGTGGCCCAATGGTATGGGAGATGCCACCATGTATGAATTCAAAGTGTCCATGGAAGCTGAAGACAGAGGCATGCATCAGATGAAACAAAACTATTCTCAAAAAAATACTGAGAAGAGCTTGACTTTGTTGGAAGAAAAACTTTCAGTGGGGTTCAGAACAGTTGAGTTAGTTCAGAACAATGTAGGAGAATACGGTTAGAACTACATGACTTCTGAAATATTGTATGAATCTTCAACACTGGCACTATAAAATCATGCCTTATTAAACTTCAAACCTATACTTCCAGGTTTAACATTTTACTTTGAAATCAATGGCAAACCCGTCTTTGCAAAAGGGTCCAACTGGATCCCAACTTCAAACTTTTTGTTCTCAAGCGAGGGATGTAGTGAACCGTGTTCTTGTGGCTTGAATATCAGTGAAAACTGTAACTTTGATGAAAAATATAAACAGAAAATTGATTGGTTGTTGAGATCAGCTGTTGAGGCCAACATGAACATGTTGAGAGTTTGGGGAGGAGGGGTAAGATTGAGATTTCATTTTGTTTCTATCTGTTTCATATTAGTTTGCTTTAAAAGTTGAAATAAAGGTATGAATAAATACTTTTGAAGGTATATGAAACAGACTACTTTTACACAAAAGCAAATGAATATGGCATAATGATATGGCAAGACTTCATGTTTGCTTGTGCTCTGTATCCGTCTGACCCCACGTTCTTGAAGTCAGTTGAGGAAGAAGTCAAGCATCAGGTTAGTTTCTCATTATAACTTTAAAATTTTAAATTCCGATATCATGATTTTATAACTGTGATGGTTTTTTTAAAAATGTATTTTAACTTATGAATTAAATATTTTATTTGTACAACTATGATTGAGTTTAAGAAACTTTAAATTTTTTTTGTGAAGGTTTTGAGGTTAAAGAACAACCCAAGCATTGTAGTATGGGCTGGTAACAATGAGAATGAAGGAGCTCTAGCTAATAATTGGTCATTGTTATCATTTAAATAGTTCTTAGATAACATTTAACTGTTCCAATTAGTATTGAATTTATACTTAAAATTAATGTTATAGCTGTCTAGATTGTATGTTAAACACTGAGTTTTTAAATGTGTAAGTAATGTCATTCAACTGGCCCAACAGGTTCAATATCAGTAAAGATTCCTACAATCTTTATAAGAAGGACTACATCACGTTATATGTTGATTTGATAAGAAACATTACCTCTACACTAGATCAGAACAGACCTTTTGTGACTTCGAGTCCCTCCAATGGTCTAGAAAGTGTTGTGGAAGGGTGGGTCGCTGATGATCCACAAAGCACTTCATTTGGAGATAGTAGGGCTTAAGTTGTTGAAGTTCATGGACGTTTTAGCAATGTACCGTTGTGTTTTTTTTGCGATTTTTCCAACATAACAAGCCTACAAATTATAGAAATGGAAACGCAACAGTTGTAATATATTAATTTTGTATTAACAAAGCTTTTCCATATTAATGAGATATCATCCAATAACTCAGTAATATCAAAAAGCTTTGGTAATACAAATTTTTTTAAAGTATATATCTATTTGAGATTTTTATTTTATTTCCATCCAATTTCAGTTCATTTTTACGATTACTTTTCTGATCTGTGGAATGTTTCCAACCTTCGGACACCGAGGTTTGCTTCTGAATTCGGAGTGCAATCTTGGCCCTCCTTCCAATCTCTCATTCCCGTCTCCAACCATGAACACCACAAGAAAAATAGTGTAGATGCTGACTTGAGGCTGATGAGTAAGTTTGCATTACATCGGCAACACCATCAACACGGTAACGTTATAACGTTGTTGCACTACATATATACATTAACTTTAGAACGTCCGAAACTGTTTTCACCTTTAACGTTTATACAAAGTCATCATGAACTGTTTTTTCAAGTTAATCAAAATTTGTTCAAATAGTTTAACACAATATAACCCATTGAGTAATTTTGAAAAATTAAAAAAAATATTTTCTTGAAAAAACCCTTTTGAAACTATTCATAGATTGGTTTTCACCAGCTTCGGCAATGAGGTTTCTCAAAATTTTCGAAAGTTTTTGACCTCATTTTTACAGTCTGATTCCGAAAAGATTGGTTTTTCTTTGACCAAATCGGTATTCTCAATTTTAGAACATTTTTTTGACATTCACACCACACAAACTCAACTCCTGATCAAGGCAGGTACGCCAACCTTTGCTTAACTATAACAAGTATTAATTTCAGATTTTTTGGAAATCACCCACAAATTGACTTTTGTGCATGGTGGTTAGGAACTTAACTTTGACGATTGATCTTGGTGTTGGCAGAGTTACCATTCTCGTTAATGTGAGAATTTTACGTACGAAAGATAATGCTTTTTTTCTTTCATGAAATATTAATTTTTGAGTATTTCTTCACTAATTTGACAAAAGTTATTAAAGTAAAGAGTTTTCCAAAAAGGCGCCTGTGAAACCTGTTTTAGTTTTATCATTCTAGCTTCTCATTATAATCATCCGTCACCCTTTTGACTACACTTTCACTTACAAACTTTTTCCCACTGTTGGATAATCTTAATTTCATTGGATAGAAGTCACTGTTCCCATAGTTTCATGTGGACAAATGACTGACAAGCATCAGATGTCATCTCTGATATGGGGCATCATAACAGAGCTGATTGCAGTGTTTATCTTTGTTTCGTCTATTGTTCTTTACTTTAATATGTTTATACAATGGAAAACAATCAAAACAATGAAGAAAAAGTTTTATTTTATCAATATGAACATTTTCACGCCATTTTTGCCTTTCCACATTATAGTATGGTCAAATAAATTATGGTTTATGTACGAGCGTTATGGGTGTAGTTTAACTCAGAATGTCAACCAAAAAAGTTCCATAAAAATTTTTAGAGATTCAAAATTGATTTTATTCTCTCATGTTTTAAAAATATAAATTGTGAATTCTATTAATTAAACTTACTAATTTTTTTAAAAAGAACAAAATCTTTTCAAATGGAGGTCTCAGTGTGAAATAAAAATAACTGAATGGTTCATATATAAATTGTAGGTGAATTTGAAATTCTATATGGCATAACTCGACACATTGACATTCCCTTCTATCAAAACAAAACTCAAGAATTCATCGACTACATATTTTTTGGACAAGTAAGTTCATTCAATGAATTATTCAGGAAATACAGATTGATTTTATTTCAGAATTATTTATTAGTTTTTTCATGTTTATTATAATTTAAAAATATTGAATTTCATGATTTTCTTGTTTATTCGTCAAACTTTGATTTTTTAAAACCATCATCATCCTTCTCTAAAAAAATAACCATTGTATATTTTAAATTTTTTTATATTCAATTAGTTTTAATTTTCTTTTAAACGTGGGGATTAACAGATCAACCAAGCGATGAGCATTAAACTGCAAGTGGAACACTACAGAAGAGCAGCTGGGAGATTGTGGAATGCCAAAAAAGGAATATATGAGAGAATCCCTGAATATGATCTCTTTTCCCATCATCAAAACCAACTTCAAGCTGACCAGATTGATACAATGATGAAAATCAGTACAGAACGTATGCAAGAAAAGGGAAGGAAAGAAACTGGAAGGCGACGTGTGAGAGAGGGCTTCACAATGGGAGCTCTGTATTGGCAACTGAACGATGTCTGGCAGGCTCCCAGCTGGTCTTCTATTGGTGGGTTCAGCTTCATTGTATTCCTACATTAGTCAAAGGAATTAGTGAGTTTTTAAACTAAGGAAAAATGATTAAATTAAAATGATGATGATGGTGGTGGTGGTTGTGGTGATGATGATGATGATGGTGGTGGTTGTGGTGATGATGATGATGATGGTGGTGGTTGTGGTGATGATGATGATGATGGTGGTGGTTGTGGTGATGATGATGATGATGGTGGTGGTTGTGGTGATGATGATGATGATGGTGGTGGTTGTGGTGATGATGATGATGATGGTGGTGGTTGTGGTGATGATGATGATGATGGTGGTGGTTGTGGTGATGATGATGATGATGGTGGTGGTTGTGGTGATGATGATGATGGTGGTGGTTGTGGTGATGATGATGATGATGGTGGTGGTTGTGGTTGTGGTGATGATGATGATGGTGGTGGTTGTGGTGATGATGATGGTGGTGGTGGTGGTTGTGGTGATGATGATGATGGTGGTGGTTGTGGTGATGATGATGATGATGGTGGTGGTTGTGATGATGATGATGGTGGTGGTGGTGGTTGTGGTGATGATGATGATGGTGGTGGTTGTGGTGATGATGATGATGATGGTGGTGGTTGTGGTGATGATGATGATGATGGTGGTGGTTGTGGTGATGATGATGATGATGGTGGTGGTTGTGGTGATGATGATGATGATGGTGGTGGTTGTGGTGATGATGATGATGATGGTGGTGGTTGTGGTGATGATGATGATGATGGTGGTGGTTGTGGTGATGATGATGATGATGGTGGTGGTTGTGGTGATGATGATGATGATGGTGGTGGTTGTGGTGATGATGATGATGATGGTGGTGGTTGTGGTGATGATGATGATGATGGTGGTGGTTGTGGTGATGATGATGATGATGATGATGGTGGTGGTTGTGGTGATGATGATGATGATGATGATGATGGTGGTTGTGGTGATGATGATGGTGGTGATGATGATGATGGTAGTGGTTGTGGTGATGATGATGATGATGATGATGGTGGTGGTGGTTGTGGTGATGATGATGATGATGGTGGTTGTGGTGATGATGATGATGATGGTGGTGGTTGTGGTGATGATGATGATGATGGTGGTGGTTGTGGTGATGATGATGATGATGGTGGTGGTTGTGGTGATGATGATGATGATGGTGGTGGTTGTGGTGATGATGATGGTGGTGATGATGATGATGGTAGTGGTTGTGGTGATGATGATGATGATGATGATGGTGGTGGTGGTTGTGGTGATGATGATGATGATGGTGGTTGTGGTGATGATGATGATGATGGTGGTGGTGGTTGTGGTGATGATGATGATGATGGTGGTGGTTGTGGTGATGATGATGATGATGGTGGTGGTTGTGGTGATGATGATGATTGTTGTTGTTGTTGAGCGCCAGCTTCCAAAGACTCTTCCGACATTCTTTGAAGCGAGTACCGAAAGAAACTTGCAGCTTCGAGTTGTTTATGACTTTTGGTGAGCAGGGAAAAAATGATGGATGGATTCTCAAAATGCTTTGTGGTTGGAAACTGACGTGGTTTAGAACCTCTTCGACAGTCCTGTTGGAGTGCACACCCGGCACCACGAGAAGGTCGGTTCTTCAGCCGGGCTGATGATGATGATGATGAGGGTGGTAATGATGATGATGACGATGATGATGGTGGTGGTGATGATGATGGTTGTGGTGATGATAATGATGATGATTGTGGTGGTTGTGGTGATGATGATGATGGTGGTGGTTGTGGCGATGTTGATGATGATGGTAATAATGATGATGATGATGATTGTTGTTGTTGTTGTTGTTGTTGTTGTTGTTGTTGCTGTTGAGCGCCAACTTCCAAAGACTCTTCTGACACGCTTTGAAGCAAGTATTGAAAGAAACTGGTAGCTTCGAATTGTTTGTGACTTTTGGTGAGAGGGAAAAATGATGAATGTTTTTTCGAAATGCTTTGTGGTTGGAAGCTGACGTGGTTTAGAACCACTTCGACACTCTTGTTGGAGTGCACACCCGGCACCACGAGAAGGTGGGTTCTTTCGCCGAGCTGATGATGATGGTGGTGGTTGTGGTGATGATGATGATGATGGTGGTTGTGATGATGATGATGGTGGTGGTGGTGGTTGTGGTGATGATGATGATGGTGGTGGTTGTGGTGATGATGATGATGATGGTGGTGGTTGTGGTGATGATGATGATGATGGTGGTGGTTGTGGTGATGATGATGATGATGGTGGTGGTTGTGGTGATGATGATGATGATGGTGGTGGTTGTGGTGATGATGATGATGATGGTGGTGGTTGTGGTGATGATGATGATGATGGTGGTGGTTGTGGTGATGATGATGATGATGGTGGTGGTTGTGGTGATGATGATGATGATGGTGGTGGTTGTGGTGATGATGATGATGATGGTGGTGGTTGTGGTGATGATGATGATGATGATGGTGGTGGTTGTGGTGATGATGATGATGATGATGGTGGTGGTTGTGGTGATGATGATGATGATGATGATGATGGTGGTTGTGGTGATGATGATGGTGGTGATGATGATGATGGTAGTGGTTGTGGTGATGATGATGATGATGATGATGGTGGTGGTGGTTGTGGTGATGATGATGATGATGGTGGTTGTGGTGATGATGATGATGATGGTGGTGGTTGTGGTGATGATGATGATGATGGTGGTGGTTGTGGTGATGATGATGATGATGGTGGTGGTTGTGGTGATGATGATGATTGTTGTTGTTGTTGAGCGCCAGCTTCCAAAGACTCTTCCGACATTCTTTGAAGCGAGTACCGAAAGAAACTTGCAGCTTCGAGTTGTTTATGACTTTTGGTGAGCAGGGAAAAAATGATGGATGGATTCTCAAAATGCTTTGTGGTTGGAAACTGACGTGGTTTAGAACCTCTTCGACAGTCCTGTTGGAGTGCACACCCGGCACCACGAGAAGGTCGGTTCTTCAGCCGGGCTGATGATGATGATGATGAGGGTGGTAATGATGATGATGACGATGATGATGGTGGTGGTGATGATGATGGTTGTGGTGATGATAATGATGATGATTGTGGTGGTTGTGGTGATGATGATGATGGTGGTGGTTGTGGCGATGTTGATGATGATGGTAATAATGATGATGATGATGATTGTTGTTGTTGTTGTTGTTGTTGTTGTTGTTGTTGCTGTTGAGCGCCAACTTCCAAAGACTCTTCTGACACGCTTTGAAGCAAGTATTGAAAGAAACTGGTAGCTTCGAATTGTTTGTGACTTTTGGTGAGAGGGAAAAATGATGAATGTTTTTTCGAAATGCTTTGTGGTTGGAAGCTGACGTGGTTTAGAACCACTTCGACACTCTTGTTGGAGTGCACACCCGGCACCACGAGAAGGTGGGTTCTTTCGCCGAGCTGATGATGATGGTGGTGGTTGTGGTGATGATGATGATGATGATGGTGGTAATGATAATGATGATGGTGGTAATGATGATGATGATGATGGTGGTGGTTGTGGTGATGATGATGATGATGATGGTGGTGGTTGTGGTGATGATGATGATGATGGTGGGGGTTGTTTTGATGATGATGATGATGATGCTGGTGGTTGTGGTGATGATGATGATGATCATGGTGGTGGTTGTGGTGATGATGATGATGATGATGATGGTGGTGGTTGTGGTGATGATGATGATGATGATGCTGGTGGTTGTGGTTGTGGTGATGCTGATGATGATGGCGATGATGATGATGATGGTGGTAATGATGATGATGATGATTTTTATTATTGAGCGCCAGCTTCCAAAGACTCTTCCGACACTCTTTGGAGCGAGTACATAAAGAAACTTGCAGCTTCCAGTTGTTTGTGACTTTTGGTGAGCAGTGAAAAAATGATGGATGGATTCTCGAAATGCTTTGTGGTTGGAAGCTGACGTGGTTTAGAACCTCTTCGACACTCCTTTTGGAGTACACACCCGGCACCACGAGAAGGTGGGTTCTTTCGTCGGGTTGATGATGGTGATGATTTGTTGTTGTTGAGCGATGAGTGAAAGCGAGTTAGTGAGTTAGTGTAGTAAGGGTTGGGGTTGTGAAATGTTTGAGAGGTCTGAAATCAATTTTCACTTTTCTCATATCGTCAGAGACAGTTTAGGGTTTAATGTCATTGTATCAAAAGGAGGTGGTTTAGCAGGTGGCCGATGTATACGAGGACATTTGTAGATGGCATGCTCAGCGGTCTCATCACCCTAGGCCACATTTCCGACAGATGGTATCAACAGTTCTGTTGATTTTTGCCAGCCAATATTTGAGTTCCGGATGGTGACTAGATCGAAGGCGACATAACGTCATCTGCTCCCTTCTTCCCAGTTGGCTTTCTACTTTCTGTTGACCTTCGATCTTCTTTCACCATAGATCCGCTGTGTGCGTTCATGCGACGCCGGTCTGCCTTTCGTTGCTCTGTGTATCATTGCTTTAGCTGTGGTGTAGTGATGGTCAACGTCCGTTTGGTCAGCGTCAGCCCCTTTCTTCATCTGAGCATAGGCTAGCTCGTTGCCGGTGATGCCCCATTGGCCCGGGCACCACGTAAAGATCACTTGACAGCATCCATGGGGGGAGAAGTTCTGGCTGTTTGGCAAGACTGGTGTTTCCGTAATTCACGACGAGTGATGATGATTTTTGTTGTTGTTGAGCGCCAACTTCCAAAGACTCTTGATGATGATGATGTTAACAGCAGAGGTTACTTCGCACAAATGGAAATAAAAAATTATTTCTTTTTTATTTTATAAAAATGAATCATCAAAAATTTTTCTTTTTGACATACAATGCGTTGTTTTCAAGCCTTGTGTTAAATGTTAAAAAATTTTTCAACTCTATCTTAAAATTAACAGAATACTCTGGCAACTGGAAAATGCTGCACTACCATGCAAAAAAATTTTTTGCCACACATCTCGTCTCATCATACTTCGTAGATGTAGAAACTGATGCAGAACACATTGGAAAGGAGGCTGTTTTAAGGGTTTATTTCACTCAAAACGACGTATTAAACAGAAGAGATAATAGTGAGAAGCTTTGAAAGATTTTAATTACCATTCAGTCATTGGTTATTTTAATGAGGCTATTACGAGTTTTTATGTTCAACTTTTTTTCTCAATATAGCGTTTTCATGTGCTTGAAGGTTATAAATATAGCATCAAGTGTTTATTATTGGCTTATCTGTGTATGAAACTGAACTTAGGGTCATAAATTGACTTTTAACATGAGTCATTTTATTTTTAAATGTCAATTTCCCTGGACAGACACCTTCACGTTAGCGATCCAGTGTGTGAACAGTGAGGAAGCCACATACACCAAATGGACCAAAGCATTTGAGCAGGTGTTCAGTTTCATCAATCAATCCTTTCATATCCTGTTTTCTTTAATTGGAGATTTAAATGTTATAATTAATATTGAATTTATTTAAATGAATATAGAACTTATAGTTTTATTTTTCTTCAAATAGTAATCTTGTTTTTTAGTAATATTATAATAGCGTAAGTATTAAATGTTAAACTAAACTAGCTCAGTAGGAAAACAATTCAAACCAAACTACTTATTTTGACACAAAGTTTTCTCAAGTTAACTTTATTTTATAATGCGAGTTCAAATAATTTTGCTTTATGCTTGGTTTAAATTTTTAAATTTTAATATTGATTAATGATTTAAATCTATGTAGAGTGCGTGATAAGCAAGCTTTAATAAATCTTTTGATATGTCTTACCCTCGACTGAAGAAAATAAGCTATAAACAGA
Organism: Pterobdella sp. o SKG-2022; assembly: GCA_964035795.1. NCBI lineage: Eukaryota > Metazoa > Annelida > Clitellata > Hirudinida > Piscicolidae > Pterobdella > Pterobdella occidentalis. Next base: position 4,798,069 of record OZ038322.1, read on the forward strand.
ATGAGGATGATGATGATGGTGGTGTTGAGGATGATGCTGGTGGTTGTGATGGTGATGATAATGAAGATAAATTGATATGAAGTAAAACATCGCAAACAAAGGAGTCGTCATCAACCCTTGCCTACTCTATCAACAAGGAGCATTTGGCAACAAAGTGCCATTCTTCCGACATAAATCTTTCCGGGTTTTATCTTGTCCTGCAGGTATGCTTTTAGGGAATGCGTTTAACGTTACAATCAAGCATTGAAAAATAGTAGTTACTTTAATTATAAACTATTTTAGGTGTATAACTTATTTGGGGAGCTGGTGTGTTCAAACTTTCAATTCTTGTCGAAAAGAATTTTTCCATGGCAAGTTCAACCCCCTTATATAGAGGTTAATTGATAATACCAATATATAAACCGTTAGGCTTATTTAAACATGCGTCATTTGCTAATGGTATCTGAGTCAGATATAATTTTTTTGAAATATTTTCACTTTCAAACTAATGTAATAACTCAACTCTAAACAGGTATCAAATGTAGAAAAAATAGATGATTATACAGTTAATTTCGTGGTTGCTTGTCGTGGTGTTTGTTTGTTCGTCTGGCTCGAGTATTTCGGGTCCTTAGGAACCTTTTCAGACAACGGCTTTATGCTAACCTCTTCACAAAGCAACATTACCTTCAAAAGTGTTTCTAAAATAGAAAGTTCAATGTCTTTTGAAGAAAATTTAAACGTTCAATTTTTAGGTGACATTAGAAGAAAATAAACTTTTTTGTTATAATTATAAAAAATTTGTTATATTTTTTTAATATTTTTTAAATTATAAGAAGCATAACCAAGAATATAACATAATACTTAAATATTGAACTTTCTTCAAAATTGATTTGTTCAGTCCGTAAAAAGGTCTGAATTGACATAAAACTTTATGAATCGTATAGTATGTTATACAACATCTTAGATTAGAACTTGTGTTTATGTAAATATTCAATGAATGTGATAATTCCTTGAATAGTCAAGATTCCTGACATTTCATTTCCTAAAAAATCTATTTATAACATTTCTTTTATATTTAATTTAATGTAAATTTTTGCTTTGATAAATCTTTCTTTTTGTTAAGATTTGAGTAAAAATTACAATTTTTAATTGTTATTGTCACGTCTTCAGATTTTTACCTGCACTGTCTTGCAAAAAGAACAAAACTTTTTGTTTTTTTTTATAAATAGCCAAAACGTATCATGAATGTGGCTATTTTGAAAATGCAGCCCAAAGTTGTGGTGTAAGAATGGAAATTGTGATGGCGTTTGTAGCTGTCAGGGTTTTAGGTTGGCAAAAAAAAATTTTTTGTTATATATGGTTATTTTGATTTTTTTTTCAAACGTGAATAGTTTTTTTCTCATATTATTTTTCTTTTGTTCCTTTTTTATGAATAACGCTAAAACATTGACGTCAGAATACAGCTTACTACGAGTGCTTAATGCACCGCCCATTAGGGCTCTATATATAAACTGCTTTCATTCATAAAAATTTTCGACAATTCGAAGCGAAATATCTTTATGGTTTTCGTTTGATTTTTACAAATAGTTTATTATAAATAAAAAATCATCGAGGTTTTGTTTTAAAATAAAACTTTTCTCAATATGATTATTGAAAAAGTAAAGGAGTCCAATGGAGCAACTAAAACTGCTGTCGATCGACTTAGTACACCGAGTTTCGAACCATTTACTGGTTTTTCTTTTTTCAATACGTCCCCATTAGTTTCTGGAACTAATTTTTTTGAAATTCCTTCTTCGGAAACAACTCTTAACACACCAGCCCTTCTCGCAAGCATTGAAAAATTTGATTTCACAAAGCCTTATAACTATGTCACTGGTTAGTTAACTTATTGTTTTATAATTTGAAGTATTATAATTTTTTTTTACTTTTTAAAGAAAACAATGATGAAAAAAATCTTTGTGTTGGAACTCCTTCATCTGTCGATTCTTCATCCTTAAGTGATGTAAACAAAATATCTATAAGTTTGCCACAAGAGTTCATGGAGGAGAGTTGTTACAGAAATGAACAGCTGGACTTGATCAATTCTTATATCAAAAAGATGCATGAAGAAGATGCACTTAAAAAGGCAGAAGCTGAAAAACTTGGCTCAAATGAAACAACTGATAAATTTTCACATGAAAAGTCATATGTGAATAAATCTAATGATTTATTAATTAATCAAGATCAAGACTTAAAAGTAAGCTCACAAAACAAAAATTATTTATTAGAAGAGCATTGCAACAATTTTGAAAAGTTTTTAGAAATTCAAAAGGTTAATATTACTGATGAGGTCACTAAAAACATTAAAGCTGATCCTTCTTTTGAAGAATGCTCGCAGCCAAAAAATTTCAAAGTTTCTTTGCAGGATAATTCAAATTTAGTTTTGGTCTATAGCAACAGCAATGGCATGAATTTGTGTAATAACAATAAAACTCCAAAAGTTAAAAGTAAAACTAAAAAATATAAAATTCCTTCAAATTTAGTTATTAGTTCAAGCATACAGTCGGGTGGATGCTTTTTTTATCCAGGCTTCAATGATGTGACTAATTTTCAAAACACAGAAAATCACCAAGAAATCAAATTAGAACCAATTGAACAAGTAACTTCAAGTACAGATATAAAAAATTTTGAAATTTCTACAAATAAATCAAAACAGGATTCATCAGTAATCAACTCTACATTTTCTCTTCCCAGCATTTCAGATATTCCTCCAGACACTCATGCATCTTTATCATTTCTTAATGCTCCAAAATCCACATCTTCTCAACTTTCTTCCATCCTTATAAAACCTCTCCGATCTACATCTAGATCTCAAAAGAGTGAAATAAAAGAAAGACCCCACAAATGCCCTGTTGAGTCTTGTGATCGTAGGTTTTCCCGATCTGATGAACTAGCTCGGCATATTCGTATACACACTGGAAACAAACCTTTCCAATGCAAGGTAGTATTTTATTTATACTGAATCTTGATTTATAATATATTTATTAAAAAATTTTGTTGAACAGAATTTTTAAAAAATTTGAAACTTGTGGCAGGTGTGTCAAAGATCTTTTAGTCGTAGTGACCATTTGACAACACATATGAGAACTCATACAGGAGAGCGACCATACTCATGTGATATTTGTGAACGGAGATTTTCAAGAAGTGATGAAAAAAGTAGGCACATGAGAATTCATCTAAAAAATAAAAATGGTAAAGATGATTCCAACACAATTCAAAATGCCAAAAGTAGAAATAAAAAATCTGCTGCAAAACACACTAAAAATGAAAAAAATGGTCTTTCAAACAATGAAAATAATTCATTTCCTACAAGCAATCACTTTCTGCAAGACCAATTTCTCAACTCCACAATACCTGCTTCCAAACTTTTCAAAGCGTTCTGAATTTCAACTCAAAAATTTCCGTCACACTACTAAATGGCTTGAAGGATTTTCTATTCGTAGAGAATTGCTTTATATAAAATCATCGTAATCCATATAAATTTATATATGATTCTTTTTATCAATTCAATCGTGAAGCTCTTAATTTTCTGGTGATATACCTAATGCATATTTATTATAACGCTATTTAATGCTTAAAATTCCTTATTAAACACTTGCTTTTGTAACCGGTGAAACGGTATTTTAAGGCATTCGGGTTGTAGATAATTTTTATAAGATTGTTGATAGTTCAAAACTTAAATGTACAATTTATTAAAAATATATATTTGTTTTAGTTCAAATTATTTTTAATATAATTAAGATATTTTTGTTGAACTTTTGTTTTTGTTTATGAGTTGATCAAGAGTTTGTGACTTCAAGACATTTTCAAAACCTTATCGGTTTACAAGTTTGACTTGAATTTTGTACGATATCTTCGCATATTCTCATCTTTTATATAGCTTCTCATTTGTCATAAGTAATTCAAAAAATAAAAATTTGAATTGACTTTTTATCTTCTAAATCTTGATAAATATTCAAAAGTTCTTAAGTAATTTATATCAAAACAGCTATAATCTATAACAGACTCAAACGTAGTGGGCCTTCGCGTAACGTAATTTAATAAATGGTTTCTTTCCTTTCATCTATCTTCATATCAAAAATTCTTATAAAAATCAATAGTATGGTTTTAAATCCAGATAGGCAAACGCATTCACTCAATAAACGTTACACCCAGCAACTAATTTAGAATTTTTAAAAATTATTTTTTAAATAGCTTGATTCTTCAATTTATGAAATTATTAAAACACAAGATTATTGGTAGACCAACAAAAAAGTCAGATAAAAAATGAAATTGCGGGAAACGTGTAAAACCATTTATAATTAAACATTTAAAACCATCTCAGATTTGAGTCATCACACGATCGGACTCTACGATAATTAAAACTATGTAGAATGGCATTAAATAAATATAATAATTCGATAATTATATGAAAAATGTATTTAACCATTTAAAATAACAATATTTTAGTGAAACATCAACTAGTGACATTTTGCAAAATATAGCAAAAAATATTCATTTTGAATATAGCAATTAAGTTTTGAGGATTTTAAATAATACATGTGATCAAAATTTTTAAGAATTTTTTTTGCATCTATAAATCGATTTGGATAATTGTTTTAGATTTTACACCGTAAAAGGAAACGTTTATATAAAGGGCAATTATAAAAATAATTATTATAACCAATTATTTCTTCATTGGATAAACGCTAAAAAAAATTTTTCGGTTTGAATTGAGTTGAATAGTCGACCAATTCATTTTTGCCACATTATTTTTTTTTTCAACCAGCCTTTTTTGTATGAACTGGTGCATTATTTTTATGACAATTTCATTTTTTTTCAAAACAACTTTCCAACAGATGGCAGTAAGCAATCTCATAAAACAGAAAGATAAGCTTTCAAAGCTTGTTTTCAGTTTATAAATGCCAAACGTGGGTTACCTTCAACGCTTTTTTCCCACACCATCAAAGAAGCATCTTTAGGTAGTCGTTCAGCAGATCTTTTGTTGGTGCCTAAAATTTTTCTACTCGTAACAAGACCATCCAAAATGAACCTGATTTTGATTTTTTCAAAAGCCAAACAATAAAATGAATATAATTTCAGAACTCTGGTTAGTTTATTAAATACAAAGTAGCATTTTCAAGTAAACGAACTTGATTTTATCATTGAAACCAACCAAGCCCATTCTTCAATTTTTTTCACACTACGTTAGACAAAATTTGCAGTGGTGGAGGGTTGTTTATGACACTTCTTTTCATTGGAAATACTGCAAGTATTTAAAGTTTTTGAAAACGTCCTGTAGAAAAAAGTTTTCTTGATACATTTAAAGTTGATTCGCTGACTGTACTTTCTTGAAGCACGAGTGGTCAGCCAAGAGTGTCTCTAACTTTTCAGCTGATTAAAAAAGCTACAAAACAATGTTTAAACAACACTTGATAAACTTTCTTAATTTTATACTTAAAATTCTGATTATATATGTATATTTTGTATCAAATGACTTCAATAAAGCTATCAAATTATCGTATTTCTCACTATTATCATCGTTTTGCGTTCGTTTCCATGCTGCATGGGTCAGACGGGGTCACATAATGACTCTTCTCCATATTCTTTGGTTTTGGGCAAGTTCAGGTTTGAAGTCCATATTTTTAAATGTTGAGCAATTTTCTAGTATATGCGATGTGGTTCAAAGCTTAGTAAGCATGCGAATGGTGAGTTAGCTGTGAAGGATGAACAAATGTTGAATGAGCTTTTAAGGTCTGTGAAAGAAAAATGAAAAGTAAAGCCGTAGGCCCATCAAAGGTAATTTTTTTTGTGAAATTAATGTATCTCACTTGGTGAACTGCTACCTTGTCATGGTCGGGTGGCCTGTGTGCTTCGAGAACCCTACGTACTCTGATAAAGAAGTTGACAGATGCTATGTCAGGGAGGTTGCAAGATAGGCTCAGACAACAATATAAAGAAGCCAAGAAAAAAGTAAAAAGAATGGTACGAGCTTCTATGCACATAACCTCGCAGCACAGGCTGAAGAAGCAGCAGCAAAAAGAGAGCTTGGGCAGATATAAAAGATCACCAAACTTGTTTGTAGCAAGCAACACAATAAATTAGACCCTTCTATTAAAGACAAAAGTGGAAAGCTTCTTACCACTGAGAGAAAGCAGGAAAAACGTTGGGCTGAACACTTTAGAGAAATTTTAAACCAACCACCACGTACACAAGAAGGAAATATTCCTCCAACTACTTCAGACCTCAACATCAGTTTTGATCCACCATCAACGTTTGAAGTAATTCTAACCATAAAGTATCTGAAAAACAACAAAGCACCTGGATATGACAACCTCAAAGCTTAAATTTTCAAAGCAGATCCAAACCTAGTAGCTAACATATTTCAGCCACTTCTTGAAGAGATATGGAGAAGAAAACAAGTACCTACAGAGTGGACAAAAGAAGTGATTGTTAAGATCCCCAAAAAAGTTCATTACATGACTGCAACAATTGGAGAGAAATCACTCTACTTTCTGTTCCTAGTAAGGTCGGCCCCTATAGCTCAATGGTTGAGCATTAGACTAATTGTTTAAAGTTACCGGGTTCGATCTCGCGTGGGCCGACTATTAGCACCTGTTCCACAGTGTGTTTTCGCTACATTAAATTTGTAGCAAGCGCTTTGATCTATAAGGAAAAGCGCTTTATAAATACCGCATTACATTAAGGTACTTGCTAAAATTTTCCTTCAGCAATTAGAAGATACAGTGGATAAGTCTTTGAGAAAAGAAGCTAGTCAAGACCCTGATGGAAAGTGTGCTGCTGTATGAAGCAAAAAAGTAGACTATTTGCAAGGCAGATAATATCACTACTTTTAAAAAACTTTTGAAATCATTTATTTAAGACTGCCTTCAAATTTTGACTATAATTGAACCTTTTCAATTTTGCCACTTCAATACTCACATAAAACATATATAAAATCTTATTTTATAGTTTAGTTCCAACATTTATGCTCATTCTAGTCATTATCATTATTTTAAATCTCATAATGTTTCAAACAGAGGTACCTCAGTTGCTTGCTTTTGGCGTCGTAGTAAATTGACTTTCATTCATTTCATTTCAGACAGAAAAAGATTGGAAGCTATGGAAATTTGGGTATAGAGAAAGTATACAATAAGCGACAAAATGACTAATGAAGAAGTTCTAAGCCGGCTTAATGAAAGCAGAGGATTGATGGCATGGGAAAAGAAGAACCAGATGGATAGGTAATATCTTGCATTATGAAAATTAGCTGAGAGTCATCTCAAAAAGATGGGTGGAACGAAAATGACCAAAAGGAAGAATAAGAAAAAAAAGGCTGGATGACATGATTTAAAGAGAAAGGCTGAAAATAAAAGATGGAAACACCTGGTTTGAGGAATCTGCCAATGGCAAAATAATTATGATGATGTTACTAATTAAATTATTCAAATGAATTGGATAATCATTTATCTCTTGTAAGGACTATCATTGATTTCAATATTATTTCTTGAATAATTTTTCCATTGTTTTTAATTTTCATATTGAATAATTTATTTTCATCACTTTATTTTCTTATTATAATGTTCCATGTTAGTTAAACTTATAAAAAATTACAGCTCATTTCCAATAAATATTTTTAAAAATTTTAGAGTTCAATTCCCCAAAAATGCCTGCAATGTCGGAATTATTTTTATAATGTAATATTTACAACGAATCATAAAGATACTAAACCCCGTAAGTTTCAAATAATTCAGTTCAATCATTTTTCCACAAAAATTTTTGGTATAATTAAGCTTTACGTGTGCTCTTCATTTAGTAGACGCTAATAAAGAAAACTATTTATTAACATCAAAGAAAAATTAAATAATGCATTAATGTACTCGAATAATTAAAAATATTTCAGTTTTTTGGAAAGTCGATTCCAATTTTTATCAGCCAATCAAATTCCTTTTTGTAATTATGTCGCTCCGCAAATGGGCGTTACGCCGTACGGTAGCCTCGCCTGAGAAAATGATATCCTCTCTACACTTCTTTCCTCAAAACTCACCCATTCTTTCTTAATTGTTGTGGGGTTTTTGAAATTTTTTTTCTTTATAATGAAAAGTTATAAATCTGACCCAAGTCAGTTGAAAATTATTTTTTATTCTTCTTTCACGGCTAAATTGTTTTCCCAATTTGCTTGACTAAATCCAAGATTCTCAATTTCATAACATTAAATCGTAGATTTCAAAAAGAGAAAATTCGATAAAGATGATTCCTATCAAGAAGGTATTATCTTAGTTCTATGATTTCAATGTAAATTCACATATTTATTTTACAATTCCATTTGAACAGATGACAATTTTAGATATGTTCCTAAAGCTGCTAACAAAAAATTAGAAGGGGGATCAGAAATTGACCATAAGGACTTTTCACACCTCAAATCTGTTAAAAATCCTCAAAACAGAGCATTATGGGTGGTAAGTGTTTTCAAGAATATTCCAAAAAGAATAGATTAAATTCATATATGGGTGTATGTATATGCAACTTGATTAATAGTTTGATTTAATTCTCAGCTTCCAGATGGAAGAATTTTTTTTGAAACTGCTTCTCCAGTCTCTAAACATGCTAAAGATTTTCTCATTGCCATAGCTGAGGTTAATTGAAAACAATATTTTTCAATAACTTTCAAAATTTAAAAATAGTATTAAACTAACTCAAAAATTTAACCAATCTTTATGTTTCATCAACCATACAGCCAGTAGCAAGGCCAGAATTCTTGCAAGAGTTCAAGTTATCAGCCTATTCTCTGTATGCTGCAGTTTCAGTGGGTCTTCAGACTGAAACCATTCTTGAGTACATGGCAAAGCTCTGCAAAACTGAACTGCCCCAAGAAATTATTGATTTTATACAGGTTCATGTCGATTAATATACTCCATTTGAAGTCTATTCACATAGTATTTAATTATGGATAAATATTTCACCTTAATTATAAATTCATTTTTTACAAGATACTTGTTATGAATAAAGTTAAGAAAAAACTTCAAATCTCTACAAATAAAACAATGATTATGACCATTTATATTGATTGATTTTCAGACTTGTACATTAAGTTATGGCAAGATTAAACTGGTTCTGAAGCACAACAAGTATTACATTGAGTCACAATTCCCTGTACGTTTGCTATATGTTGCAACATTGTATCTCTATAATAGAAAACAAACACTAAGGCTTATTGAGAAACTTAATACACGAAGCTTTTGGTAAGAATACCATACATTATCACTTGATAATGTAAGATATTCTTACGAAAAGCTTTGTGTACTAAGTTTCTCAATAAAGCTTAGTGTTTGTTTCTATTATTGAATTTCTGCTATTTTACGTCAACATTGTATCTCTACTTAATATGTTTCTAATAGTATTTATTGGTATAATAGTTATATGTTTTAGAAACAGGTGAAGTTTATGTCACTATAACCACATTTTTAGTTATATTGTGTTTTATTATTTGTCTCCAATATCAATGTTATGATTAAAGTTTCAAATGAAATGGCTGAATGAAACAGTAAAGAGAATCTACTTTATAAGTTGGAACACCGGGCATTGATAAAATGCTTCTGAAATCAAACGTTTTTATAAATGAGGAGTTGTCTGCAAACTAATGATAAACAAAAATTTTTCAGTCTCCACTTTTTTATAAATAAGTTTTTGAATATATCAAAGTTTTTCTAAGTTAATTTCTCATTTTTATTATGGAAATAACTAACTTTATATTGAATAAGTTCCATACTCCGTACTCCTCAACCCCAGCAATCGTTGAAGAGACTGCTGAAGGATCACGTGATAAGGAGCTGCAGGTTCATTGCTGAGGGAGAGGATGAGAATGAGTTGTATGAGAAGCTGGACAGGATGATTGTGAGGATCATTTTGAGTCCCATCTATGATTGTGTTGATTGAATTTCAAGCGATATTTTCAATTTGTGTTGGGTGAATTGTATATTTTGATGTGAGAATCATTCGAGGTTGTATTCTCGTTTGTGTTGATTGAATTGTATGCATTGAATTTAACAGTCGAGTAAGAAGTTGACAGAGAAAGAGTCTGGTGGGTTGAGTGGTGAGCATGAGGAGGTTGAGAAGGAAAAGACAGTCGATGAAGAGGCATGTAATCTTCAAGACCTGTACAAGAAGATGGATGAGGAGGATGAAGAAGATGATGATAAGAATATTTTAGCCTTTGAAATCAAACCCGGTTGTTTGGAGACCATACAAAAGAAATGCATAGACCTCGATTTCCCTCTTTTGTCAGAATATGACTTCAAAAACGACACCACCAACCCTAATGTCAAGTTAGACTATTGTTTCAGCCCTGTTTAGTTTTACTATTTGTATAATTGCTTTGTTCAGAATAAACAAAAGTACTGTAAACTTTTGAAACCTGCCAAAGAAAAAAAATTTAACTTTGATTATAATTAATTTAAATGAAATAAAAATGTACTAAAACTGCAGAATGGACTTGAAAGCGAACACCATTCTTCGACCTTACCAAGAGAAGAGCCTGCAAAAGATGTTCGGGAATGGAAGGGCAAGGTCTGGAGTGATCGTGCTGCCGTGTGGAGCAGGAAAGACCCTGGTGGGAGTGACAGCAGCCTGCACCATTCGTAAAAGGTGCCTCGTGCTGTGTACCTCTGCTGTTGCCGTGGAGCAGTGGAAAGCGCAGTTCAAGATGTGGTCCACTGCCGATGACAGCATGGTTTGTCGGTCAGTCTTGCTTTGTTATTAATCATGATATTTATAGTTTAAGTGTATTTATCATTTTCGATTCATTAAGAATCATTTTATTTGATAATTGTTTTAATCACAATGTTCCAAATGTTTGCCAGCTTCACATCAGACTCAAGAGACAAGCCCATGGACTCATCCATCTGCATCAGCACATACTCCATGATAACCTACCGCAGCAAACGATCATACGAGGCAGAGAGAGTGATGCAGTGGATCAATGGTGTGGAGTGGGGTCTGATGTTGCTGGATGAGGTTCAGTTTGTGCCTGCCAAGATGTTCAGAAGGGTCATTTCCACAGTCACTGCTCACTGCAAACTAGGTTCTCATATTAGCAGTGTTGTGTTCTCTATATGGGTTTCGATGAGTTTAATTCTAACTAATCATTGATTGTTTTTTATTCTAGAATATATAAATAATAATTTAAACATCATTCAAACCAGGTTTGACAGCTACATTAGTGAGGGAGGATGACAAGATATGTGACTTGAACTTCCTCATTGGTCCCAAGTTGTATGAGGCCAACTGGATGGAGCTGCAGGAAAAGGGCTACATCGCCAAGGTACAGTGCTGCGAGGTCCGTTGCTTGATGACTGCAGAGTTCTACAAGGAGTACTTAGAGGCATCCTACCGTAAGAGAGCTCTCTTGGCGGTCACTAACCCCAACAAGTTCCAGGCTTGCGAGTACTTGATCAGGGGCCATGAAAGCAGAAATGACAAAGTTATTGTTTTTTCTGACGATCTCTTCGCTCTCAAAGAATTTGCAATTCGCCTTAAGAAGCCTTATCTTTGCGGTTCAACGTCACAACAAGAACGTCTCAACGTTCTGCAAAACTTCCAACGAAATCCTCGCATCAACACAATTTTTGTCTCTAAAATTGCAGACAATTCATTCGATCTTCCTGAAGCAAACGTTCTCATACAGATTTCCTCACAAGGGGGTTCTCGAAGACAAGAGGCCCAAAGATTGGGTAGGATCTTGAGAGCTAAGAAAGGTTTAGTTTCTGATGAATATAACGCCTTCTTCTACTCCCTCATTTCACAAGACACATCAGAGATGTACTATGCCACCAAGAGACAACGTTTCTTGGTTAACCAGGGTTATTCGTACAAAATACTCATCTCGCTTGCCGGCATAGAAAATGAACAGTTGAGCATGGCTAGCAGAGAAGAACAGGTGAAGTTTTTGAGTGAAGTGATGGCATCCAAAGAGACTGAGCAGGAAGAGATTGAGGATGATGATGTAACGACTGAGCAACGCGGTAAAATGAAAGTGAGTATCACAATGTATTTCAACTTGAATTTAACATTAAATTATTTTTTAATAGACTTTTAGTAGATTTTTTTCATGCACAAAAGTAACTTGAGTTTTTAACTAAGATAAATTATCTCTTTGTTGCCAGTTATTCAACTCATTAGGCCATTTTACTTAAAAATAATATGACTAAGTGGTTAATTAAAAACTGTATCCTTCAGACCAAAGTGGTGAGTATGAGTTCGATGACGGGGGCAGATGACCGCTTGTACAACGAGTACAGGACATCGAAGAAAAACTCATCAGCTTCTTCCCATCAGCATCCCCTTTTAAAGAAGTTCAGAAAACATTGATGAATTTTGAATATTTAGAAATTATATTTTGGTCTTTGAAACAGTTACTTTTATGTTCATTACAGTTTTCACAAACAAATCTTATTCAGTTTAAATCTAATGATTAATCTTCATTTCTGTAGCGCTTTATTTTCAAAGCGTAAGTTCGAAAGTTAATTCAAAAAGCAAAGTGCAACGTGGAAAAATATTTAATAATACAAAATTGGGTTTTTTTACTATACATAGTTCACAGTTTCATTTGAGACTACTTTTTATAAGCCTCGTTTGGAAGTACAGTCGGCCTCTATAGCTCAATGGTTGAGCTAATTATCTAAAGTTACCGTTTCGATCCCACGTGGGCCAACAATTAACACCTGTTCCACAGTGTAATTTCGCTACATTAAACTTGTAGCAAGCGCTTTGATCTATAAGGAAAAGGGCTTTATGAATACCGCATTACATTACATACAGTCAATAAACATCAATTCCCTTTCGCAGGCTGTCAAATCATGGCTTACAAATCTTAGTTTTTTATTCAAGTTGCTTCAATGCCAACCATTAATAGACCAATCCAAGTCCGGCATAGATAAGTAGGATCTGTGTGGCTTTTGCTAAAATGTTCATCTGAGATGTAACACCATATTATCTAACAACAATAATAATTAAACTTTGAAAACATCAATTGAGGATTCATACTTTTATTTAAAAAAAAGCTATAATTTTTATAATTATAAAACATTAGCTAATGTTTTATGATAAGGCTATACTTATAGCTTTTCTTTTAAATAAATGTATGAATCCTCAATAGATGTTTTCAAAGTTTAATTGCTATAAAAAACATACATACGATGTCTCTGAAAAATAACAATAATAGAATTTTTTCAAAATTAAATAAATCTCTGAAAAATATTCTTTCGAACTATTTGAAACTCAAAAATAAAATAAGACTCCGTTAATGCCTAAAACTAGAAGCTTCTCCGCCCAAATGAACGATGCTTTGTGGGCATATTCTGGACATTGAAGTTAACAGAATTTTAAATAAAACTCCCTGTATTGAAGTTCTTGAGATTTAACGATGGTTGTTGGATCTTTCTCAGTCCACTAATTGTTGATTTCGTCCTACCCGGAGTTGCAGTTTTAAGAAAATTTTCTAAATATGCTCAAAACTTTGAGCGATTTAATCAGGTACTCTTGTGAAAAAATACTGAATTATGGTGAAAATACTTTTGTGAAATTCAAAAATCTAGGAGTAACTCATTTGTTTATTTTAGTCCACATTGAGGAACGCCCTGTGAAACCAATCAATTGCATAACTGAAACCCTATTAAAGACGACTTTATGGTCGACTTATTAATTTTCAATCTCACTTATTTTTTTTGTCACCGTTTTAGAATTGCCAGTTTTGATAGCCAAACGTGTGATATAGAAGAAGATATTATTATTAAAATATAGTTATTATTAAAAAATATTTTTTTGTTCAGTTGTTTTATTAAACTGTTTCGAAACTTTCAAAAACATAATTCCGAATGTGAATGAAGTTTTTCACATTCTCCCATTTCTTATTCACAAAATATTTATGAGACATATTTTCAATACAAAACTTTTTCAGAGACCTCACCCCTGGAGGGAGTCTTGAGGACAGAAGTGTTGAGAGGATATCATTTTCGCATGCGACCTAAAATTCATAACTTAAGCTGTAGCGCACAACTGTATTTAATAGTATATTTTTTTAAAATTGCTATATTCAAAAAAATAGTTGTATTGATGAATTGCGAATGCTTGTGAATGCGTAAATAGTTGTTTTTCCGAGATTCGAAAAATTTTATTTGAGTTTTTTTTTGCTTTTTTTTAGATTTTCCAAGCACTTTTCACCATTTTTCAATTATTTATCTGATTTGCTTAGCTTACTTATTCATTTGACTTTTTCTATTAAAATGTAATGTAATGTATGTAATGTAATGCAGTATTTATAAAGCGCTTTTCATCATAGATCAAAGCGCTTGCTACAAATTTAATGTAGTGAAAACACACTGTGGAACAGGTGCTAATTGTTGACCTAACCGGGATCGAACCCGGTTACTTTAGATAATTAGTCTTATGCTCTACCAGCTGAGCTATACGGGCCAACTTAATTCATTAAATGCTTTTATGAAGCTTTTCCTTTCAATTTACTTGACTATTTAATTATCAAAAAATTAATCGTTTCATGTTTTCAATAATTCCTTTTTTTCATAGTATTCATTACTAATTTCATTTAAACAATTATTTAATTATTTTTTTTTTTTTTTATTTTTGGGTGTTAAATTGCGTTTTACGCTATTGTCATAACGCCCTTTAGTTTAATTCTATCGCCTGATGATGATTTCCGTACCATATCAACACTTTGTATTTTCCAATTAATATAAATTTTTTTACGTTATTTGATACTGATTTTAACAAAATAATTGCTTCAATCAAACTTGTATAGGTTTTGAAAAGGGAACTTTTTTTATTATCAGTTATTTCAAGTGCTAGAGATTCACGACTACTCACGGCAAATTTTCATAAATAACAAGAGGCTCGGAGTGAATTATTTATGACAAAACTCAGTCTTGTTTCACAAACATTTATTTTTTTAAAAATTGCTTAAAAGCTTAAAATTATTGTTTTAATGTAAAAAAATATTTTAGAATGCATTTCCCAACAAATTCATAAATTTCCAGCTTTTTGTTAATTAGTTCAGCTGAATTAGTTGAATAACATGACTGTATTTTTAGTTAATTCAATTGAAGTTATGTATTTGAACAATTTCATATTTAATCTTCTACACCATGTTCCATCTCAACAACAAACTGACGATTGAAGAGAAACCTTCCAAATTCCTGGATGCTCAACTGATAAACAATAAGAACGGTTTCTATAGCTTTCAAGTCGTAAATAAGTCCAGTAAACAACCTTTCAATTTCTCATCACAGGTACCGCTCCAATACAAGAGAAGTGTCATATTGGGTGAGTTGCATAGAGCAAAAGTTTTTGGCTCCGATCTCGACTTCGAAACTAATAGAATAAATTCCAAGTTCTTCTGTGCTGGCTACTTTCATAGATTCTTGATGTTTAGTTTATCAAGTTCTTAGTGCCCAAAGAGGAGTTTCTGATCACACCAGTTTTTTGAAAAAAGATAAAATGTACATTTTAAGGTCCTTTTATGCCCGAAAAACGAAAGCGTGATTAGGAAACTCGCACAAATTGAAGTCATATACGAACCTTCAAACCCATCAACCTCTGCTAATGCGTTCATTGGAGTCTTCTTAGCAAATCAAAACATCATTTTTATTTTCCACTTCACAGCCTCTTCCCATCTCT
The DNA here is from genome assembly GCA_964035795.1 of Pterobdella sp. o SKG-2022. NCBI lineage: Eukaryota > Metazoa > Annelida > Clitellata > Hirudinida > Piscicolidae > Pterobdella > Pterobdella occidentalis. Next base: position 4,813,753 of record OZ038322.1, read on the forward strand.
TCATAAAACTTCTTTTCACTCATCGATCTTCCACATTGTGAGGCATAAGCGCAAACAATTCTCACTACCTTTTTACCAAAAATAACTACCACTACCATTACCATATTTAATATCTATTTAAAGACATCATATGTATTTTTTTTCAATATTTTTCAACGAAAAACATAAGAAATTTCTAATACATTTACTGAGAATCAAAAGCTATAATTTTCGATAAGGTTAGCGAACAATTTATGATAAAGATAAACTTATCAAAAATTATAGCTTTTGATTCTCAACAAATGTATTAAAAACACCTATCTGATATTCTATTTATTTCCAAATTCATATATAAATCTTTTCTAACTAATATTCCTAAACCACCTATCAGACCACCATAGTTTAAACCTCCTAACTGAACTACCTAGAAATTTTGAACCCATCCCTCTCCACCTCACTTCTTGGATACAACAAATACCAACATCCATTTTCAACAACTCTTCACACAACTCCATACTCTTCCCATTTAATGATCCAATATTATAACCTTTTAAAATAAGAAGATCTTCCAAAAAAACATAAAGAAAAAAAAAGAAAGCCTAGGCATTCTTAGCACCCTTTGCTCATTCAAAAGCTGCTGGGAACTGAGAGTCATTGCTTTTTTTGTATGATCATGAAAATTTGTTGGAGGAAAAGAAGTGCTCAATGGAGCATGCCCTTGCTTGCACATGTTTCATGACTTTAAACAGCAAAATAAAAATGCAGCTAAATGAACTGTTTAATTTACGAACATTTCATTTTATATCTGCAAGTTATGTTTAATATAGCGAGTAAATTGAAAAGTGACAGAAATCAAACTCTATCACGATATCGTGAACTCGCACTGTAGAAATAATATCAATATATTTTATTCAAAGCTCTTATTAATTACAACGAACATATTGAGTAAAATAAATGGAATCATCAGTGACAGAAATTTCAATAAAGCCAAAATTAATATCATTATTCAAAAATAAATACATAATATTAGCACAATAGACCTAAAAAACAAGTTTCATTTTTTACCAATAGAAGAATATTTGGTGAAAACCAGTTATTAATTACAAAAATTTTGGTAATTTAAGAATACAACAATAGTCCTAGCGAAACAATTTACTACCAAGTCGAAGAAATTTCAACAAAATGACAGAGTTCACAAAAACCCTGTAAAACTGCCAAAGTTGAAGATAACCCAACGTGGGGTAAAATGAAAGTTTCGTGAAGAACTTTTGAAACTTTTTATTGAATCATTTTAAGTGACTAGTTGAGCTGAAATTTATAATTTGCTGGTTTTTTGTTGTTTTATTGAATAAAATATCGACATAAAATAACTCAGTTTATTTGGTCAAAATCCAACAAGATTTTCGATCTTCATTCATTTATGTGTTAAAGTCGCAACTGATTTTATTGGAGGATTCCTTGAATGTTGGCTGTTAATATGAGTTTTAAAGTTAAACATCACTATATGCCTGCATCAATAGGTTGTTAAACCGGGATGGTTCGCAGAAGAGGAGCAGGCATTTAAACTTTAGCAATCTTTCCCACTCTGTTTCCTATACAAATACTGGTGATTTTAATATATAACAAGTAGATCGCCCTTAATTGGTCACGTTGGACTATTGATAGGCTTCACAGAGTGCTATTCTATGTGGACCACAATGATATAAACAACTTATGTTTAATAGAATTTTTTTATAAATTTGTTTATCAATGAAAATAAATTAAAACAAGTTAAAACTTTTTCATGCGCAAAATCAAAATATTGTAAAGCATACTTTGAAGTAGGCAGATTCTCTGTTATGGCATTCAAAACGAGATGGATGGGCACATCTCTTGTAGTTCAACAACTGCAAATAAAACCATTAAATAAATGAAACGTGTAAAAGTGGTTAAATTTAAATATAAAATTTTGAAAACAGACTTTATTGAGAACATTGGAAACAGACGAGCTCAAAGTGTTGTTCGTATCTAGACACATCATGTACATCGGCTGCGTGGGAATTCGTCGTTATAAATTAGCTTCAACCTTTGTGATAAACATTGTAAAAAATGCAGCAAAGCCAACGTTTTTAGAGTTTATTTCGAAGATACATCCAGCCAAACCTACAAAGTCCTTTGCAATAAACACTTCATCTTGCAATTCACTGCCTGTTTCCTTTGAAATGCTTCCTGTTTTCTCACGTTTTCGTGTTAATACCTGGCTTTGAATCACGAAATTTTTTGCTGCTTCTGCTTTTTCAACAAGCTGTTTTTTGTCACCATTAAGAGCAATAGAACGACCATGGTCGATAAGGACTGGGTATCCATTGCTCGTGTTTATCACTACGTTGCCCAAGTGCACGTCTCTAATGATGTAATATTTGCCTGCTTTCAGTCATTATAAAAACTGATGTTTTATAATAAAAATATCAAAAATATTTTATTCTCTTTAAATAAATTTATTTATTTTGCGTATAAAATCAAAATAAATTTTAAATCAATAGCTTTATACGATATCAATAAAATATTTTTTATAAATATATTCTAGAAGATTCACTCCCATGAGCGATATGATACGAATGCAGAGCCTGGATAGAAAGCAGAATGACTGCTGAATAGAAAGAATTGAAAGGAAGTGGGCATTGATGTAACTTTACATGTTCTCTGAGACTTTGCCCTTGGTAATATTTCATCACAAGACCCCCCAATCTCTTTGATGTTATATGGTTATTTGTGCATTAATAGTCATTTTAAATGCGTTGAATTATGACCCAGTTAATGCAAAAAAACGTTTTTTAAATACTACTAAAATGCCGGCACCAACAATTTTGTTATCTTTTTAATTTGGCTGAAAAAGATTTTTGGTTTTGGAATTAAAATAGTTCATTAACTATTTAAATAACAGAACTTTTGTTATCAAATTCCAATCCTTTATCAAGACAGCAGCCAGGCTCATTACAGGTACCAGAAAACATATCATATAAGTTCTGTTCTTAGAGGTCTGCACTGGCTTGAAGTTGATAGAAGAATTGACCTTGAAGTTCTGTTGCTAATGTTGAAGTATTTGTTCAAAAAAGGTTTGTCTATTTTTCAAAAAATTTTGAGATGTTATCAAGCATTCCGGGTGAGCAAAAACTGAGGTTTTTCCAGATAAGTATGAGGTCAAAACCACAGAAAATATATTTTTATATATAACCGGCCTTACCCTCTGGAATAACCTCCGTAAAAAACTCTGGTTTTCTTTTTTCACGCATTCTCTTCCAAGAAACCTCAAATTTTATCTTTTTGCTAGATCTTTCAGCAAATAAACCTTCATTATTATTAAGCTTATGGGGTTTTGGGGAAGCATAAGACCTCAACAACTTTCTTTCATTTTCCTCTGTCTCTGGCGCTCTTTTGGCTTCTTCCCATGTTAAGCCAGAGTCCTTCAGTTCACAGTTTAAACTTTTTTTCTAGGTCTGTTTCGGACATTACCTCTATCTCTTTCCTTGCAGGTTCCATCTTAGTGCATGTTTGGTAATATTTCCAGGTTCTTTACGTAGGGTGTGACTGATTTCACCACTGTCGCCACTTGACTTGGATAATCATTGGTTGTTGGTTTGAGGTTGTCTAAAGCTCAGCGTTGAGCACTCTGTCAAACTATCAAAAGTAGGATCTGTTAAAAGCAGCCATTGACAAAGGTTTGCATATTTGCCGTGTTGGTGTTAATCGCTCTCACAATTTCTGGTCCATGAAGAAACACAGACTTAACGTTAGAGTTGAAGATTCAGTGTTTAGTTCTCGTAGAAATAATGTTCGCTCTCTACACGAGTCTTAATATGGTAAATGCTTGTTGAACTTTCTTTCCCTTAGGTTTGATGTCTTTATCCGTATCTACCATTTTGCTGATCTTGATACTTAAATACACGAGGTCATTGACATCTATTACTGTTTTTTTGGAGACGGTAACAGTTGGTTATTAATGCGCAGTAACTTGGTCTTTTCATGGCTAATTTTAAAACCAATCTTTGTGCTGTGGTTTCAAAATGATTCTTTTTTTTTTGCATTTTTTTGCTGATGGTGTGGCTGTAGATCCAAGTCGTCAGTGAACGCAAAGCTTCGACGTGAGGGTCTTCTGAATGTCTTTACCAGAATTCCCGTAAGCCTCCTTTGTCATTCAGTCTAGTATAACAAAAAACAGAAGTGTAGGCAGTAAGTAGCACTTTCTTACTCCGAAAGAGATCTCAAAGCTTTTAGAAAGTTTTCCGGCATGGATTACTTGACTAAAGAACCTTTCATAATGGGCTTTGATAATGTCGACAAGCTTTGCTGAGACACCATAATAGAGAAGTATGTTTCAGATTGATTCTCTATCAACACTATCAAACGCCTTCTCAAAATCAGTGAAGCACGTGTAGAGGGATGACTGCCATCTGATGGATTGTTCCACTATGATTCTGAGGGTCGCAATCTTGTCAGCACAAGAACGTTCCTTTCTGTAGCCAGCTTGTTCATCTCTCGGCACATTTTCTATGCCTTCCTCCATTCGGTTCAAGATGATTTTTGTTGGAGGTCGTCATGTTTGGGAAGATTGACTAATAAGTTCTTGCTCCACTCTAATGGCATCTTCTCTGTTGCCCATATCAGGTTGAGCAATTGATGCAAATGGTCAATGATGCTGGTTCCTTCTTATTTCAACGCTTTTTTTGGGATGTTGTCTGTGCCAACAGTTCTTCTGTTTTCCAAACTATTAAGGACTTTGTGAAGGCTTTTTTGATGATCATCCCAGTGTTGATGTTGAGTGGATCGTCCAAATTCAGTTGAGGTCTTTGCTCTGGTGCTGTTCGATTAAGAATTTCTTGAAAATGTTCTTTCCATTTTGCTAGTTGGTCTTCGGCCGTTGTAAACAACCTCCCTTTTTTTTCACAGGCCTGTTTGGTGGTGGCATACAAAGTTTTGAGGTTTTTCTTGCTAGCCACTTATTCTGCTTCGTCAGCAAAAGTACGTTCGTTTGTTTGCTAGTAACATTTTTTCGACTTCTTTTGAGAGAGCGGAATGTTTTGCATTTGCTTGCTGTTTTTGTTGGCGAGTCTTTGCCTGGTTCCGCTTTTGTTTGGCCTGCTTTCTCTACTCCACCTTCTTTCATGTTTTGTCACTGAACCACGGTTTTCTTCTATAATGTGTTCGTTCCAAGACGTCTTCACATGCTCCTACAACGGCTTCTCTTGATGTTGTTCATTTCTACTCAACTAGTCTGCTTCGTCTGACTGTAGCACTTCGAAGCAGTTGTATGGTGCAAGCTGGAACATTTTTTTCGTGTCTTTTTGTTTCAGTTTCTAGACATTGAACTTTTTTTTGGGTTTGGCTGAGTTTTCTTCGTTGATAGCCGCATAGCATGATCTTTATGACGACGAGGTGGTGGTCTGACACAATGTCGGCACTGCGTCTCACTATCACATCTTTCAGTGAGCTTCTATAGCGTTGTCTCACCATGTAGTGGTCAAGTTAGTTTTCCGTTTGTTTGCCAAAAGAAACCCAGGTGGCTTTGTGGCATTGCTGATGCGGTAAAATCGTATCTTCACTAACGAGACTATTTGTGGAGCAGAAGTCAGCTAGCATCTTTCTATTTTCGTTCATTTCTCCAAAGCCATGTCTTCCCATCTTGCGCTTCCTACCAGTTTTGTCTGATCCAACTTTTGCATTTATGTCTCCCATAAAGATGAGCATGTCTCAGTTAAATATTTTGTCTATGAATGATTTGAGTTGGGCGTTGGTGATGTGTTGGTGGGTGCATAACACATAACATTAGACACTTTCTTGAAGCGTGCTGTGATGATGCGGTCTGACACAGAATCCCATTCCAACAAACTCTTGGCCGCTTTTTTGGACAATAAGAGATAGCTTCATAGCGTTTTTCTGCGATTTTGTCTGAATAAAGCAGCGTCTTTCCTGTGTGCAATTTTGTCTTCCCATGACTAGTCTAACGTACTTCCTACATGCCCAAAAGTGTGGAGCTGTATTTCTGCAGCTACCTCGCTGTTTGTGCATATCTTTTTGTCTCTCAAAATGTTTTCACGTCCCATATTTCCAAAAACTTGTTTTACAGCAATCTAAGATTTTCATACAAAAGTGTTTCTGAATGAAGATGGGTCATCAGCCCTGCAGCTCCCTGATGGGTTTGGCTGCAACGCGTCATAACTTTCTTAAAAAGATTTCCAGCTCTTCCTGAAACAGAAAATTTTTGGTATCAGTTGTTGGATTTTGTAACTTTTTTTTTGTCATGTGTGGGTAGTTAACCGCAGGACAACCTCCAAACTGAAAGACCAGGATGCACTGTTTTGCCTAGATTCTACTCCTCAAACCTTCTGGATATGGTTGAACCTTCTAGAAGACAAAGCCCCCGCTCATATAGTCATGGGAGTTACTGGGACACACAAGCCGTTCTACTACGTCGAAGTGGGACATCATCGAAACAGAAAAATTTATATATTATTTTGTTTCAGCATTTTAAAGTTTTTTTTGCATAATATTTATGTGGCCTAGAAACTCTTGAAGTTAATGCCACTAAAATCTTAGTCGTAATTGTATTTTACTGTGGTTTAAGCCCTAATTTTATTTTATTCAAAAAAAAATATTAAACCTACTCCATCCTCAAATGAACTATAGAACATGCATACGTTAAATATTTTGGAGTTGTTGATGGCTTGTAAAATTTCTTTTTCAGTTTATAATCATCATCAGATTTGCTCATGAATATTTTTAAAACAACATTTCTCCCAGTCAGATCTTTTGCTAGAACAACCTGATGAATTCAAATACATGAATAGTTTCCAAAGAAACAAAATACGAGCTATAAGACGCTTCTATTTAGCCTACCTTTCCACGAGAACTCGCCTGCATACTGCCCAAAAAATGGTAGTTATTCATTTGAAGCCACAAAACAGTTGAATAGGTTTATCAAAATTCACTCAACATTCCAAGTATCTTTACTATCACTCCACAATTCGTTATGAAATACACGTGTTTTCAAATGATTCTTTTTAAAATCTCATACAAAAAGGTACACTGGTGATCATAAGAGTTTTATATTTAACGTCACATGAAAATATATTTTTTGGTTTTGAGAAGTAAATAAACAATGATTAATATTGAAACTATTATTTGCATTCACAATCGAACGATAAAAAAGTTCTCCACAAGTTCAAGCAATAATGGGTCATGAAGAGGGAAACAAGAATGATACTAACAAACAAAACGACCCCAAATCTACCTCCAAAAAATGGTTCAAAAAAAGTAAAGACTCATTTTTTGAGTTTAAAAAAAATTGAAAATGTTATAAAATAGAATTTCACAGTTTCGGCAAACTAGGGCTAAAGAAACAAGGGTTTTTCAAAATAGCAAAACATTACGATGCTCATATCAAGGTATCAAATTATTTTTTTTTCAACATGAATTTTAAAAAAAATTTCATTTAATGATTTTTCATGTCTTCATACAAAATCATTGTGTTGTTTCTATTAAATTTATCAAGCATAACTGGTCTATTGACAAATGACAATGGTAAAGAAAAATCTTTACCATTTCCAGTTCAATTTTTTTTGGAAATTGTAGTTTCGTTCTTAGATAGGATTAGTTCAAATGATACAATTTTATTGAGGATGTCTTAGATACTTTATGAAATTCATTTTAGATTCAAAAAAATAATAACCAAAGCATTTTTGAACCAACTACGAGCAAAATGACAAGTCTAATAAAAGACAAACAGAATGATATGGACAAAGAGAATGAAGAAAGCCGCTATTATTCTCTATACGATTATAAAGAAAATTTGGAATCAAACCAGACATTGGCTCAAAATAAATCTGAAACGAATCAGCTTGAACCTAAAGAAAAACGTACTTTGAAAAAAATTCTTAAAAAGTAATACTTTTTTTTAAAAATTTCGAAAGTAATGAGTAAGTTTTACCTTTCCACATTTCAGATTTTTTTCTCGAAAAAAAAAAGATCAAATCAAAGAAGTTTCAAAAGTTCACAGTAATCAGGAGGAGAGTGTTGGACACGACCCAGAAATGACCGAAGTGAAGCTACATTAATATTTGACCGTTTATATATTTATAACATAAAGCCATTTTACCATTCGTTAATAATCCAAGCCATTGTGATTGGATATTTTTATTCTTTTTGATCTAGAATGAGCAGTTATTAGCAATATTGAAACAAACTCTAGAAACCGTAAATATGCGTTCTGAAGCTCTAAACGAACTCCAAGCCGAAGCAGGTGGTAGATTCCATTAAAATTTTCCAATTTGTGGCGACTGATGCTTTATTTAAACGCATGCATACAATATAGTTGTATAAAACTTTAAAGTTTTTCATACAAAATTATTCGAATGCTACAATTTATGATGAACAAATAATGTTTTATAGTTTCGTATGAGTTTCTAATGTATTTGACATTTTTTCTTTTAAAAAAAGTTTAAGTATCTTTTATTTTTCAAATTTTTGTTTTTATTCGTCAAAAAAGGAAGATTTCAAAGATACGTTTATTACAGTCATGACTACAGTTTTCGACAAACACAACTTTGACATAATTCATTAGTATATGTAATATAATGTAATGCGGTAATTATAAAGCGCTTTTACTCATAGATCAAAACGCTTGCTAAAAATTTAATGTACCGAAAACACACTGTGGAACAAGTGCTAATTGTCGGCCCAGGCAGGATCGAACCCGGTAACTTTAGGTAATTAGGCTAATGCTCTACCTTTGAGCTATAGGGGCCGAAATTCCTCAGTATATATACTAATTAATTATGACAAAAGTAAGGACAAAAAACACAGTATTTATTAAATGGCACGAAACTTTTTGTTAGGCTAGTTTACATTATCAAGTGATGATCACTTAAATACTTTGTGTTTGTTGTCCTTTCTTTCGGCTTCATGCTATTGTACTTCATCAATTATGACAAAGTTGTTATACAACGTATCTTTGAAATCGTCATTTTTTGACGAATAAAAACAAATATGTGATCTTTTATTTATAATCAATTTTTCGATATCTACCAGGAGAGTTGAACGATACAACCAAAACATACCAAACTACATGGGTGAAACTAAAAGATGCCTTAGAAAAAGAACTAGAGCGGGTATTAGTATGCAAAACATTGAGATTAAAAACGGAAATTAAATTTGATGAATTTATTTGAAGTTCTTATTAATTAAAGGAAAGAAGGAAAAAAATGTGTTTCAAGTTTGTAGTAATTATCGTTCTAACAATTATTCTCACTATCTTTCTTAAGTCACTTTTCAAGTAAACGCCACTTTATTTCAATAAAAAATCAAAATTATTGCAATTTTCATAATAAAACTTAAAAACTAAGAATATCGAGCCCTAAATGCTGTCACATTAACAAAGTTTACTTTTGGATAAATAATTGAGGTTAAAGTGATGAATTTCTTTTACAAACTTGGATTTGAATTAATAAAAAAAACTGAAAAATTTTTCGTTTTTGTTAAAAAAAAGTTTCTGGAAAACTCTGATATTTCTTTTTTCAAAAGATTCTTGTTTTTCATCTTATATAAAACTACACTTGACAAAGCTAAAGCGGATCTTTTAGGCTATTTGGGCAACAATGAGTTAAAAAAAGCTCACGACACTTTAGATAAAATTGTTCTTTATTCAACTGGATTATCATTCCGGGAAAAACAAGTCGCCTTAGATGTGGCTATTTTCAAAAATAATGAAAATGTAGTAAAATTCCTTATAGAACAAAATGTTGATGTTAATTATCCAGCCATGCGAAATAGAATGCATGAGCTTCCTTTATCTTTGGCTATGCGTTTGCAACATTACAACATCGTTGACATCCTTCTTGATGCAGGCAGTGTCCCAGAGTTGTTTCATTGTCAAAAAGAAAAGTTCACTGCACTCCATTATGCCTGCATGGATGGCAATGTGGAATATATGGACAAGCTTTTGAGAAAGAAGGCAGACCTCAACAGGCAAACCGATATGGGACACACCGCTCTGTTTTATGCTGTCACAAACTCCCACAGGAAATTAGTATACAGACTAATTGAAGAAGGTGCTCAACTTTTTCCATTGAGAATCAAAAGAAAGCTTGTTAAAGATAAAAATTCAAATTTTTTCAAATATGTTGCCCAATGTTTTAGTTTTTATTATTCAATTTTGAAAAAAAAAGATCTATGTTATACATGCACCAAAGAGTTTTGTAATACATCTAAGGCATCTGTTTTAAAGTTTGCTACCAATAGAAGTGTAAATCCACTGAATATGCCTAAAGACACCATCTCTTGTTGTTCTTGCAAGTCACAATTGAAGAAATTCTCTTCACATTTCTCTGATGCCATCAAAGCTGAATTGATGGTGGAATTAGCCATGATGGACTATGAAATGTCTTGTTTATTTCAAAAAGCTTTTAATGTGGACATCAATGCAAATGACGAGGATGGGGCATCAGTGGTTGTCAAGTTCATCAAAATCAACAACATTCCAAAACTTAAAATGGCTCTAACATTCTCTCCAAGTCTTAATAACTTCACCAACATTGCCAATTCTCCTCTACTATGTGCCCTCAACAAAAATGATAGACAGTCTGCTTTTATTATTGCCTCAGCATCAGGCAACCACTTCCCAAAAATATTACATTCTTATTACACTTCAAATATCAAAAATAGAAATCCACTAGAATATAGTCCAACAAAATATAAAAAAGAAAAAATCATAAATGAAGCATTTCAATCAGTTATACACAAAAAATTGAAGGCAAATATTCTAAGTCACTTGACGAAAATGCGTGATGGATTCCTCTCTTTGCTGCTCTACCATGCAGGCTTCCCTGGCATCCAACTACCCATCCCTATATCTCCCCACAACCCCAAACTCCACTTTTACAATGACGACATAGCTTCTGAATGGTTGCGTTCTGATGGTAGAAAAGTAACATCAAAAAAAGATGTTGACAGGGTAATGAGTTTGCAAGGAAAATGTAGAATTGTCATAAGGAAAACTATTTCTGACTCTGTTGGAGGTGCTGTGGTGTCGACCTCTCTGGTACAAAGATTGCCCATACCTCCACTTCTACAACGATATATTCTTTTACATGATTTGATACAATTTGCTTGACGATTTTGTATTAGTTTATAACTATTGATTTTTACTGTCTGTTTTGTAAGTGTTATTAGTTTTTATTGATGATATTAAAGTATTTGGCACTTCATTCTTCATGCTTTGAGTCTTTGCATATTTTTGCAAAGGTTTGAAGATTGAAAAAGCAATTATATCAAAATTTATTTGTAAGAAAATATATTTCGAAATTCTGCAAAATTTCATCAAAAATTGAAATTTTTTGAAAGCAACAAAGAAGTAAGAAATGCAAAGTTCTTATTTACAATTTGAACGCCTTATGTACTTGAAATTACAAATTTCCAAAATTATAGCATGAACAATTGCAATAAAAAGTTGATCCGTAAAAGCACTTAGAAATTGTCTGTTTAGAGTAAATTGTCTCACGATAATGTATTCAGTATTTGGAGATAGTAAGATCTAGAGGCGAAAATAAATTCTGATGGCTTTCAGTATTTTGGCTGTTTATAGTGTTTTGGTTGATTCCGTAGTTTCCATGCAATGATTTTTCCCGATAGGTTTTAGGCATTGCAGTATTAAATGCTATGTTTAAACTGTTTCTTGTGTATTTCACGTCTTTATTTTCTATTTGCGTATGGGATGTTTTTAAATTTACAACTTCATTTTCATGTTTAAGATCATTTTTATCAATAAAGTCATCTTGGAAAGTGCTCCATGGTCTGTATATTTTGTGATAAGGGTGTTTTGATTCATCAATGTTTTTGATTTCACCATCGTATTCCCATCGGCCTCTATGCAGCTCTGAAACTAAAGAGCCTTTGGAAACCTGGCGAAATGAATCAAAATGTTCAAAATAATAATTAAAATTTATAATACACCCATTAACTGTATATATGAATATAATTCACACAAGCATAATTTAAAGGATAAGTTTTTTAACTCTTGATCTCACTTTTTTGTTTTGACTCCTTATAACTCTGTTAATGGAACTGACACTAGGAACATTCATCTCCTCACAAACACCCTTCTCTAATAAGCTGTGAATATATACTTAATAAAGATTAAATAAATTTAATTTTAAATATCTTTGAAAAATTAATAGTATACGAATAATAATAGAATATGATTTTTCAAAATATAAATAGTAAATAACCTAAAAAGTTTTATTAAAATTCAATAAAGCTCTGCTTAATTAGTTAAAAGCATTTGATTTGAGGTGCAGAACATGCTACGTCAATGTGACGAGTTTTAAAAACATACATTTTTCGGATCTCCCAGGCAAACAGGTTTGGATTTCTGTGTTTGATTGTTTCCACCTACAAGCAAAAGCGTAGGAGAAATTAATCTATGCTACAAAACTCGATAAACTGTTTATTTCATTGAATTAATAAAGTTTGATTGTATTCAACTTTCAAAGTTATTTAAAACTAATGAAATCCACAGACCTATATTAAATTTAATACAATTTGCTTATAAAACTTAGCTAACTTTCAAAACCTAAAATTTTTTATTCTGAAATTTAATTAAGACCCATTATGAAATTCATTCAGAATCAATGCATGGAAGTACCATCCGGATGACATTGGGGGTGGTCACCTTTGGCTTGCTGCCTCCTATGCGACCTGGGTCGATGCTGCCAGTGCTCTTGAACCTGTTATAATAGAGACGTCAACAAAAGTTTAAATGTTTTGACCCTCGATACAATGAAAATGTATGGTGGGTAACATCTTGCAAAAATATCGCGTGAGTTTTGAAAAGTGAAAGATTTTAAAATATATTGTATATTATTTTTAAAATATTCCTTGTAGTATTAATAATTTCCAAGCCCTTACATTTTTGTTTAAAAGCTTATTTTAAAGCAAAAAATTTACTTTTGATTCATTTTCACTTCAAAAACTTTATTTCCCAACGCATCTCTACTCAGCACCTTCCTTATACTGCCTCACTCCACCAAGCCACCAACCAACCTGTTGAGGATCTTCGAGACACACCCATGGGAGATCTGCAGCTTTCTGCTGATGTCACAGGGTCTTACACCACTTAATGCCAGTCTCAAGATCGACAAGCGCATGTCTTCAGGCAGGGGTCGGCCATTAAAAAACTGTCGACCATATTGATTGAGGACTTTAGTTCGAACTGTGAAAGAGGGGGTATGATTGGTAATGATGTACTTGTGTTTGAGTTGAGATTTATGTCACTCGGTATTCAGGATTTTGGTTTTTATGGTTTTGATGATTATTAAACGGATTTTAAAAACGTCATTAAAATAAATTTTGAAAATATTTCTTGCCAGCAACCTTTAATTTTCTTTCTTTTCAATGCTTTTTCAATCATTTTTTATCATTAAATGAAGCAAAATTCGTATCAAAATTATAACGTTCCGCTACTTTCATTCAAAACTAAAACAAAATAAATAAAAAACAACCATGAAATCGACTTTGAAACACATCGGGATTCTAAAGCACCTTCAACTCCACTTATATATCCCGTCACAAATGTATGTGCGCAAAATTCCATCCATCCAAATGTATCTTCATCACAAAATAAAATTTAAATAAAAATTATTCAAAATATTGAAAAATAACTAAAATTGATTTTTTTAAAAAATGAACTAATCTTCTTACATGGACCGCATAAGATTGCTCATCAATTGAACTGCATTATCTTAATTTCCTTGCTCCAACGGTCTTTCATCTTTCATAATTATCTATGAATGAGCTTAATTAATTTTCTGCTTTTAAAGCTTTGATGCCAAGTTTATTTCAATTCGATCGTGAATTAATTTACTCAAAAAATTAAAATTTGAAGATAATTTGGAAAATATTTAAATTTTGGTTTTTATGAAAAATAGTTTTAAAATAATAACTTGAGAAATTCATTGAATTTATTCTAAACTTCGGTAAAAAAGTAATGACTTTTTATTAAGTGACAATTTTTCATTTTTTTTATTTAAAAAAAAATTTTCTTTGTTTTTTTACCAGGAAATAGCATAAAATAATCAATAAAATTCCAAGTCTTTCATCTGCCCCTCTCCCCATCATCATCATGACCTCACACGTGCAGGAAATTTAATATGGCCACATCGTTAGCCACCTGAGGATTTTTTAATTATGAAAAAGAAGTTTTTTGAATACCAAACAGCGTCGGAGTGTATATATGTATATACATATAAATATATAAACGAACATTTTTTACACTAGCTTCCTGTACAAATGGTTATATTAAGTAAAAACTAAGTGTGAATTTTTCAAATTCTACATTTTTCACAATTTAAAAGCTTTTCTTAATTCTCAATGGTCAAACGCTTGTGACTACCTGAAGCACAGATCTACATCACGCATCTAAAAAACATTTGATGCTCCAAGCTGTTATGGGGGAGCAGAAAGGACTTCTGCCTCTGTAGCATGAAAGATCATTTGAACATTTTTTAATATTCTATGTTCATAATATACTAATATATTTCGTCACTTTGAATTGAAACGAGTAGTTTGAGAAATATGACGTTAAGTAATGATGAAATCATGCTTTGATATTTCGGCTGAATCATTCAAAATTTCTCAAAACAAAAACATTTAAAAGTATTCAAAACTCAAAATAATGCTATGATTTTCTGCTTTATTTCTGCTTTTCCTTCTTTCATTACTATATTAACGTCATTCACGCGATGACGTCATTGAGGAAATAATTAGTCACGTGAAAATTAGCGTTCTAATTGGCTGTGGCTGAAGTGACAAGAGCCCATCGTTAGTGGTGATGTGGAAGTTATGCGAAATTTTTTCAAACAAAATTTTGTTTTGACAAGGTCGTTTATATGATTTATTAAAAACGCCTGCTTTAATGTGTTGATTATAATTTAAACAAAATAATCTGAGTTGAAAGCATAGGAACGCATACAAAAGGTTGAAAGAGCTAATATGAATGAATATTGAGAATTGAAAATTGACATTTATGATACCTATTTGCTACGATAACTATTACAGACATACCTGCTGGAGGACCAATCAATAATTTTCAGTGATGGATGCTATGAACAAGTGTGTCGTGAGGATTTGGTATGCTTTGTGGAAAAGTCTAATGGAGGTTTTAAAAAATTTACACACACACACACACACACACACACACACACACACACACACACACACACACACACACACACACACACACACACACACACACACACACACACACACACACACACACACACACACACACACACACACACACACACACACACACACACACACACACACACACACACACACACACACACACACACACACACACACACACACACACACACACACACACACACACACACACACACACACACACACACACACACACACACACACTCACACACACACACACACTCACTCACACACACACATACACACACACACTCACACACACACACACACACTCACTCACACACACACATACACACACACACACACACACACACACACACACACACACACACACACACACACACACACACACACACACACACACACACACACACACACACACACCAGGTGTAGGAAAAAGTCACAATTGTTCTGCAATATTCCTTTTCGTGCTTGTAGATTCATTCAGATTTGAAGCACTGATGAAAAAAGTGGCATTTCTCTGTTGATTTTGATTTGAGTGTAATTGTTAAATATGATTGGCTAGACCAGTTTTGCTGACAGTAACTTTGTTGCATCTGTGATGAAGACATTTTAAAATATTGGAATTTTTATTATTATGTGTACAGTCTTTAAACTTTTATATTGTTCTATGTGATATTTTAGATTCACTAGCGATTTACTCATCTCATTACGCCTTTCATGTCTGTTAATGGTCATTGATCTCCTAGAAGACAGTAGGTTGTCCCGAAAGAAGCGGCCTATATTTGGTAAAAATGTATCTCAGCAAAAAGACCAAATCTGCTTTATCACTTTTCCTCTTTTCTTCCTCATCAACAAAAAGAAGACTTTTAACCAGTCAATCTTTTATGCCCACCAAAACCTGGGCTCAGTACAAAAGAGCTCAGCTGCTTCTCGCAGATGAGGTGGAAAGTAACTTGGATCTCATGTAGTATTGCTTTCCATGCAATCATAAAATCACCCCATATCAAACCTCCATTCAATGCAACCATGTCTCTCTCACTAGATCCACCTCAAGTTCACACACATCAAAACTTACTCACCCTCGTTCAAATGTCGCACCCATCAAACCCCCACACCAAAAACACCTTCTCAGACACCCAAACCCAAAAAAATCCTTCACCCCAACACACCACTAAGCTAAACAAATCACTCAAAACCAACCAGCTCTTTTACACACACTTCCATCAACCTCCCTAAGCAGCATCAACATACTCCAACTCAACATCAACTTGAACATAAAGAAAACAACAAAACTCACCCATTTAAGTTACAAATACAAAACACACATCATCCCACTCCAAGAATCCAACCTCAACAACAAGCAAAAAACTCTACACATCTCCAACTTTTCACCACTCACATTAGACAGACCCTCAACCTATAAAGACGGAAATCTACTAATCTACATCAACAACAATATAATCTACTCACAAATTCCCATCCTCGCAAAACTAACCACCTACAGCATAAAACTCCAAACCCTGAAAATACACTCAAAACACATCAAACTTTTCATCCACTCAACATCAACAGCATAGGCAACACAATCACAAACTTCTTTATCCACTTCACAAACCTCCCCACTGGTGACTTCATTGCTCCCTCACAATCATGGCACTCTCCCAAAACGGACCACAGAGGCCAACTCATAACATTACTATTACTTAACTCAAAGCATATAAACCTAAATCAAAACCCCTTTTCGATCACCATTCAACCCAAACCAAAAACCCACCTCCCTCGAAACCACAAAAACAGACACTTCAATATCAGCCAACCTCACTTGGGGAACACTCAAAGCACTGAAAATGAATTATTTTTCATTTTTTATCATCTTCTAAAATAAGTACAAAACACAACAAAATCCCCAGTACCTTAACCAACTACAAAAAAACCAACTGGCCCCAAAACACAAGAGATAGGAGACATACTCAAAAAATCCTTCTAAACGAAGACCCCCAGACAGCAAACCACATCATAAACGCAATACTCACATCAGACCGTGAAAACATATCCAAAGGAACAATAAAATCCACCTACTCTCCACTTCCCAAAAACATCACCGCACAAACAGAAGCAGCATTATAACCGACAATAACAAAAATCCCTCGTAATTCACATTCAACCAACAATTCACACATTTCATCCAACTACTCAAAAAAAATGGCACAAAAGCCGACTGGGCTCACGAGAAAAATACCATGTCTTATGGAAAACACTAAAGGCACTCAACCCAAAAAAGACCACTCTGCACCAACACAACCATCACACACAACAACAAAACAGCTCACACAGGCGTAAAAAAAGCCAACACACTGAACAAATACTTCAAATCAGCCACAACATACTTTTTCAATCCCACATACAGAATAATCAATAAACTTACCAAATCACTCACACCCACTCCAGTAAAAATTACAGCAGCAGAAACAACACAAACAATAAACACTCCAAAAACAATTATTCCACATGATTCGATGACATAAACAGCAGACACCTCAAACACATAGCACCCATATTCATAAGACATCTAGCCTACCTTTTCAATTCCGCAATCAACACAATCACTATACTTGAAATATGGAAATCCGCCAAAATCATTCCCATCGCAAAACCTGACAAAGTCCTCTCACTTCCCTCTTCATACCGACCAATAGAACTATCGTCCCATAGCAAAAACATTAGAAAAAATTATCCTCCCACATATCACCAATAACATAGCCTTTCTAACACATCAACACAGTTTCAAAGCTGCTCATTCCACCACCACAGCACTAAACCGAAGAAACACTACTATAATCACTGGCTATAATGAAAAAAACCCAAAAAGCAACCATCATCGCACTCGACATGACCAAAGCCTTTGACATGGTCAACATCCATCAACTCATCCACGAAATACAAAACACCCAAACACCCACAACCAAAACAAAATTCTTAGCCAACTACCTAAAAGGCCGCCAACATACAACAACTAAACATCTAAACACACAGACATTAAAGCAGAAGTTCTCTAAGGGAGTGTCCTATCATCCACATTATTTAACATATATATGTCAAACATTCCCCTCCCCAGAAACAACTCAATCAACCTCATCGCCCTAACACCAACAACGCCATCCAAAATCTTTTCTCTATTCACACATAGGCTCACACTAACAATCTCCAAATCAACCAAAACCACAACCACACTCATGACCCTAAACCCCTCAGAATACAAAAAACCACTAAATATGCCCAACAACAACATGCCATACCTCCCACCCTTAACCATACCACCCTTGGCCTAACTTTCGACCCCTAACTAAACTTTATCCACACAAACAACACAATCATGAAAACCCAAAAATCACTCAACCTTATAGAACTTCTAGTTTCATAACACTAGGGCAAAAGCAAGGAGACACTCATCACCACATAAAAAAAACACTACTTTCCATCATTTAATACGCCAACACTTTCTAGTCACCCATCATCTCACCCACTTCTTCAAACAAAAAACACAAAACGCAACCCTGGTAACAATCATGGGCTGCATACAAGACACCAACGCCCAACACCTCCACTCAGAAACCAAAATCCTAACACTTGTAATCCACCTCAAATTCTACGCCTCACAACTTGTTCAAAAAACTTCCCGCCTTTTCCACCCATTACAACCACACACCATACAAACAGCTCACTCCAGATACAAAAAACATTTTACATTCAACAACAAAAACAACATTCCGGCGAGCAAACCCACTTTCTCGTGGTGCCGAGTGTGTACTCCAAGAGTTTCTCAACCACGTCAGATTCCAACCACAGAGGATTTTGAGAATCCATCCATCATTTTTCCACTGCCCACCAAAAGTCACAAATAACTCGAAACTGAAAGCTTCTTTCGGTACTCACTCCAAGGACTGTCGGAAGAGACCTTGGAAGTTGGCGCTCCACAAAGAATACACTATAAACTTATCCACTAACCACAACACCACTTATACCCAATTGTTTACTTCATCGCTCGTTCTGACAGCTTTCACAAAGTAATTGAATTGATGTAAAAAAACACAAGGTATTTATTAATTTAAACCACGAAGCTCTTCGTAAGGCGAAATTACATTGTCAATTGACCCCTTGATAATGTAAGTTCGCCTTACTCAAAGCTTCGTTAAAAAAACGTTAGATAAAAAATTCTTTGTGTTTGTTTTTCTCACAATTTGATTTGAGCTATTCTACGTCATTGAAATAACTGATAGTTTTGAAACATCAGTTATTTTGTATTCTTATAGCTTTCTTAGTCCTGACCTGGGTCGACGAGTGATGTCATTGCAAGAACCTCACGAGCCTTCTAAAAAACTTTCGAGTTTTGACGAGTTTGAATAAAAACAAACTACATTTTCTATTAAAAGCTGTTATCTATGTTTCCATGGTAATATAAATGAAACTGTTTTCATTTGAAAATATACTAATAAATTAGGAAAAAGTTAAATTTTTCGAAAATTTTAGTTGAAGTAAAAAGTATCAAAAAAGTTGCTTAAATTCTTGAATTTATTTTTTAAAAACTAAAAAAACATAAAAAAGATGAGCCAGCTAATAATTGTGCTTGTTAGGCACATTACTTATTAATGCCTCACTATTTCTAATGGTGTTAAAGTTGATTAATTCGCATGCTCATGAAATTGCTCCCGTAGTTAAATGTATTAAAAACCTACACTAAAATTAAATCATCGCATTTTCATTTTGATTGGTTTGAAGAAGATTCACTGCCTTGATCTCACTGACACTAACACAAAGGTTTTTAAACAAAGAAGTATTCGTAAGCCAAACTTTGACTCAAGTTTCCACGTACTTGGTCAAATAGACTTTGAGAAAAGCTTCAAACGTTCAGAATAATAATTAGAAGTCTTTCTTAGCTTCAATATAACACACGCTCTGAAAAACAGAATGGTGAACTCATAGATGTGCAACATGTGGTAATGCCACTAAAAAAATGAGAAAGATGAATTGAGAACAATTTAATAATAAGAATAAAAATGATAGACTACGGAAACTTAAATATTGTCGACTATGAATTCAAAACTGTCCATGTTACCTAGGAGTAAAATTCCTTTCTTACAAAAATAAAATTCACATGTATCTTAAAAGTTCCTTTTTGCGCTCATTAGACCGGGTTATTAGTGTTTCAGTGAGGGTGGAGGATGAATCCTTCCAAACTTGATCTTATTTGCTCTAAAATACTGATTGTGGTGATTATCGAAGAAAACAGAAATACAAACAAATACTTGCAAACTAACAAACAAAAAAACAAACGCACACAAAAACAAACACACACACAGGGGTCGCAGATGTTTGACTGGGAGACGTCACACGTGACGTTTGTCACTGCTTTGTTGCCATAGTTACAAAAAGCCGGATGCAAAGATTAATTATAGCCTAAGGTGCAGACGGAGGCTAAATTTAATTAGAAACTCCCGAATCATCAAATGCCTTCGAATTACGTCATATAATTCGAAATTATTTTGTTTTTTTTCTAATTGATTTTAATATAAATAATTTTTTTTTTATTTACTTTATAATGTATTATATTTATTTGAGTTTTGAATACTTCTCGCAAATAATAAAGGGAAGTTGCATGAAGACATTTCAAAGCTAAAAGGCTTTTTTTTTTATTTCTAAAAGCAAGTACGCCATCTAATATGCACTGACTGTTCAACAATAATAATAAAATATTCAAAACTTTGCTTTTTGTATATTTGTTGCCACTTTTCAAAAATAGTCAAACAATTTTTATCTCAAAAAAGTTCATATTAGCCATTAAGACTATTTCAGTTCAAGTGCCGACTATCATAAACCTATTTCATTCTGTTGACAGCAGACTCAACAAAGGGATCTGCC
This sequence comes from Pterobdella sp. o SKG-2022, assembly GCA_964035795.1. Taxonomy (NCBI): domain Eukaryota; kingdom Metazoa; phylum Annelida; class Clitellata; order Hirudinida; family Piscicolidae; genus Pterobdella; species Pterobdella occidentalis. Next base: position 4,834,864 of record OZ038322.1, read on the forward strand.
ATGATAAAATCCACACAACTCATCAACCCTGCTTCTTAATCTCCATCAAAATGACCCGAAAGGATACCCAAATAAAAACTATTTTCAACTGACGTTCATAATTTATCTGATCGGGTGTCGAACGGGTCTGTTCTTTTGGGTGTTCGAGAAGGGGCACCGTGCTGCAAGTGACTTATGGAGGGAAACCAAAATGTCTTAATGGGGCTTTTACTAACTCGAGAAAAAGTCTTTGAAGCCTTCTGAATTGAATATAATTTCAGAACACTAGTTAGTTTTTTAAGATACGAAGCTTTTTGTTAATAAACTAACTAGTGTTCTGAAATTATATTCATTTTATTGTGGCCTTCTGAATTATTTTAAAGTGAGGTCTCTGAAAAAGTTTTGCATTGAAAATATGTCTCATAAATATTTTGTGAATAAGAAATGGGAGAATGTGAAAAACTTCATTCACATTCGGAATTATGTTTTTGAAAGTTTCGAAACAGTTTAATAAAACAACTGAACAAAAAAATATTTTTTAATAATAACTATATTTTAATAATAATATCTTCTTCTATATCACACGTTTGGCTATCAAAACTGGCAATTCTAAAACGGTGACAAAAAAAATAAGTGAGATTGAAAATTAATAAGTCGACCATAAAGTCGTCTTTAATAGGGTTTCAGTTATGCAATTGATTGGTTTCACAGGGCGTTCCTCAATGTGGACTAAAATAAGCAAATGAGTTACTCCTAGATTTTTGAATTTCACAAAAGTATTTTCACCATAATTCAGTATTTTTTCACAAGAGTACCTGATTAAATCGCTCAAAGTTTTGAGCATATTTAGAAAATTTTCTTAAAACTGCAACTCTGGGTAGGACGAAATCAACAACAATTAGTGGACTAAGAAAGATTCAACAACCATCGTTAAATCTCAAGAACTTCAATACAGGGAGTTTTATTTAAAATTTTGTTAACTTCAATGTCTAGAATATGCCCACAAAGCACTCCCACCAGGGTCTTTCCTGCTCCACACAGCAGCACGATCACTCCAGACCTTGCCCTTCCATTCCCGAACATCTTTTGCAGGCTCTTCTCTTGGTAAGGTCGAAGAATGGTGTTCGCTTTCAAGTCCATTCTGCAGTTTTAGTACATTTTTATTTCATTTAAATTAATTATAATCAAAGTTAAATTTTTTTTCTTTGGCAGGTTTCAAAAGTTTACAGTACTTTTGTTTATTCTGAACAAAGCAATTATACAAATAGTAAAACTAAACAGGGCTGAAACAATAGTCTAACTTGACATTAGGGTTGGTGGTGTCATTTTTGAAGTCATATTCTGACAAGAGGGAAATCGAGGTCTATGCATTTCTTTTGTATGGTCTCCAAACAACCGGGTTTGATTTCAAAGGCTAAAATATTCTTATCATCATCTTCTTCATCCTCCTCATCTATCTTCTTGTACAGGTCTTGAAGATTACATGCCTCTTCATCGACTGTCTTTTCCTTCTCAACCTCCTCATGCTCACCACTCAACTCACCAGACTCTTTCTCTGTCAACTTCTTACTCGACTGTTAAATTCAATGCATACAATTCAATCAACACAAACGAGAATACCACCTCGAATGATTCTCACATCAAAATATACAATTCACCTAACACAAATTGAAAATATCGCTTGAAATTCAATCAACACAATCATAGATGGGACTCAAAATGATCCTCACAATCATCCTGTCCAGCTTCTCATACAACTCATTCTCATCCTCTCTCTCAGCAATGAACCTGCAGCTCCTTATCACGTGATCCTTCAGCAGTCTCTTCAACGATTGCTGGGGTTGAGGAGTACGGAGTATGGAACTTATTCAATATAAAGTTAGTTATTTCCATAATAAAAATGAGAAATTAACTTAGAAAAACTTTGATATATTCAAAAACTTATTTATAAAAAAGTGGAGACTGAAAAATTTTTGTTTATCATTGGTTTGTAGACAACTCCTCATTTATTAAAACGTTAGATTTCAGAAGCATTTTATCAATGCTCGGTGTTCCAACTTATGAAGTAGATTCTCTTTACTGTGTTTCATTCAGCCATTTCATTTGAAACTTTAATCACAACATTGATATTGGAGACAAATAATAAAACACAATATAACTAAAAATGTGGTTATAGTGACATAAACTTCACTAGTTTCTAAAAAATATAGCTATTATACCAATAAATACTATTAGAAACATATTAAGTAGAGATACAATGTTGACGTAAAATAGCAGAAATTCAATATAATAGAGAATTCAATATAATTAGAGAGATACAATGTTGAAACATATAGCAAACGTACAGGAAATTGTGACTCAATGTAATACTTGTTGTGCTTCAGAACCAGTTTAATCTTGCCATAACTTAATGTACAAGTCCGAAAATCAATCAATATAAATGGTCATAATCATTGTTTTATTTGTAGAGATTTGAAGTTTTTTCTTAACTTTATTCATAACAAGTATCTTGTAAATTTTTTACGTAGTATAGCCTAAAACAATAGTGAACTTTATAATGTAAAGTTCCAAGCACCAAAAACCATTTTAAATGGACCAATCATAGGCTTTGAAAAATGTTAGTTTTTTTTTCTTGAAAATATTCATGTATCATAATGTTAAAATATCCACGGATTGTACAAAAAGCTTTTTTAGTTGATAAAAGTAAGTTTTTTTTGTCGTAAAACTTCTAAAAATTTTTATTTAAGTATTTTCACAAATTTTTTGGAGTTCTATGATTGGTGCCTTAAGCTATTCAAGACGTTTTGCGTGATTGCGAAGTGCCTATCTTGATAATGTAGGATTTTCTTACTAAAAGCTATTTTATCAACTTTCTGCTTGTTTTCCTTACAGTTGAAGTTTTGTGTTTAAAGTTTCATCTCACTGATTTCATTTTCACAAAAGTTATGAGCCTCAAAAAAAATACAGTAATATTAAGTAATTTATGCAAACAAAATATAACTCATAATTTTTATTTAACCAATCAAAGGTATTTTCGTGAGTTTGTCGGAGTGTGTTAATCTTGTTGCGGGGATAAACCGCTAATGAAGAATCACATCGTTTCAAAAATAGCTAAAACATGAATTTTCTTGTTGCTTACGAATCCAGTGACGATGAAGATAAATCTAATGAAAAATCTACTAAAATTTCATTAACGTCAACTAATATTAATAAAAATCTAGAAACTTCAGCCGAACCAATGAGGGAAAAAAGCAGCATCTTTAAATGTAAAAACTAACTTTGATTTTAAGAAAATATAAATATGAACTATTTTCTAACGTTAATTTTGTTATTTAAGACATTCCTTCAACAAAAACTGAAAAACTTGGGGCATTTGGCAACACAGAAATGATAGTTTTACCTTCACAAAAAGAGTTAAATCTTCGAGAAAAACCTATAAAAGGAAAGATTTATGTAAATATCCCAAAATTCGAAAATGTAAGTTCTGATTAATATAATTTCTTTCAAAATTTTAGCCATTCAATAATTATTAAACAAATTTTATTTCAAGAGTGATTCTGAAGATGAAAAGAATGAAAAAAATGAGGAGCCAAGAATAAAAAAATTCAAGGTGAAAAGATTTATATCATTATATAATTTAAACATTTATTTACTTTTTTTCAATTTAAATATTCATTTAATTCATAGCATGGATCTTCATTGTTGCAATATCTTCCCAAAGCCAAAGTAACAATTGAAAGCACTGGTAAAAAATCTTCCATGATACCACATTCTTTAATGAATAAGACTACTTTTGACCTCAATAACAACAATAAAGATAGCAATTCTTATGGAAAAAAATTGACTGAAATTGAAGATAAAAATTACAATGATGATGACGATTTACTAACAAATCCTGCACCTACTCTCTCATCTAAAACACCAAACACAAACCTTAAAATTCCTTTGACAAATTTCTTTTCCACAATTATAGACGATGAAGATGGAAAATCAATAGAATCTAAAAATTCAAAAACTCAAGCTAGTTTATATAAATATAATTATGAAAAACCAACTGGTAGTGACATAAAGAATAACATCACTGATGATAAAGCTGAATATAATGAAGAAAGTGAAGCATCTTCAGGAGGAGATCAGGTTTTGGATAGTCACTCTATTTTGAATGAGGAGGAGGTTGGTTGTTCTGTTGTAAAATCCAAATCATGTTTTTAATATTTAATCAAGATTAGACATAAACTTTTGTTATCATTATCTGTGGGCCTATGTTCTTTTAGTTCATTATTGTTTAAAATTTGCGTGTTTAGGTTAGGACCATAGGTCTTTTTGCATAATTGAAAAACTTGATTGTTTTGTGAGCATATTGGTTTTTTTTTGGTTCATGTTGATATTTTTGTTTTCATTGTTATTATTATTACCAGTAAAAACTTACATGTATGTATTTGAATATGTATGAATAAAAAACTTCAACTTTTTTCAAAATTCTTTTTTAAAATTTCAAATAAACATTTTCACTGAGTGTACAACGATAACAAACTCACATTTCAAGTTTTTTTTTGCTTCACTTTGTTACAAACATTTCAATTGCTTGCAGCTATTACGTTTACAAGGGAAACAGAATTCTCAAAATGAAAACCTCAAAAATCTGAATATTTTGGATGTGAACTTGCAAGACCATTTGGGAGATGTTAGTCATTTTTATAGATTTCATTTTATATAATGTTTTCAATGGTGTGTATAATCTCAAATTTAAAAGTATTTATACTATTGTTGTGAAGACGGTCATAGTTATGTACTCAGATAGCAAGAGTAGGGTTAGAAAAAATCATATGCTGGGTAACAAGTTTAAAGTAAAGGTTCTGTTTTGAGTTCGTTTGCTCTTCATCATTGTTCTAGAAGCACTATCCAGAGAATGCAGAAATAGATCCGTGTGGGAATTGTTGTATGCTGATGACTAAAGTCATTGTTAAAAGCCTAAGAGTTAGAGGATAGTTACTATGCTCGAAAAAACAGTATTGAAAGCAAGGGTCTTAGAGTGAACATGAAATAAACCAAGGTCATAGTGCTTTAAGCCAAGGTCTAAGTTTCCAGTCTGGAAAACACTCTTGTGGAGTGTGTTTTAAAGGTGTTGGCGTCAGATCTATACTTTGCACTCTATGTAACCGCTGGGTTCACAAACGCTGTACTGGCTTTAAAAGCAAACTGACTTCTGTCATGAAATTTAAATGTAGAACTTGTTTGAATCTTCAAGTTGGTGATACTGATTATGAGGTCGTTGAACTTGATGATGAGATGAAGGTAGGCCAAGGAAATCATGACCTCAGCCATGATCTAAGAAGAATGAGACTAAAATCTGAACACGCTCAAGAGCGTAGAAGATAGTTATTATGAGACTCCGTCCAACCCACGCTAGTATGGAAACGGGCGTAAAACGATGTTACCGAGTTCTAAAAATGAATTTTTATTAATGATTAGCATAAAATTTTTACAGTATGAGAAACAAAGGCTGAAGGATGCTACAAAAGAAATAGACACCACATATTACCAGTCAAAGAACTCAGGAAAGCAGCCAGATGCCTTAGCCAAGAGAAAACATCAAATGACTTATCTAGCCTTCCAGGTTCATATCGTATAATTATTCGAACATTTTGTCTTAATGAGTTTTTTCAAGATTACTTCAATAATTTGATTTATTTTCAATCAAAGGCTAAAGAAAGAGAGTTTGAACTGAAAAATCAATGGGCTGAAAACAGGTTTAATAAGAAGCAAACTCAGTCTAAATATGGATTTTGAATTTTATACAATTTACAGTTTATTATTTATATTTTTAAATAAATTAAAAGTTTTTTAATTAATATCATATCAATGACCCTCTGTTCCTTCTGACACCTCATGGGCTCACAACTGCATCATGCAACAAGTGCCATACAAGGGGATCCAATAGGATACTCGCCATGATGTTTTCTGCTACACTCAAATACCTGCTTTGCCTTCTTTGTGTTTGAATAAGTGGTTTATGTAAGCATTTAAAATCCTGTTTTTTTTTCTCAAAAGCATTGCACTATTCAGTAAACTTTGTAGTCAACGCGCCACCACCAGTCTTGAAAATCTTTCCAATGCTGAGCTGTTTGATAGCTTTCAAGGTTTCCTCTGGCGTCGGTCAAAAAACAAAGTATAACTTACCTCATCAGTTGGTAATGTAAAGTTTGACTTACCAAAAGCATCGTGTTTATTAAACGGTAGTTTATAGTGGAAATGAGAAATATTTTTGAAACAATGATCTTTCAAGTATGCGACTTAATTTTGTGTATAACCGAAATTTCAAACGAAATTATTTGGAGGAAATTGTGATTTATGGATAAAATGAAAACCTTAGTTGCGATATCGTGAATTGAGTATGTAGAATATAATATACAGGAAAGGGGACTAATAGTGATAAATCTTGATTTTTAGAAAAAGAAGATTCAGGTAAAAATGGAGGCTTTTGTAAAAAGTAGTGGTTTTTGGTGAAAATTCGAATTATTTGTGTAAAAACTTGAATTTCCTAAATAATAATAGATGTTGGTGAACAAAGGTGATTTTTGAAGGAGTTATGAATTTTCGGTGTTAAATATTGAAGCTCGAATAAAATTATCCGTCGAAAAAATCGTGTTTAGGGCTTTATAAAAAACTAGTTTGGTTAAAATGGCGATTCAAGGAAAATACGAAATTTCGGGGTTGTCCAACTCAGAGAGTGGAATCAAGCTAGCTAAAGAAAACGATGCGATACCTTTATATACTAATATTGAAGCAAGTTTGAACCAATCAATCAATCAGTTCTTCTGCCATCTGCAGGTTCCTCAAATCAGGTTTTTTCATTATCTTTTATCTTCAGCCTTTCCTTTCAGGGCTCCAAAACCCTCTTCCATCGTGTCATCCAGCATTTTTTCTCTTGGTCGTTTTCCTTCCATCCGTCCTTCTAAAGCGATTCTCAGCCAACTTTCATGACTCAAAATATGGCCTATTCATCTGGAGTTTCTTCTTTTTATATGCACCATCAATCCTCTGCATTCATTAACCCGGCTTAAGACTTCTTCATTGGTCAGCCATGTTAATGGTCTACGTTTCTGCTGCATACGTCGCCACACTCCACACCAGGGTCTTGACCAGCTTCTTCTTGGTCGCTTGTGTGAGTCCACCTGTAAGGATTGGTTTAAGGTCAGTAAATACATTTTTAGCTATTCCAATGTGTTTTTGACTCTCCTTGTTGGTGTTCATGCTCTTTCCAGCTCACGAGAGCATTTCCTTTAGTTCCATTAATATGTTTCCTTGCAACTGCATATACCTTCATATATAACGTGATGTGGGTGAGAAGTTTTGTGCTTTAAAAGGGAAAAATGGTCTTATTTTATTGGTTGCCCAAGAATATAATAATTTTATGTTGCCATTTGTATAATTTTCAACCTTACTCACCTCTAATACTTTCATTTTATCTTAAATATAGTAATTTTTAAATACTAAATAATGATTTCGAAACGACGATTTCATGGTATTTTCTTGCTCATTTAAAAGCTGAATGAGACTGAAAGCTATTGTTGTCTTGTGTATAGTTATAGAAAATTTTGGAGAAGTGCCTAACGGAGCATGCCATTGCTTCATTCGCATTGCACATGTTTAATGGCTTCAAACGAAAATAAAAATTTAGTTAAATGAACATATTAATTTACAAACACTTTATTTAAAATCTGCAAATCATGTTTAATATAGCGATAAAATTTGATAAGTGATAGAAACCAAACTTGACCACGACATCGTGAACTCGCAAAATAAATATCTAAGTAGAACTTCAACTTCATTATCAAAAGATGCCTGGGGAAGATAGGCTTGCTAAGCATCCTTGAACCATCAGGGCTCGACAGGGGTAATGGTCGTCGTTCTGATGGCATAACGACCTTCCCTTGGAAGCATGGAAAATGCTTGGTCTGGGACGCAACAGTCGTCGAGGCTTTTTCCAAGTCCCACATTATCGCCAGCTTCATCGAGTCAGGATTCAGTGCAAAATCTGCGAAAATATTAAAAAGCCGCAAATATAAGGGCTTGGTGGGCAACTTCCATTTTCAACCCGTTGCATTCGAGACAACAGGCTGCTGCGGACCTTCAACCAGCAGCTTTTTTGAGGAGTTAGGCAGAAAAGTTATCGAGGCGTCTGGGGACCCTTTGGAGACAGTATGGTTGCTCCAGAATATTTCCCTTTCAATTGTCCGGAGCAATGCTACCAGCATTCCCTCCTGTTTCAGTTCTCCTTCCTCTTTTTCTTAAGTGTAGTTTTTTTTTTATGATAACTGAATATTTGTGTTTGTACTTTTTGCAACTATGTAACTAAAATAATCAAAACTTACTTTTTGTTCGGTTTTGGCTGAATAAAACTTTCATTATTGGTTTAAAAAAAGTAGAACTTGAAAATAATCTTCATTTCATTCTATGAAATACTATTTTTTAAAGTTAAAAAATAGGTGATAGAGGGAATCCAATGAGTGGAGTTGTTTAGATTAATTTTCTTATTTGAACAAAAATTGAATAACATTGTTCAGTCTTACATAGTTATAAATGTTTCAATAAAATAAAGTGCAATCAATTTGAAGAAACACTGTAAAAGATTTTTTTGAACATAGCTTTAAATAACATATGTTTTTTGATGGCAAGAACATATGTTATCCTTATCAGGTTTATTTAAACATATATGAAAACATATGTTCTCATCCTTCACCCGGTTATTTTAGATAACTAGTCCAATGATTCAGCATTTATGGAAAAACAGAAAATAAAACCTGGAAGACGCGCTTGGAGAAAACAAACATAAGTTTATTCTTTTAGAAAACTTTCATGAACCTTATCATAAAGCCATCTTAGATCATCGCAAAACTTTTTTGTTGGTGCATTAAATGCGTTCGTGTTTGTTTTGTAAAAATTCAACACTTGTTAGCGCAGATGGTGTGTGAATCGATATAGACAGTTTTCGTTGTATAAGTATTCAAGAAATTCTCGTTATGTTCTAATGTCACAAGCCAAAAAGTACTATAAAATGATCTACGTTCAATGAAGTTCAATCCAATTTTGTTGTGAAAATCACGGATTTGAGGTAGTGTGGTTGAACTAAAAATTTTAAAATAATCTTCATTTCATGCTTGGAAACATGATTTATGTACAGTTGAAAAGTAGCCAAGCAAGATGATTTTGTTGTTGTTGTTACTTTATGTAGCGACTATTGTTATAGGACAAGGTACTCCACAAAACGAATATAAGATAGAATTCAAATTGAAAGCTGGAAAAGTAGGATTACATTTGACAGCGGATAAAATTAATCCGAATGCGGTAAGGGTTTCGATTACAACTTGGCTAGCTTTATATGAAAATTATGTTCGACAGACACACCGATTTTACAAAGATGACAAATATAAAGCAAAGATCGCTCTTTATAAAAATTTTTCTAATGTCAAGCAAACTGTGTGGCTTTTTGTGAGTTGGAAACACTAATTAACTGAAAGTGTTGTTCAACATGTTATTAATGATATAACATGTTGTTTTGTTATTGTTGTGGAGTCATTTATTTTTTAATTCTATATGAAGTCAATAATAATTTATTTTCCACATTAAGTTTCAATTTTTATCTAAATTCTTTAAATCATTGAAATTTTCAAAAGTTATTATAAGACATATAATCATTAGCTTTATTTTTACGGAAACATAGTGGTTTAGATTGTAAACATTTGGCTAGATTGTGGAGTTCGAATCTTGGCCTAAAAAACGATTTTGATTTGTCTTCATACATTCCAAAATTTTAGTTTAATGTCGTTGCAGGAAGGCACGTTCACATTGAAAGGCAAGCGTTACTCTTTGAGACCCTTGTTGAAAAAACTTCCAGAAGGTTATAAAACCTTGAGTACACCTTATGAAACTGTTACAATCCAAAATAAGCAATACCTTGTTGCTGAAGAAAAAAAACAGATCTTGAAGGAAAGCATACTGCTCTCTTAATTTCTCATCAACGAAATCTTCAAAGAATTGTTTTATCTTACATGTAATTAATAAAATGAAAGTTATTTATTGTGGACAATTAGCCTCAAAATTGTGGATCATAAAAACACGATAAAATTTGAATTTTTTATTTTGAGAAATAAAAAATTCAATTTTCATCGTGTTTTTATGATTCACAAAAGTTATTTAATCTTTTCATTTTTCAAACTCTATGTCTAAATTTATCGTTCTGGTCCATTTCGCCATCACCATCTGATTCTATTCACAGACTAGTAGGGTTGAACGATAAGTTGAAAATTATTTAAATCAAATTAGCCAATTTTCAAAGCTTGATTTGATTTAGATTTTTTAAACTTAAATAAAATTCAATTTTCCATAAAACTTGAAAAGTATAGACAACGAAACTCGAACCCTGCACCTTACGACTTATGCAAACTCCCTCCCAAATCACTATACAACACAGCCATATTCCGAATACTTCGTGAATAAGTACAGTCAGAATTTATTTAAGTATTAAGCTTTTTTAGCCAAAGTGAATACTGCAAATTACTTGAACACAAAAAGTAATCTTATTAAGTACAAAGCATTTCATTAAGAAAGTAACATTATCAAGTACGTTAAAAATCAAAGACACCGTTGTTTTTATACTGACCCTAGATAAAATTAAAAAAAAATAAAGTAGATAAAAATGAAATAAAATAAAATAAAAAATAAAAACAAATTCTAGGTAAATAAAAATTTGAAATAATTATGTAATTCCATTTCTAAATAACAAAAGGTTTTTAATGTCTTTATGGTCGTTGAGTAATGGATTCAACATTTTGATGAAAAAAGCTTCCAAAATTCTTCTTTTCCTCCAGTCATCTGGGGCTCTGCTCAGTATTTTTCATTTGAATTCATGAAAGGGATTTCTGGAAATGTGTTTGGCAGGTTCAGATGTGCCATTTTTTGCCTTGTGCTAAGCCCATCTGGTAGTTGCATTTCTCTTGGTCTCGCCTACATACGTCTTCTTGCAACTACACTCCCTTTTATAAATTTTAATAATATTAATATCTTTGAGGGGGAAGAGGACTCTAATCGTATGTGTCACCCAGGAAAACGAGAACCTAATTTCATTGCTAGTGAAAGAATTCAATTTTTCAATGTATTTGAAAATGCAGGATTCGTTTTTCGGACAAAATGAAATTTTGAAATAGATCCTTTTTTTGTTATCCTGGAGACACTCTAGGACAGGGCAATCTTCTTAGTTTCAAACTGTCTTATTATGAAAAGGATGAATTTGACTGGAAAACCTGCTTGTATGTATTTTTCCTTTATTAATTCAAGTTCGTGTTTAAAATTCGATCCAATTCTAATAGCCCTGAAAAAATCTTTTAATCATGTTTCTCTTATGTAGCTTTGGGATCGCCGATGACTTATGCGTGGGCAATTTTGTTTCTTTCCGAGCAACTGAAAGCGAGTGTACCATTAATATTCTTGATAATATAAATGTCAAGAAATTTCGAAGAGTTCTTCTTGATTGTGAGTTTAATGTTGTTGTGAAAGGAGTTGAGGGCGTTGTACAATTCGTCTTCCCCATTCTTCTTTCTTCTGACATATGTGTCATCAACATACCTAGCGTAAAAGATTGGATTCCGTGACGCAACTATTTTTCTTCCATATAGCTAAACGAAAACCACCGATAACGGACTCTACCATTGACATACCAGCGATTTGCTTGTGAAGCTTTTCATTGACTGTGAAAAAATGCTCCGTTGTGGCCTTAAGCAATAACTAAAATAAAGCCTGTCTAGTGTAGGAATTCGTTATCTTTCCCAAAAATTTTCGAGAGGATTTCTTCTCATCGTTACTTATGTATTCATCCGCTTTTTCCGCTTAATTTTCCCAACTCCAGGGCCAGGTTCCTTCAGGTATTTTTGTGATTGTTGACAAAACCGTGGTTGAGACTTCTCTTGAATCTTTCTAAACTAAGGTTTTTGAAAAAAGATTATTTTAAGAATAAAAAATTAATGAATTGTTCTTCTGATTAAAAACTATATTGTCACAATTTCCATATTCAGTTATTGTATTTTTGGTTCGAGTTTGAATAATAGCAATGTTAAATATAATTAATTTTGATTTGAGGCTTAGTAAAATGTCGTAATAAGGTTGGTTCTGGAATGGTACACACAGTTCCAACTAACAAAAGATTGCAGAAAATTTAGAGATTCATACAAAAAAGCATTAGCTGCTTTTTTCTCTTACGTTGAAATTGATAAATTTTATAATAAACACAAAGTTTTATTTGCTCGACTGAACACTACACATTTTTAACGTTATTACTTATATGAATTAATACCTTTACGAAACTAAACATCGATAGGAAATTTAATTCACACATTGAACAAATGTGAGCAGAAGTGGAGCAGCATAAATAAAAAGTTGCAAAATTATAAATCCACTGAGCTTAAGTTAGAAATATGGCGGTAATTTGAAGGGGTGCTAGGGTCGAAATCGTCTTTAATAATCAAGGAAAGAACTTGGACTGTTTCAAAAAATTCAAAAAATGTTGCTTATCAAAGACGAATTGGAACAAAGTAAGAAAAACGTTTCAGTGGATGTGGGGATTGAATCTAGTAAAGATTTTTTGGGTAGAATGTTTGAACCTATTTATTTCTTCGATATTAATAAATGAAAAGTAAGAAATGTATCTGATTGTGCAGCACGATATATCGTTAAAAATTTGTGAATAAAATCGACTATCTTGTTCAAAAAGAAGGAGGGGATCTATGTAGGATAATTTATTCAAGAACACAGAGAAATTTTATTGAGATGCAAAGCTTTTCTTTAACTAAATAACATTTCCACTTTTCGATAAACTGCCACCTTGTCGTGGTCGAGAGGCTTGAGTACCTCAGTAACCCTAAGAGTTATGCCGGCAAAAGTGTAAGCTTCTGGCAAGACCACCCAAACCGGACAGATCAAAGGGTAAAGGTCGGACTAAGTGCAGTCTACTGGCTCTCCAGGTTGGGGATTGTAACTAAGCTAACAACCCGGCTCTGTAAAAAAATGTGTTACAGAAACTACAACAAACTTTGTAAACTGCTTGGTCTAAGAAGACTTCTCTCCAGCAAAGCCTAGAACGCAAGCTGGTGAAAGCCCCCGGAAAGCCAGTGCGCTGACCAAGGAAAAAACCAAGATAGAAACCTGAAACATCAAGACACGAGACAGGCAAAACAGCTCAAGTTTGTCGAAAAATAAAAAGATACAGCCTGGAGATTCTAGGCCCAAATGAGACAAGATGGACAGGTTCAAGAAAAACGCAACTAATGAGTGAACAATACCATCCACTCTGGACAGAATGAAAGCCAATCCTACACACACGGAGTAGCATTGCTGATGACACCCGAAGCAACATGAGCACTGCTATTCTGAAAGCCTATGTCACCAAGGATCCTCACGGCACGCTTCAATTCAAAGGGCAGAAAAGTTACCATCATTCAGTGCTATGCCCCTACTAATGAGGTAGCCATCGAAGAGAAGGATGAGTTTTACCAACAAATCCAAGCTGCTATAGACAAAACACCCAAAAGAGACACGAAAGCCAAGGTTGGTTCTGATAACACAAACAGCGAACACGTTATGGGCTGACAGACATTGCTGTGCAGAATGAAAAGAGAATATTCAAATGAAAACACTTTTTGGAGTTTATTTTATTCCACGAAGCTTTTCGTAAGATGAACTTACATTATTAAGTGGAGGTACAAATTTTTACCAAAACGCACAGCCTATATTTATTACAAACTCAAGGGTGTTACGGCTTCCATGCGACGAACAGCTTCCAGTATTGGCTTCATTAAAAATGCCCTTTTCAACAACGTCGTTCCTACATTCGTGAAAGTGAAGGAGAATTTCAAACAAGAAAAAGATAGGGATAATGCAAGCAGAAAAATATTGAAGGAGCAACTCAGTGAAGATGCAAGAAGTTTGAAATAGAAGCGTTTATAATTTAAATGTTGACAATGTTACTATGGAAGTCAGTAACGTCCTTATATTTGTACCTCCACTTGATAATGTAAGTTCATCCTACGAAAAGCTTCGTGGAAAAAAATAAACTCCCAAAAGTGTTTTCATTTGAATATTTACGTTTGGCTCGAAGAATTAAAATGAAAAAAGATGAATTTTGTAGAGTTCTGCACCTTCAATGACCTGGTCATTGGAGGCACCTTGTTTCCTCATAAAACCATCCATAAAACCGCGTGGACTTTCCCTGACGGCAAGAATGAGAACCAGTTCAAACACATCACCATCAGTCGCAAGTGAAGACGAAGTTTTCATGATGTCAGGGTGAAGCGTGGGGCAGACGCAGCATCAGATCACCACCTAATTGTGGCAGTACTCAAAACCAAGTTGAAGGTCTACAAAGACCAAGCGGCAAAACCATCGCACAAGTACAACGTGCACACCTTGAAAGTGAAATTTGAGACAGAAAAGTTCATGATTGAACTGAGAAACAGGTTCAGTTTTACCAGAGAACCCAGTTGAAGAACATTGGCACAGCCTTTGAGAGGTCTGGACAACAACCTGCAAAACAGTTTTGGTCAAAAAAAAAAAGAGTGGCTTTTGACAGACACCTAGACACTCATAACTAAGAGGGGGCACCTGAAAACCAGATCAACAGCACGCGAAACCAAGCTGAGAAACACAAACTTTAAGCACAGTACTGGGAAAAAACCGACAGGTAAAACGAAGCGTGAGGCAAGATAAAAGTACGTACATCGAAGAACAAACTGCAGAAGCTGAGAGTACTGCAGGCCAGCAGAACATGAAGCGCCTGTATGAGAACACCAAAACACTCTCCAGCAAAAACAGCAACCCAAGTTGGGCTGTAAAGGACAAGAACGGAATTATCATCTTTGGCAAAAAACAGCAGAAAGCACGATGGGCGGAACATTTTGAAGAAACGCTTAACTGACCAGCACCATCTGTCCCACTTGTCATCCCGCCACCTAACAAGCTCCTCGACATCAACACCAACCTTCCAAGTAAGACTGAAATTGTCAAAGTTACCAAGTCCTTCAAGTCAACAAAGATAACCGGTTTAGAAGGAATTCCACCTGAAGCTAGAGAGGGCCGACATCTAGACCTTAACTAAAATGCTACACCCTCTTCTATGCAAGATCTGAGAAAAAGAGCGAGTGCCAGATGACTGGAAAAAAGAACATCTTGTAAATCTACCAAAGAAAGGACACTTTATCTTGCAAAAACTGGCCAAGAATGATGCTTTTGTTTATTCTCGGAAAAATACTGATCAGAATCATCCTTGAAAGACTAAAAATTGCCTTGGACAAGACACTTCGAGATCAACAAGCAAGCTTCCAACAAGATCGCTTATGCACGGATCCCATTGCAACCATGCGCATCATCCTCGAGCAGTCCCTCGAGTGACAGAACTTCTTGTACGCAGTCTTTGTCGACTTTCAAAAAGTTTTTGACAGTGTTGACCTAGATGTCATCTGGAGACGGCTTTCCACTAAAGCTCATAAGAAGACGCTACCTGTCAAGTGATCCACTACGGAAAACTAACAGACCTTTTCAGCGTACAAACTGGCGTCTATCAGAACTGTTCGCTCTCACCGATCATTTTCCTGATTGGAGTTGACTGGGTCATAAGACAGTCCACAGCAGATCAGAAAACAGGCATCCAGTGAACCTTCAACAAACAGCTGTAAAACCTAGACTTTGCAGATGACATAAGCCTTCTCTTCCACAAACAGCAAGATTCGCAAAATAAATTATGTCGTGTGGCAGAAGAAACTGAAAAAACAGGATTTTAAATCAATACTGGAAAAACAGAGGTCATAAGAGTCAACAACAAAAACCATTATCCAGTGAAACTACATCACTAGGAATTTAAGGAGGTTGACAAATACTTGGGCAGTGTTGTCAATAAAGATGGGTGAACAGACGAAGACATGAAGAGCCGCATCAACAAAACTAGACACGTTTTTAAAACCCTTCGACAAATCTGGAGATTGAAAGTTTTGTCAATCTGCAATAAGATAAGGATTTTCAACACTAATGTGAAATCTGTCCTACTCTATGGTTCAAAAACGTGACAATTGACAAATACCATCACCCACATGCTGCAGGCCTTCACGAACCGATGCCTAAAAAACATTCTGAACATCAAACTAAAGAAGCGGAAATAGGGATGGATAGGTCATACACTACGCAAGCCTGCAGGTAACATCACTAGACTGGCCCCACAGGGAAAGAGAAAAGTCGGCCAACCTAAGCAGATCTGGCGGAGAAGCATCGAGGCAAAAGTGAAGGTAACTGGAATGACGTGGGCCGACCTGAAGAGGACCAGCCAAAACCGAGTACTTGCACCCCTATGCTCCCAGGGATTCGAGTTGAAATAACATTTTCAAGTAACATACTTAAAAATGTTATTGTTGAAGAAACTGTACGAGATAAAAAGATGAGCACGAGCGGGCTTACGAGCTTCTTTGAAGGCAATAAAAAAACTGGCTAAAGCAGGCTTAGCAGATCTTGTCAATAAGTAATTTTTTTCCAAGTTTTTGTTTGGCTCTTTTGGCAGCGAGTGTCAGTAGATAGCTTGTGATGGCAATGACTGGGAAATGACATTTTTAACTTTCCATCTCAATATCATCACAAAAAAATTCAAAAAAAAACATTTGACAGCATTTGGTATTTCAAGAAAATGTTTTAAGCACAGTTTTTAAGCTTCTTCATAAACAAGAAAAATATTCATGCAAAGAACATCGCATGTCAAAGTGATGGAAAGTGTGAAAAAAATTTAAAAATAATTAAAAGTAAATAACTTGAAAGTGAAAAATTAAAAAAAAAAAAAAATTAAAAAGTAAAATAGATTAAATAATTAAAAAAAAGCTAAAAATAAACATCTTAAAAAAAACTAGAAAATCAATATAAACATTAAAAATAAAAAAGTTAAAAATAAACCTTTTGAAAATGAAAAAGTTGGATGTGAACAAGTTGGAAATGAACAAGTTGGAAGTGAACAAGTTGGAAGTGAACAAGTTGGAAGTGAACAAGTTGGAAGTGAACAAGTCGGAAGTGAACAAGTCGGAAGTGAACAAGTTGGAAGTGAACAAGTTGGAAGGGAACAAGTTGGAAATGAACAAGTTGGAAGTGAACAAGATGGAAGTGAACAATTTGGAAGTGAACAAGTTGGAAGTGAACAAGATGGAAGTGAACAAGTCGGAAGTGAACAAGTCGGAAGTGAACACGTTGGAAGTGAACAAGTTGGAAGTGAACAAGTTGGAAGTGAACAAGTTGGAATTGAACAAGTTCGAAGTGAACAATTTGGAAGTGAACAAGTTGGAAGTGAACAAGTTGGAAGTGAACAAGTTGGAAATGAACAAGTTGGAAGTGAACAAGTTGGAAGTGAACAAGTCGTAAGTGAACAAGTTGGAAGTGAACAAGTTGGAAGTGAACAAGTTGGAAGTGAACAAGTCGGAAGTGAACAAGTCGGAAGTGAACAAGTCGGAAGTGAACACGTTTGAAATGAACAAGTCGGAAGTGAACACGTTGGAAGTGAACAAGTTGGAAGTGAACAAGTTGGAAGTGAACAAGTCGGAAGTGAACAAGTCGGAAGTGAACAAGTCGGAAGTGAACACGTTGGAAATGAACAAGTTGGAAGTGAACAATTTCTAAGTGAACAAGTTGGAAGTGAACAAGTTGGAAGTGAACAAGTTGGAAGTGAACAAGTCGGAAGTGAACAAATCGAAAGTGAACACGTTGGAAGTGAACAAGTTGGAAGTGAACAAGTTGGATGTGAACAGGTTGGAAGTGAACAAATTGGAAGTCAACAAGTTGGAAGTGAACAAGTTGGAAGTGAACAAGTTGGAAGTGAACAAGTTGGAAGTGAACAATTTGGATGTGAACAGGTTGGAAGTGAACAAGTTGGAAGTGAACAAGTTGGAAGTGAACAAGTTGGAAGTGAACAAGTTGGAAGTGAACAAGTTGGAAGTGAACAAGTTGGAAGTGAACAAGTTGGAAGTGAACAAGTTGGAAGTGAACAAGTTGGAAGTGAACAAGTTGGAAGTGAACAAGTTGGAAGTGAACAAGTCGGAAGTGAACACGTTGGAAGTGAACAAGTTGGAAGTGAACAAGTTGGAAGTGAACAAGTTGGAAGTGAACAAGTTGAGAGTGAACAAGTTGGAAGTGAACAAGTTGGAAGTGAACAAGTTGGAAGTGAACAAGTTGGAAGTGAACAAGTTGAAAGTGAACAAGTTGGAAGTGAACAAGTCGGAAGTGAACAAGTTGGAAATGAACAAGTTGGAAGTGAACAAGTTGGAAGTGAACAAGTCGGAAGTGAACACGTTGGAAATGAACAAGTCGGAAATGAACACGTTGGAAGTGAACAAGTTGGAAGTGAACAAGTTGGAAGTGAACAACTTGGAAGTTAACAAGTTGGAAGTGAACAAGTCGGAAGTGAACACGTTGGAAGTGAACAAGTTGGAAGTGAACAAGTTGGATGTGAACAGGTTGGAAGTGAACAAGTTGGAAGTCAACAAGTTGGAAGTGAACAAGTTGGAAGTGAACAAGTTGGAAGTGAACAAGTTGGAAGTGAACAAGTTGGAAGTGAACAAGTTGGAAGTGAACAAGTCGGAAGTGAACAAGTCGAAAGTGAACACGTTGGAAGTGAACAAGTTGGAAGTGAACAAGTTGAAAGTGAACAAGTTGGAAGTGAACAAGTTGAGAGTGAACAAGTTGGATGTGAACAAGTAGGAAGTGATCAAGTAGGAAGTGAACAAGTTGAAAGTGAACAAGTTGGAAGTGAACAAGTTGGAAGTGAACAAGTTGGAAGTGAACAAGTTGGAAGTGAACAAGTTGGAAGTGAACAAGTCGGAAGTGAACAAGTTGGAAGTGAACAAGTTGGAAGTGAACAAGTTGGAAGTGAACAAGTTGGAAGTGAACAAGTTGGAAGTGAACAACTTGGAAGTTAACAAGTTGGAAGTGAACAAGTCGGAAATGAACAAGTTGGAAGTGAACAAGTTGGAAGTGAACAAGTTGGAAGTGAACAAGTTGGAAGTGAACAAGTTGGAAGTGAACAAGTTGGAAATGAACAAGTTGGAAGTGAACAAGTTGGAAGTGAACAAGTTGGAAGAGAACAAGTTGGAAGTGAACAAGTTGGAAGTGAACAAGTTGGAAGTGAACAAGTTGGAAGTGAACAAGTTGGAAGTGAACAAGTTGGAAGTGAACAAGTTGGAAGTGAACAAGTTGGAAGTGAACAAGTTGGAAGTGAACAAGTTGGAAGTGAACAAGTTGGAAGTGAACAATTTGGAAGTGAACAAGTTGGAAGTGAACAAGTCGGATGTGAACCAGTTGGAAGTGAACACGTTGGAAGTGAACAAGTTGGAACTGAACAAGTTGGAAGTGAACAAGTCGGAAGTGAACAAGTTGGAAGTGAACAAGTCGGAAGTGAACAAGTTGGAAGTGAACAAGTTGGAAGTGAACAAGTTGGAAGTGAACAAGTTGGAAGTGAACAAGTTGGAAGTGAACAAGTTGGAAGTGAACAAGTCGGAAGTGAACAAGTCGGAAGTGAACACGTTGGAAGTGAACAAGTTGGAAGTGAACAAGTTGGAAATGAACAAGTTGGAAGTGAACAAGTTGGAAGTGAACAAGTTGGAAGTGAACAAGTTGGAAGTGAACAAGTTGGAAGTGAACAAGTTGGAAGTGACCAAGTTGGAAGTGAACAAGTTGGAAGTGAACAAGTTGGAAGTGAACAAGTTGGAAGTGAACAAGTTGGAAGTGAACAAGTAGGAAGTGAACAAGTTGGAAGTGAACAAGTTGGAAGTGAACAAGTTGGAAGTGAACAAGTTGGAAGTGAACAATTTGGAAGTGAACAAGTTGGAAGTGAACAAGTCGGATGTGAACCAGTTGGAAGTGAACAAGTTGGAAGTGAACAAGTTGGAAGTGAACAAGTTGGAAGTGAACAAGTCGGAAGTGAACAAGTCGAAATGAACACGTTGGAAGTGAACAAGTTGGAAGTGAACAAGTTGGAAGTGAACAAGTCGGAAGTGAACAAGTCGAAATGAACACGTTGGAAGTGAACAAGTTGGAAATGAACAAGTTGGATGTGAACAGGTTGGAAGTGAACAAATTGGAAGTCAACAAGTTGGAAGTGAACAAGTTGGAAGTGAACAAGTTGGAAGTGAACAAGTTGGAAGTGAACAATTTGGATGTGAACAGGTTGGAAGTGAACAAGTTGGAAGTGAACAAGTTGGAAGTGAACAAGTTGGAAGTGAACAAGTTGGAAGTGAACAAGTTGGAAGTGAACAAGTTGGAAGTGAACAAGTTGGAAGTGAACAAGTTGGAAGTGAACAAGTCGGAAGTGAACAAGTTGGAAGTGAACAAGTTGGAAGTGAACAAGTCGGAAGTGAACAAGTTGGAAGTGAACAAGTTGGAAGTGAACAAGTTGGAAGTGAACAAGTCGGAAGTGAACAAGTCGGAAGTGAACACGTTGGAAATGAACAAGTTGGAAGTGAACAAGTTGGAAATGAACAAGTTGGAAGTGAACAAGTTGGAAGTGAACAAGTTGGAAGTGAACAAGTTGGAAGTGAACAAGTCGGATGTGAACCAGTTGGAAGTGAACACGTTGGAAGTGAACAAGTTGGAACTGAACAAGTTGGAAGTGAACAAGTCGGAAGTGAACAAGTTGGAAGTGAACAAGTCGGAAGTGAACAAGTTGGAAGTGAACAAGTTGGAAGTGAACAAGTTGGAAGTGAACAAGTTGGAAGTGAACAAGTTGGAAGTGAACAAGTTGGAAGTGAACAAGTCGGAAGTGAACAAGTCGGAAGTGAACACGTTGGAAGTGAACAAGTTGGAAGTGAACAAGTTGGAAATGAACAAGTTGGAAGTGAACAAGTTGGAAGTGAACAAGTTGGAAGTGAACAAGTTGGAAGTGAACAAGTTGGAAGTGAACAAGTTGGAAGTGACCAAGTTGGAAGTGAACAAGTTGGAAGTGAACAAGTTGGAAGTGAACAAGTTGGAAGTGAACAAGTTGGAAGTGAACAAGTAGGAAGTGAACAAGTTGGAAGTGAACAAGTTGGAAGTGAACAAGTTGGAAGTGAACAAGTTGGAAGTGAACAATTTGGAAGTGAACAAGTTGGAAGTGAACAAGTCGGATGTGAACCAGTTGGAAGTGAACAAGTTGGAAGTGAACAAGTTGGAAGTGAACAAGTTGGAAGTGAACAAGTCGGAAGTGAACAAGTCGAAATGAACAAGTTGGAAGTGAACAAGTTGGAAGTGAACAAGTTGGAAGTGAACAAGTTGGAAGTGAACAAGTTGGAAGTGAACAAGTTGGAAGTGAACAAGTTGGAAGTGAACAAGTTGGAAGTGAACAAGTTGGAAGTGAACAAGTTGGAAGTGAACAAGTCGGAAGTGAACACGTTGGAAGTGAACAAGTTGGAAGTGAACAAGTTGGAAGTGAACAAGTTGGAAGTGAACAAGTTGAGAGTGAACAAGTTGGAAGTGAACAAGTTGGAAGTGAACAAGTTGGAAGTGAACAAGTTGGAAGTGAACAAGTTGAAAGTGAACAAGTTGGAAGTGAACAAGTCGGAAGTGAACAAGTTGGAAATGAACAAGTTGGAAGTGAACAAGTTGGAAGTGAACAAGTCGGAAGTGAACACGTTGGAAATGAACAAGTCGGAAATGAACACGTTGGAAGTGAACAAGTTGGAAGTGAACAAGTTGGAAGTGAACAACTTGGAAGTTAACAAGTTGGAAGTGAACAAGTCGGAAGTGAACACGTTGGAAGTGAACAAGTTGGAAGTGAACAAGTTGGATGTGAACAGGTTGGAAGTGAACAAGTTGGAAGTCAACAAGTTGGAAGTGAACAAGTTGGAAGTGAACAAGTTGGAAGTGAACAAGTTGGAAGTGAACAAGTTGGAAGTGAACAAGTTGGAAGTGAACAAGTCGGAAGTGAACAAGTCGAAAGTGAACACGTTGGAAGTGAACAAGTTGGAAGTGAACAAGTTGAAAGTGAACAAGTTGGAAGTGAACAAGTTGAGAGTGAACAAGTTGGAAGTGAACAAGTAGGAAGTGATCAAGTAGGAAGTGAACAAGTTGAAAGTGAACAAGTTGGAAGTGAACAAGTTGGAAGTGAACAAGTTGGAAGTGAACAAGTTGGAAGTGAACAAGTTGGAAGTGAACAAGTCGGAAGTGAACAAGTTGGAAGTGAACAAGTTGGAAGTGAACAAGTTGGAAGTGAACAAGTTGGAAGTGAACAAGTTGGAAGTGAACAAGTTGGAAGTGAACAACTTGGAAGTTAACAAGTTGGAAGTGAACAAGTCGGAAATGAACAAGTTGGAAGTGAACAAGTTGGAAGTGAACAAGTTGGAAGTGAACAAGTTGGAAGTGAACAAGTTGGAAGTGAACAAGTTGGAAATGAACAAGTTGGAAATGAACAAGTTGGAAGTGAACAAGTTGGAAGAGAACAAGTTGGAAGTGAACAAGTTGGAAGTGAACAAGTTGGAAGTGAACAAGTTGGAAGTGAACAAGTTGGAAGTGAACAAGTTGGAAGTGAACAAGTTGGAAGTGAACAAGTTGGAAGTGAACAAGTTGGAAGTGAACAAGTTGGAAGTGAACAAGTTGGAAGTGAACAATTTGGAAGTGAACAAGTTGGAAGTGAACAAGTCGGATGTGAACCAGTTGGAAGTGAACACGTTGGAAGTGAACAAGTTGGAACTGAACAAGTTGGAAGTGAACAAGTCGGAAGTGAACAAGTTGGAAGTGAACAAGTCGGAAGTGAACAAGTTGGAAGTGAACAAGTTGGAAGTGAACAAGTTGGAAGTGAACAAGTTGGAAGTGAACAAGTTGGAAGTGAACAAGTTGGAAGTGAACAAGTCGGAAGTGAACAAGTCGGAAGTGAACACGTTGGAAGTGAACAAGTTGGAAGTGAACAAGTTGGAAATGAACAAGTTGGAAGTGAACAAGTTGGAAGTGAACAAGTTGGAAGTGAACAAGTTGGAAGTGAACAAGTTGGAAGTGAACAAGTCGGAAGTGAACAAGTCGAAATGAACACGTTGGAAGTGAACAAGTTGGAAGTGAACAAGTTGGAAGTGAACAAGTCGGAAGTGAACAAGTCGAAATGAACACGTTGGAAGTGAACAAGTTGGAAATGAACAAGTTGGATGTGAACAGGTTGGAAGTGAACAAATTGGAAGTCAACAAGTTGGAAGTGAACAAGTTGGAAGTGAACAAGTTGGAAGTGAACAAGTTGGAAGTGAACAATTTGGATGTGAACAGGTTGGAAGTGAACAAGTTGGAAGTGAACAAGTTGGAAGTGAACAAGTTGGAAGTGAACAAGTTGGAAGTGAACAAGTTGGAAGTGAACAAGTTGGAAGTGAACAAGTTGGAAGTGAACAAGTTGGAAGTGAACAAGTCGGAAGTGAACAAGTTGGAAGTGAACAAGTTGGAAGTGAACAAGTCGGAAGTGAACAAGTTGGAAGTGAACAAGTTGGAAGTGAACAAGTTGGAAGTGAACAAGTCGGAAGTGAACAAGTCGGAAGTGAACACGTTGGAAGTGAACAAGTTGGAAGTGAACAAGTTGGAAATGAACAAGTTGGAAGTGAACAAGTTGGAAGTGAACAAGTTGGAAGTGAACAAGTTGGAAGTGAACAAGTCGGATGTGAACCAGTTGGAAGTGAACACGTTGGAAGTGAACAAGTTGGAACTGAACAAGTTGGAAGTGAACAAGTCGGAAGTGAACAAGTTGGAAGTGAACAAGTTGGAAGTGAACAAGTTGGAAGTGAACAAGTTGGAAGTGAACAAGTTGGAAGTGAACAAGTCGGAAGTGAACAAGTCGGAAGTGAACACGTTGGAAGTGAACAAGTTGGAAGTGAACAAGTTGGAAATGAACAAGTTGGAAGTCAACAAGTTGGAAGTGAACAAGTTGGAAGTGAACAAGTTGGAAGTGAACAAGTTGGAAGTGAACAAGTTGGAAGTGACCAAGTTGGAAGTGAACAAGTTGGAAGTGAACAAGTTGGAAGTGAACAAGTTGGAAGTGAACAAGTTGGAAGTGAACAAGTAGGAAGTGAACAAGTTGGAAGTGAACAAGTTGGAAGTGAACAAGTTGGAAGTGAACAAGTTGGAAGTGAACAATTTGGAAGTGAACAAGTTGGAAGTGAACAAGTCGGATGTGAACCAGTTGGAAGTGAACAAGTTGGAAGTGAACAAGTTGGAAGTGAACAAGTTGGAAGTGAACAAGTCGGAAGTGAACAAGTCGAAATGAACACGTTGGAAGTGAACAAGTTGGAAGTGAACAAGTTGGAAGTGAACAAGTCGGAAGTGAACAAGTCGAAATGAACACGTTGGAAGTGAACAAGTTGGAAATGAACAAGTTGGATGTGAACAGGTTGGAAGTGAACAAATTGGAAGTCAACAAGTTGGAAGTGAACAAGTTGGAAGTGAACAAGTTGGAAGTGAACAAGTTGGAAGTGAACAATTTGGATGTGAACAGGTTGGAAGTGAACAAGTTGGAAGTGAACAAGTTGGAAGTGAACAAGTTGGAAGTGAACAAGTTGGAAGTGAACAAGTTGGAAGTGAACAAGTTGGAAGTGAACAAGTTGGAAGTGAACAAGTTGGAAGTGAACAAGTTGGAAGTGAACAAGTTGGAAGTGAACAAGTTGGAAGTGAACAACTTGGAAGTTAACAAGTTGGAAGTGAACAAGTCGGAAGTGAACACGTTGGAAGTGAACAAGTTGGAAGTGAACAAGTTGGATGTGAACAGGTTGGAAGTGAACAAGTTGGAAGTCAACAAGTTGGAAGTGAACAAGTTGGAAGTGAACAAGTTGGAAGTGAACAAGTTGGAAGTGAACAAGTTGGAAGTGAACAAGTTGAAAGTGAACAAGTTGGAAGTGAACAAGTTGGAAGTGAACAAGTTGGAAGTGAACAAGTTGGAAGTGAACAAGTTGAAAGTGAACAAGTTGGAAGTGAACAAGTTGGAAGTGAACAAGTTGGAAATGAACAAGTTGGAAGTGAACAAGTTGGAAGTGAACAAGTTGGAAGAGAACAAGTTGGAAGTGAACAAGTTGGAAGTGAACAAGTTGGAAGTGAACAAGTTGGAAGTGAACAAGTTGGAAGTGAACAAGTTGGAAGTGAACAAGTTGGAAGTGAACAAGTTGGAAGTGAACAACTTGGAAGTTAACAAGTTGGAAGTGAACAAGTCGGAAATGAACAAGTTGGAAGTGAACAAGTTGGAAGTGAACAAGTTGGAAGTGAACAAGTTGGAAGTGAACAAGTTGGAAGTGAACAAGTTGGAAATGAACAAGTTGGAAGTGAACAAGTTGGAAGTGAACAAGTTGGAAGAGAACAAGTTGGAAGTGAACAAGTTGGAAGTGAACAAGTTGGAAGTGAACAAGTTGGAAGTGAACAAGTTGGAAGTGAACAAGTTGGAAGTGAACAAGTTGGAAGTGAACAAGTTGGAAGTGAACAAGTTGGAAGTGAACAAGTTGGAAGTGAACAAGTTGGAAGTGAACAATTTGGAAGTGAACAAGTTGGTAGTGAACAAGTCGGATGTGAACCAGTTGGAAGTGAACACGTTGGAAGTGAACAAGTTGGAACTGAACAAGTTGGAAGTGAACAAGTCGGAAGTGAACAAGTTGGAAGTGAACAAGTCGGAAGTGAACAAGTTGGAAGTGAACAAGTTGGAAGTGAACAAGTTGGAAGTGAACAAGTTGGAAGTGAACAAGTCGGAAGTGAACAAGTCGGAAGTGAACACGTTGGAAGTGAACAAGTTGGAAGTGAACAAGTTGGAAATGAACAAGTTGGAAGTGAACAAGTTGGAAGTGAACAAGTTGGAAGTGAACAAGTTGGAAGTGAACAAGTTGGAAGTGAACAAGTTGGAAGTGACCAAGTTGGAAGTGAACAAGTTGGAAGTGAACAAGTTGGAAGTGAACAAGTTGGAAGTGAACAAGTTGGAAGTGAACAAGTAGGAAGTGAACAAGTTGGAAGTGAACAAGTTGGAAGTGAACAAGTTGGAAGTGAACAAGTTGGAAGTGAACAATTTGGAAGTGAACAAGTTGGAAGTGAACAAGTCGGATGTGAACCAGTTGGAAGTGAACAAGTTGGAAGTGAACAAGTTGGAAGTGAACAAGTTGGAAGTGAACAAGTCGGAAGTGAACAAGTCGAAATGAACACGTTGGAAGTGAACAAGTTGGAAATGAACAAGTTGAAAGTGAACAAGTTGGAAGTGAACAAGTCGGAAGTGAACAAGTAGGAAGTGAACAAGTTGAAAGTGAACAAGTTGGAAGTGAACAAATCGGAAGTGAACACGTTGGAAGTGAACAAGTTGGAAGTGAACAAGTTGGATGTGAACAGGTTGGAAGTGAACAAGTTGGAAGTGAACAAGTTGGAAGTGAACAAGTTGAAAGTGAACAAGTTGGAAGTGAACAAGTTGGAAGTGAACAAGTTGGAAGTGAACAAGTTGGAAGTGAACAAGTTGAAAGTGAACAAGTTGGAAGTGAACAAGTCGGAAGTTAACAAGTTGGAAATGAACAAGTTGGAAGTGAACAAGTTGGAAGTGAACAAGTCGGAAGTGAACACGTTGGAAATGAACAAGTCGGAAATGAACACGTTGGAAGTGAACAAGTTGGAAGTGAACAAGTTGGAAGTGAACACGTTGGAAGTGAACAAGTTGGAAGTCAACAAGTTGGAAGTGAACAAGTTGGAAGTGAACAACTTGGAAGTTAACAAGTTGGAAGTGAACAAGTCGGAAGTGAACACGTTGGAAGTGAACAAGTTGGAAGTGAACAAGTTGGATGTGAACAGGTTGGAAGTGAACAAGTTGGAAGTCAACAAGTTGGAAGTGAACAAGTTGGAAGTGAACAAGTTGGAAGTGAACAAGTTGGAAGTGAACAAGTTGGAAGTGAACAAGTTGGAAGTGAACAAGTTGGAAG
Organism: Pterobdella sp. o SKG-2022; assembly: GCA_964035795.1. NCBI lineage: Eukaryota > Metazoa > Annelida > Clitellata > Hirudinida > Piscicolidae > Pterobdella > Pterobdella occidentalis. Next base: position 4,861,782 of record OZ038322.1, read on the forward strand.
TGAACAAGTTGAAAGTGAACAAGTTGGAAGTGAACAAGTTGGAAGTGAAAAAGTTGGAAGTGAACAAGTAGGAAGTGATCAAGTAGGAAGTGAACAAGTTGAAAGTGAACAAGTTGGAAGTGAACAAGTTGGAAGTGAACAAGTTGGAAGTGAACAAGTTGGAAGTGAACAAGTTGGAAGTGAACAAGTCGGAAGTGAACAAGTTGGAAGTGAACAAGTTGGAAGTGAACAAGTTGGAAGTGAACAAGTTGGAAGTGAACAAGTTGGAAGTGAACAACTTGGAAGTTAACAAGTTGGAAGTGAACAAGTCGGAAATGAACAAGTTGGAAGTGAACAAGTTGGAAGTGAACAAGTTGGAAGTGAACAAGTTGGAAGTGAACAAGTTGGAAGTGAACAAGTTGGAAATGAACAAGTTGGAAGTGAACAAGTTGGAAGTGAACAAGTTGGAAGAGAACAAGTTGGAAGTGAACAAGTTGGAAGTGAACAAGTTGGAAGTGAACAAGTTGGAAGTGAACAAGTTGGAAGTGAACAAGTTGGAAGTGAACAAGTTGGAAGTGAACAAGTTGGAAGTGAACAAGTTGGAAGTGAACAAGTTGGAAGTGAACAAGTTGGAAGTGAACAATTTGGAAGTGAACAAGTTGGAAGTGAACAAGTCGGATGTGAACCAGTTGGAAGTGAACACGTTGGAAGTGAACAAGTTGGAACTGAACAAGTTGGAAGTGAACAAGTCGGAAGTGAACAAGTTGGAAGTGAACAAGTCGGAAGTGAACAAGTTGGAAGTGAACAAGTTGGAAGTGAACAAGTTGGAAGTGAACAAGTTGGAAGTGAACAAGTTGGAAGTGAACAAGTTGGAAGTGAACAAGTCGGAAGTGAACAAGTCGGAAGTGAACACGTTGGAAGTGAACAAGTTGGAAGTGAACAAGTTGGAAATGAACAAGTTGGAAGTGAACAAGTTGGAAGTGAACAAGTTGGAAGTGAACAAGTTGGAAGTGAACAAGTTGGAAGTGAACAAGTTGGAAGTGACCAAGTTGGAAGTGAACAAGTTGGAAGTGAACAAGTTGGAAGTGAACAAGTTGGAAGTGAACAAGTTGGAAGTGAACAAGTAGGAAGTGAACAAGTTGGAAGTGAACAAGTTGGAAGTGAACAAGTTGGAAGTGAACAAGTTGGAAGTGAACAATTTGGAAGTGAACAAGTTGGAAGTGAACAAGTCGGATGTGAACCAGTTGGAAGTGAACAAGTTGGAAGTGAACAAGTTGGAAGTGAACAAGTTGGAAGTGAACAAGTCGGAAGTGAACAAGTCGAAATGAACACGTTGGAAGTGAACAAGTTGGAAATGAACAAGTTGAAAGTGAACAAGTTGGAAGTGAACAAGTCGGAAGTGAACAAGTAGGAAGTGAACAAGTTGAAAGTGAACAAGTTGGAAGTGAACAAATCGGAAGTGAACACGTTGGAAGTGAACAAGTTGGAAGTGAACAAGTTGGATGTGAACAGGTTGGAAGTGAACAAGTTGGAAGTGAACAAGTTGGAAGTGAACAAGTTGAAAGTGAACAAGTTGGAAGTGAACAAGTTGGAAGTGAACAAGTTGGAAGTGAACAAGTTGGAAGTGAACAAGTTGAAAGTGAACAAGTTGGAAGTGAACAAGTCGGAAGTGAACAAGTTGGAAATGAACAAGTTGGAAGTGAACAAGTTGGAAGTGAACAAGTCGGAAGTGAACACGTTGGAAATGAACAAGTCGGAAATGAACACGTTGGAAGTGAACAAGTTGGAAGTGAACAAGTTGGAAGTGAACACGTTGGAAGTGAACAAGTTGGAAGTCAACAAGTTGGAAGTGAACAAGTTGGAAGTGAACAACTTGGAAGTTAACAAGTTGGAAGTGAACAAGTCGGAAGTGAACACGTTGGAAGTGAACAAGTTGGAAGTGAACAAGTTGGATGTGAACAGGTTGGAAGTGAACAAGTTGGAAGTCAACAAGTTGGAAGTGAACAAGTTGGAAGTGAACAAGTTGGAAGTGAACAAGTTGGAAGTGAACAAGTTGGAAGTGAACAAGTTGGAAGTGAACAAGTCGGAAGTGAACAAGTCGAAAGTGAACACTTTGGAAGTGAACAAGTTGGAAGTGAACAAGTTGAAAATGAACAAGTTGGAAGTGAACAAGTCGGAAGTGAACAAGTTGGAAATGAACAAGTTGGAAGTGAACAAGTTGGAAGTGAACAAGTCGGAAGTGAACACGTTGGAAATGAACAAGTCGGAAATGAACACGTTGGAAGTGAACAAGTTGGAAGTGAACAAGTTGGAAGTGAACACGTTGGAAGTGAACAAGTTGGAAGTCAACAAGTTGGAAGTGAACAAGTTGGAAGTGAACAACTTGGAAGTTAACAAGTTGGAAGTGAACAAGTCGGAAGTGAACACGTTGGAAGTGAACAAGTTGGAAGTGAACAAGTTGGATGTGAACAGGTTGGAAGTGAACAAGTTGGAAGTCAACAAGTTGGAAGTGAACAAGTTGGAAGTGAACAAGTTGGAAGTGAACAAGTTGGAAGTGAACAAGTTGGAAGTGAACAAGTTGGAAGTGAACAAGTCGGAAGTGAACAAGTCGAAAGTGAACACGTTGGAAGTGAACAAGTTGGAAGTGAACAAGTTGAAAGTGAACAAGTTGGAAGTGAACAAGTTGAGAGTGAACAAGTTGGAAGTGAACAAGTAGGAAGTGAACAAGTAGGAAGTGAACAAGTTGGAAGTGAACAAGTTGGAAGTGAACAAGTTGGAAGTGAACAAGTTGGAAGTGAACAAGTTGGAAGTGAACAAGTTGGAAGTGAACAAGTTTGAAGTGAACAAGTTGGAAGTGACCAAGTTGGAAGTGAACAAGTTGGAAGTGAACAAGTTGGAAGTGAACAAGTTGGAAGTGAACAAGTTGGATGTGAACAAGTTGGAAGTGAACAAGTTGGAAGTGAACAAGTCGGAAGTGAACAAGTTGGAAGTGAACAAGTTGAAAGTGAACAAGTCGGCAGGGAACAAGTCGGAAGTGAACAAGTCGGAAGTGAACACGTTGGAAATGAACAAGTCGGAAGTGAACACGTTGGAAGTGAACAAAATGGAAGTGAACAAGTTGGAAGTGAACAAGTTGGAAGTGAACAAGTTGGAAGTGAACAAGTTGGAAGTGAACAAGTTGGAAATGAACAAGTTGGAAGTGAACAAGTTGGAAGTGAACAAGTTGGAAGAGAACAAGTTGGAAGTGAACAAGTTGGAAGTGAACAAGTTGGAAGTGAACAAGTTGGAAGTGAACAAGTTGGAAGTGAACAAGTTGGAAGTGAACAAGTTGGAAGTGAACAAGTTGGAAGTGAACAAGTTGGAAGTGAACAAGTTGAAAGTGAACAAGTTGGAAGTGAACAATTTGGAAGTGAACAAGTTGGAAGTGAACAAGTCGGATGTGAACCAGTTGGAAGTGAACACGTTGGAAGTGAACAAGTTGGAACTGAACAAGTTGGAAGTGAACAAGTCGGAAGTGAACAAGTTGGAAGTGAACAAGTTGGAAGTGAACAAGTTGGAAGTGAACAAGTTGGAAGTGAACAAGTTGGAAGTGAACAAGTTGGAAGTGAACAAGTTGGAAGTGAACAAGTTGGAAGTGAACAAGTTGGAAGTGAACAAGTTGGAAGTGAACAATTTGGAAGTGAACAAGTTGGAAGTGAACAAGTCGGATGTGAACCAGTTGGAAGTGAACAAGTTGGAAGTGAACAAGTTGGAACTGAACAAGTTGGAAGTGAACAAGTCGGAAGTGAACAAGTTGGAAGTGAACAAGTCGGAAGTGAACAAGTTGGAAGTGAACAAGTTGGAAGTGAACAAGTTGGAAGTGAACAAGTTGGAAGTGACCAAGTTGGAAGTGAACAAGTTGGAAGTGAACAAGTCGGAAGTGAACAAGTCGGAAGTGAACACGTTGGAAGTGAACAAGTTGGAAGTGAACAAGTTGGAAATGAACAAGTTGGAAGTGAACAAGTTGGAAGTGAACAAGTTGGAAGTGAACAAGTTGGAAGTGAACAAGTTGGAAGTGAACAAGTTGGAAGTGACCAAGTTGGAAGTGAACAAGTTGGAAGTGAACAAGTTGGAAGTGAACAAGTTGGAAGTGAACAAGTTGGAAGTGAACAAGTTGGAAGTGAACAAGTCGAAAGTGAACACGTTGGAAGTGAACAAGTTGGAAGTGAACAAGTTGAAAGTGAACAAGTTGGAAGTGAACAAGTTGAGAGTGAACAAGTTGGAAGTGAACAAGTTGGAAGTGAACAAGTCGGAAGTGAACAAGTTGGAAGTGAACAAGTCGGAAGTGAACAAGTTGGAAGTGAACAAGTTGGAAGTGAACAAGTTGGAAGTGAACAAGTTGGAAGTGACCAAGTTGGAAGTGAACAAGTTGGAAGTGAACAAGTCGGAAGTGAACAAGTCGGAAGTGAACACGTTGGAAGTGAACAAGTTGGAAGTGAACAAGTTGGAAGTGAACAAGTTGGAAGTGAACAAGTTGGAAGTGAACAAGTTGGAAGTGAACAAGTTGGAAGTGAACAAGTTGGAAGTGAACAAGTTGGAAGTGAACAATTTGGAAGTGAACAAGTTGGAAGTGAACAAGTCGGATGTGAACCAGTTGGAAGTGAACAAGTTGGAAGTGAACAAGTTGGAACTGAACAAGTTGGAAGTGAACAAGTCGGAAGTGAACAAGTTGGAAGTGAACAAGTCGGAAGTGAACAAGTTGGAAGTGAACAAGTTGGAAGTGAACAAGTTGGAAGTGAACAAGTTGGAAGTGACCAAGTTGGAAGTGAACAAGTTGGAAGTGAACAAGTCGGAAGTGAACAAGTCGGAAGTGAACACGTTGGAAGTGAACAAGTTGGAAGTGAACAAGTTGGAAGTGAACAAGTTGGAAGTGAACAAGTCGGAAGTGAACAAGTTGGAAGTGAACAAGTTGAAAGTGAACAAGTTGGAAGTGAACAAGTCGGAAGGGAACAAGTCGGAAGTGAACAAGTCGGAAGTGAACACGTTGGAAATGAACAAGTCGGAAGTGAACACGTTGGAAGTGAACAAAATGGAAGTGAACAAGTTGGAAGTGAACAAGTTGGAAGTGAACAAGTTGGAAGTGAACAAGTTGGAAATGAACAAGTTGGAAGTGAACAAGTTGGAAGTGAACAAGTTGGAAGAGAACAAGTTGGAAGTGAACAAGTTGGAAGTGAACAAGTTGGAAGTGAACAAGTTGGAAGTGAACAAGTTGGAAGTGAACAAGTTGGAAGTGAACAAGTTGGAAGTGAACAAGTTGGAAGTGAACAAGTTGGAAGTGAACAAGTTGGAAGTGAACAAGTTGGAAGTGAACAATTTGGAAGTGAACAAGTTGGAAGTGAACAAGTCGGATGTGAACCAGTTGGAAGTGAACACGTTGGAAGTGAACAAGTTGGAACTGAACAAGTTGGAAGTGAACAAGTCGGAAGTGAACAAGTTGGAAGTGAACAAGTCGGAAGTGAACAAGTTGGAAGTGAACAAGTTGGAAGTGAACAAGTTGGAAGTGAACAAGTTGGAAGTGAACAAGTTGGAAGTGAACAAGTTGGAAGTGAACAAGTCGGAAGTGAACAAGTCGGAAGTGAACACGTTGGAAGTGAACAAGTTGGAAGTGAACAAGTTGGAAGTCAACAAGTTGGAAGTGAACAAGTTGGAAGTGAACAAGTTGGAAGTGAACAAGTTGGAAGTGAACAAGTTGGAAGTGAACAAGTTGGAAGTGAACAAGTCGGAAGTGAACAAGTCGAAAGTGAACACGTTGGAAGTGAACAAGTTGGAAGTGAACAAGTTGAAAATGAACAAGTTGGAAGTGAACAAGTTGAGAGTGAACAAGTTGGAAGTGAACAAGTAGGAAGTGATCAAGTAGGAAGTGAACAAGTTGAAAGTGAACAAGTTGGAAGTGAACAAGTTGGAAGTGAACAAGTTGGAAGTGAACAAGTTGGAAGTGAACAAGTTGGAAGTGAACAAGTCGGAAGTGAACAAGTTGGAAGTGAACAAGTTGGAAGTGAACAAGTTGGAAGTGAACAAGTTGGAAGTGAACAAGTTGGAAGTGAACAACTTGGAAGTTAACAAGTTGGAAGTGAACAAGTCGGAAATGAACAAGTTGGAAGTGAACAAGTTGGAAGTGAACAAGTTGGAAGTGAACAAGTTGGAAGTGAACAAGTTGGAAGTGAACAAGTTGGAAGAGAACAAGTTGGAAGTGAACAAGTTGGAAGTGAACAAGTTGGAAGTGAACAAGTTGGAAGTGAACAAGTTGGAAGTGAACAAGTTGGAAGTGAACAAGTTGGAAGTGAACAAGTTGGAAGTGAACAAGTTGGAAGTGAACAAGTTGGAAGTGAACAAGTTGGAAGTGAACAATTTGGAAGTGAACAAGTTGGAAGTGAACAAGTCGGATGTGAACCAGTTGGAAGTGAACACGTTGGAAGTGAACAAGTTGGAACTGAACAAGTTGGAAGTGAACAAGTCGGAAGTGAACAAGTTGGAAGTGAACAAGTCGGAAGTGAACAAGTTGGAAGTGAACAAGTTGGAAGTGAACAAGTTGGAAGTGAACAAGTTGGAAGTGAACAAGTTGGAAGTGAACAAGTTGGAAGTGAACAAGTCGGAAGTGAACAAGTCGGAAGTGAACACGTTGGAAGTGAACAAGTTGGAAGTGAACAAGTTGGAAGTCAACAAGTTGGAAGTGAACAAGTTGGAAGTGAACAAGTTGGAAGTGAACAAGTTGGAAGTGAACAAGTTGGAAGTGAACAAGTTGGAAGTGAACAAGTCGGAAGTGAACAAGTCGAAAGTGAACACGTTGGAAGTGAACAAGTTGGAAGTGAACAAGTTGAAAGTGAACAAGTTGGAAGTGAACAAGTTGAGAGTGAACAAGTTGGAAGTGAACAAGTAGGAAGTGATCAAGTAGGAAGTGAACAAGTTGAAAGTGAACAAGTTGGAAGTGAACAAGTTGGAAGTGAACAAGTTGGAAGTGAACAAGTTGGAAGTGAACAAGTTGGAAGTGAACAAGTCGGAAGTGAACAAGTTGGAAGTGAACAAGTTGGAAGTGAACAAGTTGGAAGTGAACAAGTTGGAAGTGAACAAGTTGGAAGTGAACAACTTGGAAGTTAACAAGTTGGAAGTGAACAAGTCGGAAATGAACAAGTTGGAAGTGAACAAGTTGGAAGTGAACAAGTTGGAAGTGAACAAGTTGGAAGTGAACAAGTTGGAAGTGAACAAGTTGGAAATGAACAAGTTGGAAGTGAACAAGTTGGAAGTGAACAAGTTGGAAGAGAACAAGTTGGAAGTGAACAAGTTGGAAGTGAACAAGTTGGAAGTGAACAAGTTGGAAGTGAACAAGTTGGAAGTGAACAAGTTGGAAGTGAACAAGTTGGAAGTGAACAAGTTGGAAGTGAACAAGTTGGAAGGGAACAAGTCGAAAGTGAACAAGTCGGAAGTGAACACGTTGGAAATGAACAAGTCGGAAGTGAACACGTTGGAAGTGAACAAAATGGAAGTGAACAAGTTGGAAGTGAACAAGTTGGAAGTCAACAAGTTGGAAGTGAACAAGTTGGAAGTGAACAAGTTGGAAGTGAACAAGTTGGAAGTGAACAAGTTGGAAGTGAACAAGTTGGAAGTGACCAAGTTGGAAGTGAACAAGTTGGAAGTGAACAAGTTGGAAGTGAACAAGTTGGAAGTGAACAAGTTGGAAGTGAACAAGTAGGAAGTGAACAAGTTGGAAGTGAACAAGTTGGAAGTGAACAATTTGGAAGTGAACAAGTTGGAAGTGAACAATTTGGAAGTGAACAAGTTTGAAGTGAACAAGTCGGATGTGAACCAGTTGGAAGTGAACAAGTTGGAAGTGAACAAGTTGGAAGTGAACAAGTTGGAAGTGAACAAGTTGGAAGTGAACAAGTTGGAAGTGAACAAGTTGGAAGTGAACAAGTCGGAAGTGAACAAGTCGGAAGTGAACACGTTGGAAGTGAACAAGTTGGAAGTGAACAAGTTGGAAATGAACAAGTTGGAAGTGAACAAGTTGGAAGTGAACAAGTTGGAAGTGAACAAGTTGGAAGTGAACAAGTTGGAAGTGAACAAGTTGGAAGTGACCAAGTTGGAAGTGAACAAGTTGGAAGTGAACAAGTTGGAAGTGAACAAGTTGGAAGTGAACAAGTTGGAAGTGAACAAGTTGGAAGTGAACAAGTTGGAAGTGAACAAGTCGGATTTGAACAAGTTGGAAGTGAACAAGTTGAAAGTGAACAAGTTGGAAGTGAACAAGTCGGAAGGGAACAAGTCGAAAGTGAACAAGTCGGAAGTGAACACGTTGGAAATGAACAAGTCGGAAGTGAACACGTTGGAAGTGAACAAAATGGAAGTGAACAAGTTGGAAGTGAACAAGTTGGAAGTGAACAAGTTGGAAGTGAACAAGTTGGAAATGAACAAGTTGGAAGTGAACAAGTTGGAAGTGAACAAGTTGGAAGAGAAAAAGTTGGAAGTGAACAAGTTGGAAGTGAACAAGTTGGAAGTGAACAAGTTGGAAGTGAACAAGTTGGAAGTGAACAAGTTGGAAGTGAACAAGTTGGAAGTGAACAAGTTGGAAGTGAACAAGTTGGAAGTGAACAAGTTGGAAGTGAACAAGTTGGAAGTGAACAATTTGGAAGTGAACAAGTTGGAAGTGAACAAGTCGGATGTGAACCAGTTGGAAGTGAACACGTTGGAAGTGAACAAGTTGGAACTGAACAAGTTGGAAGTGAACAAGTCGGAAGTGAACAAGTTGGAAGTGAACAAGTCGGAAGTGAACAAGTTGGAAGTGAACAAGTTGGAAGTGAACAAGTTGGAAGTGAACAAGTTGGAAGTGAACAAGTTGGAAGTGAACAAGTTGGAAGTGAACAAGTCGGAAGTGAACAAGTCGGAAGTGAACACGTTGGAAGTGAACAAGTTGGAAGTGAACAAGTTGGAAATGAACAAGTTGGAAGTGAACAAGTTGGAAGTGAACAAGTTGGAAGTGAACAAGTTGGAAGTGAACAAGTTGGAAGTGAACAAGTTGGAAGTGACCAAGTTGGAAGTGAACAAGTTGGAAGTGAACAAGTTGGAAGTGAACAAGTTGGAAGTGAACAAGTTGGAAGTGAACAAGTTGGATGTGAACAAGTTGGAAGTGAACAAGTTGGAAGTGAACAAGTTGGAAGTGAACAAGTTGGAAGTGAACAAGTTGGAAGTGAACAAGTTGGAAGTGAACAATTTGGAAGTGAACAAGTTGGAAGTGAACAAGTCGGATGTGAACCAGTTGGAAGTGAACACGTTGGAAGTGAACAAGTTGGAACTGAACAAGTTGGAAGTGAACAAGTCGGAAGTGAACAAGTTGGAAGTGAACAAGTCGGAAGTGAACAAGTTGGAAGTGAACAAGTTGGAAGTGAACAAGTTGGAAGTGAACAAGTTGGAAGTGAACAAGTTGGAAGTGAACAAGTTGGAAGTGAACAAGTCGGAAGTGAACAAGTCGGAAGTGAACACGTTGGAAGTGAACAAGTTGGAAGTGAACAAGTTGGAAATGAACAAGTTGGAAGTGAACAAGTTGGAAGTGAACAAGTTGGAAGTGAACAAGTTGGAAGTGAACAAGTTGGAAGTGAACAAGTTGGAAGTGACCAAGTTGGAAGTGAACAAGTTGGAAGTGAACAAGTTGGAAGTGAACAAGTTGGAAGTGAACAAGTTGGAAGTGAACAAGTAGGAAGTGAACAAGTTGGAAGTGAACAAGTTGGAAGTGAACAAGTTGGAAGTGAACAAGTTGGAAGTGAACAATTTGGAAGTGAACAAGTTGGAAGTGAACAAGTCGGATGTGAACCAGTTGGAAGTGAACAAGTTGGAAGTGAACAAGTTGGAAGTGAACAAGTTGGAAGTGAACAAGTTGGAAGTGAACAAGTTGGAAGTGAACAAGTTGGAAGTGAACAAGTCGGAAGTGAACAAGTCGGAAGTGAACACGTTGGAAGTGAACAAGTTGGAAGTGAACAAGTTGGAAATGAACAAGTTGGAAGTGAACAAGTTGGAAGTGAACAAGTTGGAAGTGAACAAGTTGGAAGTGAACAAGTTGGAAGTGAACAAGTTGGAAGTGACCAAGTTGGAAGTGAACAAGTTGGAAGTGAACAAGTTGGAAGTGAACAAGTTGGAAGTGAACAAGTTGGAAGTGAACAAGTCGGATTTGAACAAGTTGGAAGTGAACAAGTTGAAAGTGAACAAGTTGGAAGTGAACAAGTCGGAAGGGAACAAGTCGGAAGTGAACAAGTCGGAAGTGAACACGTTGGAAATGAACAAGTCGGAAGTGAACACGTTGGAAGTGAACAAAATGGAAGTGAACAAGTTGGAAGTGAACAAGTTGGAAATGAACAAGTTGGAAGTGAACAAGTTGGAAGTGAACAAGTTGGAAGTGAACAAGTTGGAAGTGAACAAGTTGGAAGTGAACAAGTTGGAAGTGAACAATTTGGAAGTGAACAAGTTGGAAGTGAACAAGTCGGATGTGAACCAGTTGGAAGTGAACAAGTTGGAAGTGAACAAGTTGGAAGTGAACAAGTCGGAAGTGAACACGTTGGAAGTGAACAAGTTGGAAGTGAACAAGTTGGAAATGAACAAGTTGGAAGTGAACAAGTTGGAAGTGAACAAGTTGGAAGTGAACAAGTTGGAAGTGAACAAGTTGGAAGTGAACAAGTTGGAAGTGACCAAGTTGGAAGTGAACAAGTTGGAAGTGAACAAGTTGGAAGTGAACAAGTTGGAAGTGAACAAGTTGGAAGTGAACAAGTTGGAAGTGAACAAGTTGGAAGTGAACAAGTTGGAAGTGAACAAGTTGGAAGTGAACAAGTTGGAAGTGAACAAGTTGGAAGTGAACAAGTTGGAAGTGAACAATTTGGAAGTGAACAAGTTGGAAGTGAACAAGTCGGATGTGAACCAGTTGGAAGTGAACACGTTGGAAGTGAACAAGTTGGAACTGAACAAGTTGGAAGTGAACAAGTCGGAAGTGAACAAGTTGGAAGTGAACAAGTCGGAAGTGAACAAGTTGGAAGTGAACAAGTTGGAAGTGAACAAGTTGGAAGTGAACAAGTTGGAAGTGAACAAGTTGGAAGTGAACAAGTTGGAAGTGAACAAGTCGGAAGTGAACAAGTCGGAAGTGAACACGTTGGAAGTGAACAAGTTGGAAGTGAACAAGTTGGAAATGAACAAGTTGGAAGTGAACAAGTTGGAAGTGAACAAGTTGGAAGTGAACAAGTTGGAAGTGAACAAGTTGGAAGTGAACAAGTTGGAAGTGAACAAGTTGGAAGTGAACAAGTTGGAAGTGAACAAGTAGGAAGTGAACAAGTTGGAAGTGAACAAGTTGGAAGTGAACAAGTTGGAAGTGAACAAGTTGGAAGTGAACAATTTGGAAGTGAACAAGTTGGAAGTGAACAAGTCGGATGTGAACCAGTTGGAAGTGAACAAGTTGGAAGTGAACAAGTTGGAAGTGAACAAGTTGGAAGTGAACAAGTTGGAAGTGAACAAGTTGGAAGTGAACAAGTTGGAAGTGAACAAGTCGGAAGTGAACAAGTCGGAAGTGAACACGTTGGAAGTGAACAAGTTGGAAGTGAACAAGTTGGAAATGAACAAGTTGGAAGTGAACAAGTTGGAAGTGAACAAGTTGGAAGTGAACAAGTTGGAAGTGAACAAGTTGGAAGTGAACAAGTTGGAAGTGACCAAGTTGGAAGTGAACAAGTTGGAAGTGAACAAGTTGGAAGTGAACAAGTTGGAAGTGAACAAGTTGGAAATGAACAAGTCGGATTTGAACAAGTTGGAAGTGAACAAGTTGAAAGTGAACAAGTTGGAAGTGAACAAGTCGGAAGGGAACAAGTCGGAAGTGAACAAGTCGGAAGTGAACACGTTGGAAATGAACAAGTCGGAAGTGAACACGTTGGAAGTGAACAAAATGGAAGTGAACAAGTTGGAAGTGAACAAGTTGGAAATGAACAAGTTGGAAGTGAACAAGTTGGAAGTGAACAAGTTGGAAGTGAACAAGTTGGAAGTGAACAAGTTGGAAGTGAACAAGTTGGAAGTGACCAAGTTGGAAGTGAACAAGTTGGAAGTGAACAAGTTGGAAGTGAACAAGTTGGAAGTGAACAAGTTGGAAGTGAACAAGTAGGAAGTGAACAAGTTGGAAGTGAACAAGTTGGAAGTGAACAAGTTGGAAGTGAACAAGTTGGAAGTGAACAATTTGGAAGTGAACAAGTTGGAAGTGAACAAGTCGGATGTGAACACGTTGGAAGTGAACAAGTTGGAAGTGAACAAGTTGGAAATGAACAAGTTGGAAGTGAACAAGTTGGAAGTGAACAAGTTGGAAGTGAACAAGTTGGAAGTGAACAAGTTGGAAGTGAACAAGTTGGAAGTGAACAAGTTGGAAGTGACCAAGTTGGAAGTGAACAAGTTGGAAGTGAACAAGTTGGAAGTGAACAAGTTGGAAGTGAACAAGTTGGAAGTGAACAAGTCGGATTTGAACAAGTTGGAAGTGAACAAGTTGAAAGTGAACAAGTTGGAAGTGAACAAGTCGGAAGGGAACAAGTCGGAAGTGAACAAGTCGGAAGTGAACACGTTGGAAATGAACAAGTCGGAAGTGAACACGTTGGAAGTGAACAAAATGGAAGTGAACAAGTTGGAAGTGAACAAGTTGGAAATGAACAAGTTGGAAGTGAACAAGTTGGAAGTGAACAAGTTGGAAGTGAACAAGTTGGAAGTGAACAAGTTGGAAGTGAACAAGTTGGAAGTGACCAAGTTGGAAGTGAACAAGTTGGAAGTGAACAAGTTGGAAGTGAACAAGTTGGAAGTGAACAAGTTGGAAGTGAACAAGTAGGAAGTGAACAAGTTGGAAGTGAACAAGTTGGAAGTGAACAAGTTGGAAGTGAACAAGTTGGAAGTGAACAATTTGGAAGTGAACAAGTTGGAAGTGAACAAGTCGGATGTGAACCAGTTGGAAGTGAACAAGTTGGAAGTGAACAAGTTGGAAGTGAACAAGTTGGAAGTGAACAAGTTGGAAGTGAACAAGTTGGAAGTGAACAAGTTGGAAGTGAACAAGTCGGAAGTGAACAAGTCGGAAGTGAACACGTTGGAAGTGAACAAGTTGGAAGTGAACAAGTTGGAAATGAACAAGTTGGAAGTGAACAAGTTGGAAGTGAACAAGTTGGAAGTGAACAAGTTGGAAGTGAACAAGTTGGAAGTGAACAAGTTGGAAGTGACCAAGTTGGAAGTGAACAAGTTGGAAGTGAACAAGTTGGAAGTGAACAAGTTGGAAGTGAACAAGTTGGAAGTGAACAAGTTGGAAGTGAACAAGTTGGAAGTGAACAAGTCGGATTTGAACAAGTTGGAAGTGAACAAGTTGAAAGTGAACAAGTTGGAAGTGAACAAGTCGGAAGGGAACAAGTCGGAAGTGAACAAGTCGGAAGTGAACACGTTGGAAATGAACAAGTCGGAAGTGAACACGTTGGAAGTGAACAAAATGGAAGTGAACAAGTTGGAAGTGAACAAGTTGGAAGTGAACAAGTTGGAAGTGAACAAGTTGGAAATGAACAAGTTGGAAGTGAACAAGTTGGAAGTGAACAAGTTGGAAGTGAACTAGTTGGAAGTGAACAAGTTGGAAGTGAACAAGTTGGAAGTGAACAAGTTGGAAGTGAACAAGTTGGAAGTGAACAAGTTGGAAGTGAACAAGTTGGAAGTGAACAAGTTGGAAGTGAACAAGTCGGATTTGAACAAGTTGGAAGTGAACAAGTTGAAAGTGAACAAGTTGGAAGTGAACAAGTCGGAAGGGAACAAGTCGGAAGTGAACAAGTCGGAAGTGAACACGTTGGAAATGAACAAGTCGGAAGTGAACACGTTGGAAGTGAACAAAATGGAAGTGAACAAGTTGGAAGTGAACAAGTTGGAAATGAACAAGTTGGAAGTGAACAAGTTGGAAGTGAACAAGTTGGAAGTGAACAAGTTGGAAGTGAACAAGTTGGAAGTGAACAAGTTGGAAGTGACCAAGTTGGAAGTGAACAAGTTGGAAGTGAACAAGTTGGAAGTGAACAAGTTGGAAGTGAACAAGTTGGAAGTGAACAAGTAGGAAGTGAACAAGTTGGAAGTGAACAAGTTGGAAGTGAACAAGTTGGAAGTGAACAAGTTGGAAGTGAACAATTTGGAAGTGAACAAGTTGGAAGTGAACAAGTCGGATGTGAACACGTTGGAAGTGAACAAGTTGGAAGTGAACAAGTTGGAAATGAACAAGTTGGAAGTGAACAAGTTGGAAGTGAACAAGTTGGAAGTGAACAAGTTGGAAGTGAACAAGTTGGAAGTGAACAAGTTGGAAGTGACCAAGTTGGAAGTGAACAAGTTGGAAGTGAACAAGTTGGAAGTGAACAAGTTGGAAGTGAACAAGTTGGAAGTGAACAAGTCGGATTTGAACAAGTTGGAAGTGAACAAGTTGAAAGTGAACAAGTTGGAAGTGAACAAGTCGGAAGGGAACAAGTCGGAAGTGAACAAGTCGGAAGTGAACACGTTGGAAATGAACAAGTCGGAAGTGAACACGTTGGAAGTGAACAAAATGGAAGTGAACAAGTTGGAAGTGAACAAGTTGGAAATGAACAAGTTGGAAGTGAACAAGTTGGAAGTGAACAAGTTGGAAGTGAACAAGTTGGAAGTGAACAAGTTGGAAGTGAACAAGTTTGAAGTGACCAAGTTGGAAGTGAACAAGTTGGAAGTGAACAAGTTGGAAGTGAACAAGTTGGAAGTGAACAAGTTGGAAGTGAACAAGTAGGAAGTGAACAAGTTGGAAGTGAACAAGTTGGAAGTGAACAAGTTGGAAGTGAACAAGTTGGAAGTGAACAATTTGGAAGTGAACAAGTTGGAAGTGAACAAGTCGGATGTGAACCAGTTGGAAGTGAACAAGTTGGAAGTGAACAAGTTGGAAGTGAACAAGTTGGAAGTGAACAAGTTGGAAGTGAACAAGTTGGAAGTGAACAAGTTGGAAGTGAACAAGTCGGAAGTGAACAAGTCGGAAGTGAACACGTTGGAAGTGAACAAGTTGGAAGTGAACAAGTTGGAAATGAACAAGTTGGAAGTGAACAAGTTGGAAGTGAACAAGTTGGAAGTGAACAAGTTGGAAGTGAACAAGTTGGAAGTGAACAAGTTGGAAGTGACCAAGTTGGAAGTGAACAAGTTGGAAGTGAACAAGTTGGAAGTGAACAAGTTGGAAGTGAACAAGTTGGAAGTGAACAAGTTGGAAGTGAACAAGTTGGAAGTGAACAAGTCGGATTTGAACAAGTTGGAAGTGAACAAGTTGAAAGTGAACAAGTTGGAAGTGAACAAGTCGGAAGGGAACAAGTCGGAAGTGAACAAGTCGGAAGTGAACACGTTGGAAATGAACAAGTCGGAAGTGAACACGTTGGAAGTGAACAAAATGGAAGTGAACAAGTTGGAAGTGAACAAGTTGGAAGTGAACAAGTTGGAAGTGAACAAGTTGGAAATGAACAAGTTGGAAGTGAACAAGTTGGAAGTGAACAAGTTGGAAGTGAACTAGTTGGAAGTGAACAAGTTGGAAGTGAACAAGTTGGAAGTGAACAAGTTGGAAGTGAACAAGTTGGAAGTGAACAAGTTGGAAGTGAACAAGTTGGAAGTGAACAAGTTGGAAGTGAACAAGTCGGATTTGAACAAGTTGGAAGTGAACAAGTTGAAAGTGAACAAGTTGGAAGTGAACAAGTCGGAAGGGAACAAGTCGGAAGTGAACAAGTCGGAAGTGAACACGTTGGAAATGAACAAGTCGGAAGTGAACACGTTGGAAGTGAACAAAATGGAAGTGAACAAGTTGAAAGTGAACAAGTTGGAAATGAACAAGTTGGAAGTGAACAAGTTGGAAGTGAACAAGTTGGAAGTGAACAAGTTGGAAGTGAACAAGTTGGAAGTGAACAAGTTGGAAGTGACCAAGTTGGAAGTGAACAAGTTGGAAGTGAACAAGTTGGAAGTGAACAAGTTGGAAGTGAACAAGTTGGAAGTGAACAAGTAGGAAGTGAACAAGTTGGAAGTGAACAAGTTGGAAGTGAACAAGTAGGAAGTG
Organism: Pterobdella sp. o SKG-2022; assembly: GCA_964035795.1. NCBI lineage: Eukaryota > Metazoa > Annelida > Clitellata > Hirudinida > Piscicolidae > Pterobdella > Pterobdella occidentalis. The sequence continues at coordinate 4,877,848 of OZ038322.1, forward strand.
AACAAGTTGGAAGTGAACAAGTTGGAAGTGAACAATTTGGAAGTGAACAAGTTGGAAGTGAACAAGTCGGATGTGAACCAGTTGGAAGTGAACAAGTTGGAAGTGAACAAGTTGGAAGTGAACAAGTTGGAAGTGAACAAGTTGGAAGTGAACAAGTTGGAAGTGAACAAGTTGGAAGTGAACAAGTTGGAAGTGACCAAGTTGGAAGTGAACAAGTTGGAAGTGAACAAGTTGGAAGTGAACAAGTTGGAAGTGAACAAGTTGGAAGTGAACAAGTCGGATTTGAACAAGTTGGAAGTGAACAAGTTGAAAGTGAACAAGTTGGAAGTGACCAAGTTGGAAGTGAACAAGTTGGAAGTGAACAAGTTGGAAGTGAACAAGTTGGAAGTGAACAAGTTGGAAGTGAACAAGTAGGAAGTGAACAAGTTGGAAGTGAACAAGTTGGAAGTGAACAAGTTGGAAGTGAACAAGTTGGAAGTGAACAAGTTGGAAGTGAACAATTTGGAAGTGAACAAGTTGGAAGTGAACAAGTCGGATGTGAACCAGTTGGAAGTGAACAAGTTGGAAGTGAACAAGTTGGAAGTGAACAAGTTGGAAGTGAACAAGTTGGAAGTGAACAAGTTGGAAGTGAACAAGTTGGAAGTGAACAAGTCGGAAGTGAACAAGTCGGAAGTGAACACGTTGGAAGTGAACAAGTTGGAAGTGAACAAGTTGGAAATGAACAAGTTGGAAGTGAACAAGTTGGAAGTGAACAAGTTGGAAGTGAACAAGTTGGAAGTGAACAAGTTGGAAGTGAACAAGTTGGAAGTGACCAAGTTGGAAGTGAACAAGTTGGAAGTGAACAAGTTGGAAGTGAACAAGTTGGAAGTGAACAAGTTGGAAGTGAACAAGTTGGAAGTGAACAAGTTGGAAGTGAACAAGTCGGATTTGAACAAGTTGGAAGTGAACAAGTTGAAAGTGAACAAGTTGGAAGTGAACAAGTCGGAAGGGAACAAGTCGGAAGTGAACAAGTCGGAAGTGAACACGTTGGAAATGAACAAGTCGGAAGTGAACACGTTGGAAGTGAACAAAATGGAAGTGAACAAGTTGGAAGTGAACAAGTTGGAAGTGAACAAGTTGGAAGTGAACAAGTTGGAAATGAACAAGTTGGAAGTGAACAAGTTGGAAGTGAACAAGTTGGAAGTGAACTAGTTGGAAGTGAACAAGTTGGAAGTGAACAAGTTGGAAGTGAACAAGTTGGAAGTGAACAAGTTGGAAGTGAACAAGTTGGAAGTGAACAAGTTGGAAGTGAACAAGTTGGAAGTGAACAAGTCGGATTTGAACAAGTTGGAAGTGAACAAGTTGAAAGTGAACAAGTTGGAAGTGAACAAGTCGGAAGGGAACAAGTCGGAAGTGAACAAGTCGGAAGTGAACACGTTGGAAATGAACAAGTCGGAAGTGAACACGTTGGAAGTGAACAAAATGGAAGTGAACAAGTTGAAAGTGAACAAGTTGGAAATGAACAAGTTGGAAGTGAACAAGTTGGAAGTGAACAAGTTGGAAGTGAACAAGTTGGAAGTGAACAAGTTGGAAGTGAACAAGTTGGAAGTGACCAAGTTGGAAGTGAACAAGTTGGAAGTGAACAAGTTGGAAGTGAACAAGTTGGAAGTGAACAAGTTGGAAGTGAACAAGTAGGAAGTGAACAAGTTGGAAGTGAACAAGTTGGAAGTGAACAAGTAGGAAGTGAACAAGTTGGAAGTGAACAAGTTGGAAGTGAACAAGTTGGAAGTGAACAAGTTGGAAGTGAACAATTTGGAAGTGAACAAGTTGGAAGTGAACAAGTCGGATTTGAACAAGTTGGAAGTGAACAAGTTGAAAGTGAACAAGTTGGAAGTGAACAAGTCGGAAGGGAACAAGTCGGAAGTGAACAAGTCGGAAGTGAACACGTTGGAAATGAACAAGTCGGAAGTGAACACGTTGGAAGTGAACAAAATGGAAGTGAACAAGTTGGAAGTGAACAAGTTGGAAGTGAACAAGTTGGAAGTGAACAAGTTGGAAATGAACAAGTTGGAAGTGAACAAGTTGGAAGTGAACAAGTTGGAAGTGAACTAGTTGGAAGTGAACAAGTTGGAAGTGAACAAGTTGGAAGTGAACAAGTTGGAAGTGAACAAGTTGGAAGTGAACAAGTTGGAAGTGAACAAGTTGGAAGTGAACAAGTTGGAAGTGAACAAGTCGGATTTGAACAAGTTGGAAGTGAACAAGTTGAAAGTGAACAAGTTGGAAGTGAACAAGTCGGAAGGGAACAAGTCGGAAGTGAACAAGTCGGAAGTGAACACGTTGGAAATGAACAAGTCGGAAGTGAACACGTTGGAAGTGAACAAAATGGAAGTGAACAAGTTGGAAGTGAACAAGTTGGAAATGAACAAGTTGGAAGTGAACAAGTTGGAAGTGAACAAGTTGGAAGTGAACAAGTTGGAAGTGAACAAGTTGGAAGTGAACAAGTTGGAAGTGACCAAGTTGGAAGTGAACAAGTTGGAAGTGAACAAGTTGGAAGTGAACAAGTTGGAAGTGAACAAGTTGGAAGTGAACAAGTAGGAAGTGAACAAGTTGGAAGTGAACAAGTTGGAAGTGAACAAGTTGGAAGTGAACAAGTTGGAAGTGAACAATTTGGAAGTGAACAAGTTGGAAGTGAACAAGTCGGATGTGAACACGTTGGAAGTGAACAAGTTGGAAGTGAACAAGTTGGAAATGAACAAGTTGGAAGTGAACAAGTTGGAAGTGAACAAGTTGGAAGTGAACAAGTTGGAAGTGAACAAGTTGGAAGTGAACAAGTTGGAAGTGACCAAGTTGGAAGTGAACAAGTTGGAAGTGAACAAGTTGGAAGTGAACAAGTTGGAAGTGAACAAGTTGGAAGTGAACAAGTCGGATTTGAACAAGTTGGAAGTGAACAAGTTGAAAGTGAACAAGTTGGAAGTGAACAAGTCGGAAGGGAACAAGTCGGAAGTGAACAAGTCGGAAGTGAACACGTTGGAAATGAACAAGTCGGAAGTGAACACGTTGGAAGTGAACAAAATGGAAGTGAACAAGTTGGAAGTGAACAAGTTGGAAATGAACAAGTTGGAAGTGAACAAGTTGGAAGTGAACAAGTTGGAAGTGAACAAGTTGGAAGTGAACAAGTTGGAAGTGAACAAGTTGGAAGTGACCAAGTTGGAAGTGAACAAGTTGGAAGTGAACAAGTTGGAAGTGAACAAGTTGGAAGTGAACAAGTTGGAAGTGAACAAGTAGGAAGTGAACAAGTTGGAAGTGAACAAGTTGGAAGTGAACAAGTTGGAAGTGAACAAGTTGGAAGTGAACAATTTGGAAGTGAACAAGTTGGAAGTGAACAAGTCGGATGTGAACCAGTTGGAAGTGAACAAGTTGGAAGTGAACAAGTTGGAAGTGAACAAGTTGGAAGTGAACAAGTTGGAAGTGAACAAGTTGGAAGTGAACAAGTTGGAAGTGAACAAGTCGGAAGTGAACAAGTCGGAAGTGAACACGTTGGAAGTGAACAAGTTGGAAGTGAACAAGTTGGAAATGAACAAGTTGGAAGTGAACAAGTTGGAAGTGAACAAGTTGGAAGTGAACAAGTTGGAAGTGAACAAGTTGGAAGTGAACAAGTTGGAAGTGACCAAGTTGGAAGTGAACAAGTTGGAAGTGAACAAGTTGGAAGTGAACAAGTTGGAAGTGAACAAGTTGGAAGTGAACAAGTTGGAAGTGAACAAGTTGGAAGTGAACAAGTCGGATTTGAACAAGTTGGAAGTGAACAAGTTGAAAGTGAACAAGTTGGAAGTGAACAAGTCGGAAGGGAACAAGTCGGAAGTGAACAAGTCGGAAGTGAACACGTTGGAAATGAACAAGTCGGAAGTGAACACGTTGGAAGTGAACAAAATGGAAGTGAACAAGTTGGAAGTGAACAAGTTGGAAGTGAACAAGTTGGAAGTGAACAAGTTGGAAATGAACAAGTTGGAAGTGAACAAGTTGGAAGTGAACAAGTTGGAAGTGAACTAGTTGGAAGTGAACAAGTTGGAAGTGAACAAGTTGGAAGTGAACAAGTTGGAAGTGAACAAGTTGGAAGTGAACAAGTTGGAAGTGAACAAGTTGGAAGTGAACAAGTTGGAAGTGAACAAGTCGGATTTGAACAAGTTGGAAGTGAACAAGTTGAAAGTGAACAAGTTGGAAGTGAACAAGTCGGAAGGGAACAAGTCGGAAGTGAACAAGTCGGAAGTGAACACGTTGGAAATGAACAAGTCGGAAGTGAACACGTTGGAAGTGAACAAAATGGAAGTGAACAAGTTGGAAGTGAACAAGTTGGAAATGAACAAGTTGGAAGTGAACAAGTTGGAAGTGAACAAGTTGGAAGTGAACAAGTTGGAAGTGAACAAGTTGGAAGTGAACAAGTTGGAAGTGACCAAGTTGGAAGTGAACAAGTTGGAAGTGAACAAGTTGGAAGTGAACAAGTTGGAAGTGAACAAGTTGGAAGTGAACAAGTAGGAAGTGAACAAGTTGGAAGTGAACAAGTTGGAAGTGAACAAGTTGGAAGTGAACAAGTTGGAAGTGAACAATTTGGAAGTGAACAAGTTGGAAGTGAACAAGTCGGATGTGAACACGTTGGAAGTGAACAAGTTGGAAGTGAACAAGTTGGAAATGAACAAGTTGGAAGTGAACAAGTTGGAAGTGAACAAGTTGGAAGTGAACAAGTTGGAAGTGAACAAGTTGGAAGTGAACAAGTTGGAAGTGACCAAGTTGGAAGTGAACAAGTTGGAAGTGAACAAGTTGGAAGTGAACAAGTTGGAAGTGAACAAGTTGGAAGTGAACAAGTCGGATTTGAACAAGTTGGAAGTGAACAAGTTGAAAGTGAACAAGTTGGAAGTGAACAAGTCGGAAGGGAACAAGTCGGAAGTGAACAAGTCGGAAGTGAACACGTTGGAAATGAACAAGTCGGAAGTGAACACGTTGGAAGTGAACAAAATGGAAGTGAACAAGTTGGAAGTGAACAAGTTGGAAATGAACAAGTTGGAAGTGAACAAGTTGGAAGTGAACAAGTTGGAAGTGAACAAGTTGGAAGTGAACAAGTTGGAAGTGAACAAGTTGGAAGTGACCAAGTTGGAAGTGAACAAGTTGGAAGTGAACAAGTTGGAAGTGAACAAGTTGGAAGTGAACAAGTAGGAAGTGAACAAGTTGGAAGTGAACAAGTTGGAAGTGAACAAGTTGGAAGTGAACAAGTTGGAAGTGAACAATTTGGAAGTGAACAAGTTGGAAGTGAACAAGTCGGATGTGAACCAGTTGGAAGTGAACAAGTTGGAAGTGAACAAGTTGGAAGTGAACAAGTTGGAAGTGAACAAGTTGGAAGTGAACAAGTTGGAAGTGAACAAGTTGGAAGTGAACAAGTCGGAAGTGAACAAGTCGGAAGTGAACACGTTGGAAGTGAACAAGTTGGAAGTGAACAAGTTGGAAATGAACAAGTTGGAAGTGAACAAGTTGGAAGTGAACAAGTTGGAAGTGAACAAGTTGGAAGTGAACAAGTTGGAAGTGAACAAGTTGGAAGTGACCAAGTTGGAAGTGAACAAGTTGGAAGTGAACAAGTTGGAAGTGAACAAGTTGGAAGTGAACAAGTTGGAAGTGAACAAGTTGGAAGTGAACAAGTTGGAAGTGAACAAGTCGGATTTGAACAAGTTGGAAGTGAACAAGTTGAAAGTGAACAAGTTGGAAGTGAACAAGTCGGAAGGGAACAAGTCGGAAGTGAACAAGTCGGAAGTGAACACGTTGGAAATGAACAAGTCGGAAGTGAACACGTTGGAAGTGAACAAAATGGAAGTGAACAAGTTGGAAGTGAACAAGTTGGAAGTGAACAAGTTGGAAGTGAACAAGTTGGAAATGAACAAGTTGGAAGTGAACAAGTTGGAAGTGAACAAGTTGGAAGAGAACAAGTTGGAAGTGAACAAGTTGGAAGTGAACAAGTTGGAAGTGAACAAGTTGGAAGTGAACAAGTTGGAAGTGAACAAGTTGGAAGTGAACAAGTTGGAAGTGAACAAGTTGGAAGTGAACAAGTTGGAAGTGAACAAGTTGGAAGTGAACAAGTTGGAAGTGAACAATTTGGAAGTGAACAAGTTGGAAGTGAACAAGTCGGATGTGAACCAGTTGGAAGTGAACACGTTGGAAGTGAACAAGTTGGAACTGAACAAGTTGGAAGTGAACAAGTCGGAAGTGAACAAGTTGGAAGTGAACAAGTTGGAAGTGAACAAGTTGGAAGTGAACAAGTTGGAAGTGAACAAGTTGGAAGTGAACAAGTTGGAAGTGAACAAGTTGGAAGTGAACAAGTTGGAAGTGAACAAGTCGGAAGTGAACAAGTCGGAAGTGAACACGTTGGAAGTGAACAAGTTGGAAGTGAACAAGTTGGAAATGAACAAGTTGGAAGTGAACAAGTTGGAAGTGAACAAGTTGGAAGTGAACAAGTTGGAAGTGAACAAGTTGGAAGTGAACAAGTTGGAAGTGACCAAGTTGGAAGTGAACAAGTTGGAAGTGAACAAGTTGGAAGTGAACAAGTTGGAAGTGAACAAGTTGGAAGTGAACAAGTAGGAAGTGAACAAGTTGGAAGTGAACAAGTTGGAAGTGAACAAGTTGGAAGTGAACAAGTTGGAAGTGAACAATTTGGAAGTGAACAAGTTGGAAGTGAACAAGTTGGATGTGAACAAGTTGGAAGTGAACAAGTTGGAAGTGAACAAGTTGGAAGTGAACAAGTTGGAAGTGAACAAGTCGGAAGTGAACAAGTCGAAATGAACACGTTGGAAGTGAACAAGTTGGAAATGAACAAGTTGAAAGTGAACAAGTTGGAAGTGAACAAGTCGGAAGTGAACAAGTAGGAAGTGAACAAGTTGAAAGTGAACAAGTTGGAAGTGAACAAATCGGAAGTGAACACGTTGGAAGTGAACAAGTTGGAAGTGAACAAGTTGGATGTGAACAGGTTGGAAGTGAACAAGTTGGAAGTCAACAAGTTGGAAGTGAACAAGTTGAAAGTGAACAAGTTGGAAGTGAACAAGTTGGAAGTGAACAAGTTGGAAGTGAACAAGTCGGAAGTGAACAAGTTGGAAGTGAACAAGTTGGAAGTGAACAAGTTGGAAGTGAACAAGTTGGAAGTGAACAAGTTGGAAGTGAACAAGTTGGAAGTGAACAAGTTGGAAGTGAACAAGTTGGAAGTGAACAAGTTGGAAGTGAACAAGTCGGAAGTGAACAAGTCGGAAGTGAACACGTTGGAAGTGAACAAGTTGGAAGTGAACAAGTTGGAAATGAACAAGTTGGAAGTGAACAAGTTGGAAGTGAACAAGTTGGAAGTGAACAAGTTGGAAGTGAACAAGTTGGAAGTGAACAAGTTGGAAGTGACCAAGTTGGAAGTGAACAAGTTGGAAGTGAACAAGTTGGAAGTGAACAAGTTGGAAGTGAACAAGTTGGAAGTGAACAAGTAGGAAGTGAACAAGTTGGAAGTGAACAAGTTGGAAGTGAACAAGTTGGAAGTGAACAAGTTGGAAGTGAACAATTTGGAAGTGAACAAGTTGGAAGTGAACAAGTTGGATGTGAACAAGTTGGAAGTGAACAAGTTGGAAGTGAACAAGTTGGAAGTGAACAAGTTGGAAGTGAACAAGTCGGAAGTGAACAAGTCGAAATGAACACGTTGGAAGTGAACAAGTTGGAAATGAACAAGTTGAAAGTGAACAAGTTGGAAGTGAACAAGTCGGAAGTGAACAAGTAGGAAGTGAACAAGTTGAAAGTGAACAAGTTGGAAGTGAACAAATCGGAAGTGAACACGTTGGAAGTGAACAAGTTGGAAGTGAACAAGTTGGATGTGAACAGGTTGGAAGTGAACAAGTTGGAAGTCAACAAGTTGGAAGTGAACAAGTTGAAAGTGAACAAGTTGGAAGTGAACAAGTTGGAAGTGAACAAGTTGGAAGTGAACAAGTCGGAAGTGAACAAGTTGGAAGTGAACAAGTCGGAAGTGAACAAGTTGGAAGTGAACAAGTTGGAAGTGAACAAGTTGGAAGTGAACAAGTTGGAAGTGAACAAGTTGGAAGTGAACAAGTTGGAAGTGAACAAGTCGGAAGTGAACAAGTCGGAAGTGAACACGTTGGAAGTGAACAAGTTGGAAGTGAACAAGTTGGAAATGAACAAGTTGGAAGTGAACAAGTTGGAAGTGAACAAGTTGGAAGTGAACAAGTTGGAAGTGAACAAGTTGGAAGTGAACAAGTTGGAAGTGACCAAGTTGGAAGTGAACAAGTTGGAAGTGAACAAGTTGGAAGTGAACAAGTTGGAAGTGAACAAGTTGGAAGTGAACAAGTAGGAAGTGAACAAGTTGGAAGTGAACAAGTTGGAAGTGAACAAGTTGGAAGTGAACAAGTTGGAAGTGAACAATTTGGAAGTGAACAAGTTGGAAGTGAACAAGTCGGATGTGAACCAGTTGGAAGTGAACAAGTTGGAAGTGAACAAGTTGGAAGTGAACAAGTTGGAAGTGAACAAGTCGGAAGTGAACAAGTCGAAATGAACACGTTGGAAGTGAACAAGTTGGAAATGAACAAGTTGAAAGTGAACAAGTTGGAAGTGAACAAGTCGGAAGTGAACAAGTAGGAAGTGAACAAGTTGAAAGTGAACAAGTTGGAAGTGAACAAATCGGAAGTGAACACGTTGGAAGTGAACAAGTTGGAAGTGAACAAGTTGGATGTGAACAGGTTGGAAGTGAACAAGTTGGAAGTCAACAAGTTGGAAGTGAACAAGTTGAAAGTGAACAAGTTGGAAGTGAACAAGTTGGAAGTGAACAAGTTGGAAGTGAACAAGTTGGAAGTGAACAAGTTGAAAGTGAACAAGTTGGAAGTGAACAAGTCGGAAGTGAACAAGTTGGAAATGAACAAGTTGGAAGTGAACAAATTGAAAGTGAACAAGTTGGAAGTGAACAAGTTGGAAGTGAACAAGTTGGAAGTGAACAAGTTGGAAGTGAACAAGTTGGAAGTGAACAAGTCGGAAGTGAACAAGTTGGAAGTGAACAATTTGGAAGTGAACAAGTTGGAAGTGAACAAGTTGGAAGTGAACAAGTTGGAAGTGAACAAGTTGGAAGTGAACAAGTCGAAAATGAACAAGTTGGAAGTGAACAAGTTGGAAGTGAACAAGTCGGAAGTGAACAAGTTGGAAGTGAACAAGTTGAAAGTGAACAAGTTGGAAGTGAACAAGTTGGAAGTGAACAAGTTGGAAGTGAACAAGTTGAAAGTGAACAAGTTGGAAGTGAACAAGTCGGAAGTGAACAAGTTGGAAATGAACAAGTTGGAAGTGAACAAATTGGAAGTGAACAAGTCGGAAGTGAACACGTTGGAAATGAACAAGTCGGAAATGAACACGTTGGAAGTGAACAAGTTGGATTTGAACAAGTTGGAAGTGAACAACTTGGAAGTTAACAAGTCGGAAGTGAACAAGTCGGAAGTGAACAAGTCGGAAGTGAACAAGTCGAAAGTGAACACGTTGGAAGTGAACAAGTTGGAAATGAACAAGTTGAAAGTGAACAAGTTGGAAGTGAACAAGTTGAGAGTGAACAAGTTGGAAGTGAACAAGTAGGAAGTGACAAGTAGGAAGTGAACAAGTTGAAAGTGAACAAGTTGGAAGTGAACAAGTTGGAAGTGAACAAGTTGGAAGTGAACAAGTTGGAAGTGAACAAGTTGGAAGTGAACAATTTGGAAGTGAACAAGTCGGAAGTGAACAAGTTGGAAGTGAACAAGTCGGAAATGAACACGTTGGAAGTGAACAAGTTGGAAGTGAACAAGTTGAAAGTGAACAAGTTGGAAGTGAACAAGTCGGAAATGAACAAATCGGAAGTGAACAAGATGGAAGTGAACAAGTTGGAAGTGAACAAGTTGGAAGTGAACAAGTTGAAAGTGAACAAGTTGGAAGTGAACAAGTCGGAAGTGAACAAGTTGGAAATGAACAAGTTGGAAGTGAACAAATTGGAAGTGAACAAGTCGGAAGTGAACACGTTGGAAATGAACAAGTCGGAAATGAACACGTTGGAAGTGAACAAGTTGGATTTGAACAAGTTGGAAGTGAACAACTTGGAAGTTAACAAGTCGGAAGTGAACAAGTCGGAAGTGAACACGTTGGAAGTGAACAAGTTGGAAGTGAACAAGTTGGATGTGAACAGGTTGGAAGTGAACAAGTTGGAAGTCAACAAGTTGGAAGTGAACAAGTTGGAAGTGAACAAGTTGGAAGTGAACAAGTTGGAAGTGAACAAGTTGGAAGTGAACAAGTTGGAAGTGAACAAGTTGGAAGTGAACAAGTTGGAATTGAACAAGTTGGAAGTGAACAATTTGGAAGTGAACAAGTTGGAAGTGAACAAGTTGGAAGTGAACAAGTTGGAAGTGAACAAGTTGGAAGTGAACAAGTTGGAAGTGAACAAGTTGGAAGTGAACAAGTTGGAAATGAACAAGTTGGAAGTGAACAAGTCGGAAGTGAACAAGTTGGAAGTGAACAAGTTGAAAGTGAACAAGTTGGAAGTGAACAAGTCGGAAGGGAACAAGTCGGAAGTGAACAAGTTGGAAGTGAACAAGTTGGAAGTGAACAAGTTGGAAGTGAACAAGTTGGAAGTGAACAAGTTGGAAGTGAACAAGTTGGAAGTGAACAAGTCGGAAGTGAACAAGTCGGAAGTGAACACGTTGGAAGTGAACAAGTTGGAAGTGAACAAGTTGGAAATGAACAAGTTGGAAGTGAACAAGTTGGAAGTGAACAAGTTGGAAGTGAACAAGTTGGAAGTGAACAAGTTGGAAGTGAACAAGTTGGAAGTGACCAAGTTGGAAGTGAACAAGTTGGAAGTGAACAAGTTGGAAGTGAACAAGTTGGAAGTGAACAAGTTGGAAGTGAACAAGTTGGAAGTGAACAAGTTGGAAGTGAACAAGTCGGAAGTGAACAAGTTGGAAGTGAACAAGTTGAAAGTGAACAAGTTGGAAGTGAACAAGTCGGAAGGGAACAAGTCGGAAGTGAACAAGTCGGAAGTGAACACGTTGGAAATGAACAAGTCGGAAGTGAACACGTTGGAAGTGAACAAAATGGAAGTGAACAAGTTGGAAGTGAACAAGTTGGAAGTGAACAAGTTGGAAGTGAACAAATTGGAAATGAACAAGTTGGAAGTGAACAAGTTGGAAGTGAACAAGTTGGAAGTGAACAAGTTGGAAGTGAACAAGTTGGAAGTGAACAAGTTGGAAGTGAACAAGTTGGAAGTGAACAAGTCGGAAGTGAACAAGTCGAAAGTGAACACGTTGGAAATGAACAAGTTGGAAATGAACAAGTTGAAAGTGAACAAGTTGGAAGTGAACAAGTTGGAAGTGACCAAGTTGGAAGTGAACAAGTTGGAAGTGAACAAGTTGGAAGTGAACAAGTTGGAAGTGAACAAGTTGGAAGTGAACAAGTTGGAAGTGAACAAGTTGGAAGTGAACAAGTCGGAAGTGAACAAGTTGGAAGTGAACAAGTTGAAAGTGAACAAGTTGGAAGTGAACAAGTCGGAAGGGAACAAGTCGGAAGTGAACAAGTCGGAAGTGAACACGTTGGAAATGAACAAGTCGGAAGTGAACACGTTGGAAGTGAACAAAATGGAAGTGAACAAGTTGGAAGTGAACAAGTTGGAAGTGAACAAGTTGGAAGTGAACAAATTGGAAATGAACAAGTTGGAAGTGAACAAGTTGGAAGTGAACAAGTTGGAAGTGAACAAGTTGGAAGTGAACAAGTTGGAAGTGAACAAGTTGGAAGTGAACAAGTTGGAAGTGAACAAGTCGGAAGTGAACAAGTCGAAAGTGAACACGTTGGAAGTGAACAAGTTGGAAATGAACAAGTTGAAAGTGAACAAGTTGGAAGTGAACAAGTTGGAAGTGAACAAGTCGGAAGTGAACAAGTAGGAAGTGACAAGTAGGAAGTGAACAAGTTGAAAGTGAACAAGTTGGAAGTGAACAAGTTGGAAGTGAACAAATTGGAAGTGAACAAGTTGGAAGTGAACAAGTTGGAAGTGAACAAGTCGGAAGTGAACAAGTTGGAAGTGAACAAGTCGGAAATGAACACGTTGGAAGTGAACAAGTTGAAAGTGAACAAGTTGGAAGTGAACAAGTCGGAAATGAACAAGTCGGAAGTGAACAAGTTGGAAGTGAACAAGTTGGAAGTGAACAAGTTGGAAGTGAACAAGTCGGAAGTGAACAAGTCGAAAGTGAACACGTTGGAAGTGAACAAGTTGGAAATGAACAAGTTGAAAGTGAACAAGTTGGAAGTGAACAAGTTGAGAGTGAACAAGTTGGAAGTGAACAAGTTGGAAGTGACAAGTAGGAAGTGAACAAGTTGAAAGTGAACAAGTTGGAAGTGAACAAGTTGGAAGTGAACAAGTTGGAAGTGAACAAGTTGGAAGTGAACAAGTTGGAAGTGAACAAGTTGGAAGTGAACAAGTCGGAAGTGAACAAGTTGGAAGTGAACAAGTCGGAAATGAACACGTTGGAAGTGAACAAGTTGGAAGTGAACAAGTTGAAAGTGAACAAGTTCGAAGTGAACAAGTCGGAAATGAACAAGTCGGAAGTGAACAAGTTGGAAGTGAACAAGTCGGAAGGGAACAAGTCGGAAGTGAACAAGTCGGAAGTGAACACGTTGGAAATGAACAAGTCGGAAGTGAACACGTTGGAAGTGAACAAAATGGAAGTGAACAAGTTGGAAGTGAACAAGTTGGAAGTGAACAAGTTGGAAGTGAACAAATTGGAAATGAACAAGTTGGAAGTGAACAAGTTGGAAGTGAACAAGTTGGAAGTGAACAAGTCGGAAGTGAACAAGTCGAAAGTGAACACGTTGGAAGTGAACAAGTTGGAAATGAACAAGTTGAAAGTGAACAAGTTGGAAGTGAACAAGTTGGAAGTGACCAAGTTGGAAGTGAACAAGTTGGAAGTGAACAAGTTGGAAGTGAACAAGTTGGAAGTGAACAAGTTGGAAGTGAACAAGTTGGAAGTGAACAAGTTGGAAGTGAACAAGTCGGAAGTGAACAAGTTGGAAGTGAACAAGTTGAAAGTGAACAAGTTGGAAGTGAACAAGTCGGAAGGGAACAAGTCGGAAGTGAACAAGTCGGAAGTGAACACGTTGGAAATGAACAAGTCGGAAGTGAACACGTTGGAAGTGAACAAAATGGAAGTGAACAAGTTGGAAGTGAACAAGTTGGAAGTGAACAAGTTGGAAGTGAACAATTTGGAAGTGAACAAGTCGGAAGTGAACAAGTTGGAAGTGAACAAGTCGGAAATGAACACGTTGGAAGTGAACAAGTTGGAAGTGAACAAGTTGAAAGTGAACAAGTTGGAAGTGAACAAGTCGGAAATGAACAAATCGGAAGTGAACAAGATGGAAGTGAACAAGTTGGAAGTGAACAAGTTGGAAGTGAACAAGTTGAAAGTGAACAAGTTGGAAGTGAACAAGTCGGAAGTGAACAAGTTGGAAATGAACAAGTTGGAAGTGAACAAATTGGAAGTGAACAAGTCGGAAGTGAACACGTTGGAAATGAACAAGTCGGAAATGAACACGTTGGAAGTGAACAAGTTGGATTTGAACAAGTTGGAAGTGAACAACTTGGAAGTTAACAAGTCGGAAGTGAACAAGTCGGAAGTGAACACGTTGGAAGTGAACAAGTTGGAAGTGAACAAGTTGGATGTGAACAGGTTGGAAGTGAACAAGTTGGAAGTCAACAAGTTGGAAGTGAACAAGTTGGAAGTGAACAAGTTGGAAGTGAACAAGTTGGAAGTGAACAAGTTGGAAGTGAACAAGTTGGAAGTGAACAAGTTGGAAGTGAACAAGTTGGAATTGAACAAGTTGGAAGTGAACAATTTGGAAGTGAACAAGTTGGAAGTGAACAAGTTGGAAGTGAACAAGTTGGAAGTGAACAAGTTGGAAGTGAACAAGTTGGAAGTGAACAAGTTGGAAGTGAACAAGTTGGAAATGAACAAGTTGGAAGTGAACAAGTCGGAAGTGAACAAGTTGGAAGTGAACAAGTTGAAAGTGAACAAGTTGGAAGTGAACAAGTCGGAAGGGAACAAGTCGGAAGTGAACAAGTTGGAAGTGAACAAGTTGGAAGTGAACAAGTTGGAAGTGAACAAGTTGGAAGTGAACAAGTTGGAAGTGAACAAGTTGGAAGTGAACAAGTCGGAAGTGAACAAGTCGGAAGTGAACACGTTGGAAGTGAACAAGTTGGAAGTGAACAAGTTGGAAATGAACAAGTTGGAAGTGAACAAGTTGGAAGTGAACAAGTTGGAAGTGAACAAGTTGGAAGTGAACAAGTTGGAAGTGAACAAGTTGGAAGTGACCAAGTTGGAAGTGAACAAGTTGGAAGTGAACAAGTTGGAAGTGAACAAGTTGGAAGTGAACAAGTTGGAAGTGAACAAGTTGGAAGTGAACAAGTTGGAAGTGAACAAGTCGGAAGTGAACAAGTTGGAAGTGAACAAGTTGAAAGTGAACAAGTTGGAAGTGAACAAGTCGGAAGGGAACAAGTCGGAAGTGAACAAGTCGGAAGTGAACACGTTGGAAATGAACAAGTCGGAAGTGAACACGTTGGAAGTGAACAAAATGGAAGTGAACAAGTTGGAAGTGAACAAGTTGGAAGTGAACAAGTTGGAAGTGAACAAATTGGAAATGAACAAGTTGGAAGTGAACAAGTTGGAAGTGAACAAGTTGGAAGTGAACAAGTTGGAAGTGAACAAGTTGGAAGTGAACAAGTTGGAAGTGAACAAGTTGGAAGTGAACAAGTCGGAAGTGAACAAGTCGAAAGTGAACACGTTGGAAATGAACAAGTTGGAAATGAACAAGTTGAAAGTGAACAAGTTGGAAGTGAACAAGTTGGAAGTGACCAAGTTGGAAGTGAACAAGTTGGAAGTGAACAAGTTGGAAGTGAACAAGTTGGAAGTGAACAAGTTGGAAGTGAACAAGTTGGAAGTGAACAAGTTGGAAGTGAACAAGTCGGAAGTGAACAAGTTGGAAGTGAACAAGTTGAAAGTGAACAAGTTGGAAGTGAACAAGTCGGAAGGGAACAAGTCGGAAGTGAACAAGTCGGAAGTGAACACGTTGGAAATGAACAAGTCGGAAGTGAACACGTTGGAAGTGAACAAAATGGAAGTGAACAAGTTGGAAGTGAACAAGTTGGAAGTGAACAAGTTGGAAGTGAACAAATTGGAAATGAACAAGTTGGAAGTGAACAAGTTGGAAGTGAACAAGTTGGAAGTGAACAAGTTGGAAGTGAACAAGTTGGAAGTGAACAAGTTGGAAGTGAACAAGTTGGAAGTGAACAAGTCGGAAGTGAACAAGTCGAAAGTGAACACGTTGGAAGTGAACAAGTTGGAAATGAACAAGTTGAAAGTGAACAAGTTGGAAGTGAACAAGTTGGAAGTGAACAAGTCGGAAGTGAACAAGTAGGAAGTGACAAGTAGGAAGTGAACAAGTTGAAAGTGAACAAGTTGGAAGTGAACAAGTTGGAAGTGAACAAATTGGAAGTGAACAAGTTGGAAGTGAACAAGTTGGAAGTGAACAAGTCGGAAGTGAACAAGTTGGAAGTGAACAAGTCGGAAATGAACACGTTGGAAGTGAACAAGTTGAAAGTGAACAAGTTGGAAGTGAACAAGTCGGAAATGAACAAGTCGGAAGTGAACAAGTTGGAAGTGAACAAGTTGGAAGTGAACAAGTTGGAAGTGAACAAGTCGGAAGTGAACAAGTCGAAAGTGAACACGTTGGAAGTGAACAAGTTGGAAATGAACAAGTTGAAAGTGAACAAGTTGGAAGTGAACAAGTTGAGAGTGAACAAGTTGGAAGTGAACAAGTTGGAAGTGACAAGTAGGAAGTGAACAAGTTGAAAGTGAACAAGTTGGAAGTGAACAAGTTGGAAGTGAACAAGTTGGAAGTGAACAAGTTGGAAGTGAACAAGTTGGAAGTGAACAAGTTGGAAGTGAACAAGTCGGAAGTGAACAAGTTGGAAGTGAACAAGTCGGAAATGAACACGTTGGAAGTGAACAAGTTGGAAGTGAACAAGTTGAAAGTGAACAAGTTCGAAGTGAACAAGTCGGAAATGAACAAGTCGGAAGTGAACAAGTTGGAAGTGAACAAGTCGGAAGGGAACAAGTCGGAAGTGAACAAGTCGGAAGTGAACACGTTGGAAATGAACAAGTCGGAAGTGAACACGTTGGAAGTGAACAAAATGGAAGTGAACAAGTTGGAAGTGAACAAGTTGGAAGTGAACAAGTTGGAAGTGAACAAATTGGAAATGAACAAGTTGGAAGTGAACAAGTTGGAAGTGAACAAGTTGGAAGTGAACAAGTCGGAAGTGAACAAGTCGAAAGTGAACACGTTGGAAGTGAACAAGTTGGAAATGAACAAGTTGAAAGTGAACAAGTTGGAAGTGAACAAGTTGGAAGTGACCAAGTTGGAAGTGAACAAGTTGGAAGTGAACAAGTTGGAAGTGAACAAGTTGGAAGTGAACAAGTTGGAAGTGAACAAGTTGGAAGTGAACAAGTTGGAAGTGAACAAGTCGGAAGTGAACAAGTTGGAAGTGAACAAGTTGAAAGTGAACAAGTTGGAAGTGAACAAGTCGGAAGGGAACAAGTCGGAAGTGAACAAGTCGGAAGTGAACACGTTGGAAATGAACAAGTCGGAAGTGAACACGTTGGAAGTGAACAAAATGGAAGTGAACAAGTTGGAAGTGAACAAGTTGGAAGTGAACAAGTTGGAAGTGAACAAATTGGAAATGAACAAGTTGGAAGTGAACAAGTTGGAAGTGAACAAGTTGGAAGTGAACAAGTTGGAAGTGAACAAGTTGGAAGTGAACAAGTTGGAAGTGAACAAGTCGGAAGTGAACAAGTCGAAAGTGAACACGTTGGAAGTGAACAAGTTGGAAATGAACAAGTTGAAAGTGAACAAGTTGGAAGTGAACAAGTTGGAAGTGAACAAGTCGGAAGTGAACAAGTAGGAAGTGACAAGTAGGAAGTGAACAAGTTGAAAGTGAACAAGTTGGAAGTGAACAAGTTGGAAGTGAACAAGTTGGAAGTGAACAAGTTGGAAGTGAACAAGTTGGAAGTGAACAAGTCGGAAGTGAACAAGTTGGAAGTGAACAAGTCGGAAATGAACACGTTGGAAGTGAACAAGTTGAAAGTGAACAAGTTGGAAGTGAACAAGTCGGAAATGAACAAGTCGGAAGTGAACAAGTTGGAAGTGAACAAGTTGGAAGTGAACAAGTTGGAAGTGAACAAGTCGGAAGTGAACAAGTCGAAAGTGAACACGTTGGAAGTGAACAAGTTGGAAATGAACAAGTTGAAAGTGAACAAGTTGGAAGTGAACAAGTTGAGAGTGAACAAGTTGGAAGTGAACAAGTTGGAAGTGACAAGTAGGAAGTGAACAAGTTGAAAGTGAACAAGTTGGAAGTGAACAAGTTGGAAGTGAACAAGTTGGAAGTGAACAAGTTGGAAGTGAACAAGTTGGAAGTGAACAAGTTGGAAGTGAACAAGTCGGAAGTGAACAAGTTGGAAGTGAACAAGTCGGAAATGAACACGTTGGAAGTGAACAAGTTGGAAGTGAACAAGTTGAAAGTGAACAAGTTCGAAGTGAACAAGTCGGAAATGAACAAGTCGGAAGTGAACAAGTTGGAAGTGAACAAGTCGGAAGGGAACAAGTCGGAAGTGAACAAGTCGGAAGTGAACACGTTGGAAATGAACAAGTCGGAAGTGAACACGTTGGAAGTGAACAAAATGGAAGTGAACAAGTTGGAAGTGAACAAGTTGGAAGTGAACAAGTTGGAAGTGAACAAATTGGAAATGAACAAGTTGGAAGTGAACAAGTTGGAAGTGAACAAGTTGGAAGTGAACAAGTCGGAAGTGAACAAGTCGAAAGTGAACACGTTGGAAGTGAACAAGTTGGAAATGAACAAGTTGAAAGTGAACAAGTTGGAAGTGAACAAGTTGGAAGTGACCAAGTTGGAAGTGAACAAGTTGGAAGTGAACAAGTTGGAAGTGAACAAGTTGGAAGTGAACAAGTTGGAAGTGAACAAGTTGGAAGTGAACAAGTTGGAAGTGAACAAGTCGGAAGTGAACAAGTTGGAAGTGAACAAGTTGAAAGTGAACAAGTTGGAAGTGAACAAGTCGGAAGGGAACAAGTCGGAAGTGAACAAGTCGGAAGTGAACACGTTGGAAATGAACAAGTCGGAAGTGAACACGTTGGAAGTGAACAAAATGGAAGTGAACAAGTTGGAAGTGAACAAGTTGGAAGTGAACAAGTTGGAAGTGAACAAATTGGAAATGAACAAGTTGGAAGTGAACAAGTTGGAAGTGAACAAGTTGGAAGTGAACAAGTTGGAAGTGAACAAGTTGGAAGTGAACAAGTTGGAAGTGAACAAGTTGGAAGTGAACAAGTCGGAAGTGAACAAGTCGAAAGTGAACACGTTGGAAGTGAACAAGTTGGAAATGAACAAGTTGAAAGTGAACAAGTTGGAAGTGAACAAGTTGGAAGTGAACAAGTCGGAAGTGAACAAGTAGGAAGTGACAAGTAGGAAGTGAACAAGTTGAAAGTGAACAAGTTGGAAGTGAACAAGTTGGAAGTGAACAAGTTGGAAGTGAACAAGTTGGAAGTGAACAAGTTGGAAGTGAACAAGTCGGAAGTGAACAAGTTGGAAGTGAACAAGTCGGAAATGAACACGTTGGAAGTGAACAAGTTGAAAGTGAACAAGTTGGAAGTGAACAAGTCGGAAATGAACAAGTCGGAAGTGAACAAGTTGAAAGTGAACAAGTTGGAAGTGAACAAGTTGAGAGTGAACAAGTTGGAAGTGAACAAGTTGGAAGTGACAAGTAGGAAGTGAACAAGTTGAAAGTGAACAAGTTGGAAGTGAACAAGTTGGAAGTGAACAAGTTGGAAGTGAACAAGTTGGAAGTGAACAAGTTGGAAGTGAACAAGTTGGAAGTGAACAAGTCGGAAGTGAACAAGTTGGAAGTGAACAAGTCGGAAATGAACACGTTGGAAGTGAACAAGTTGGAAGTGAACAAGTTGAAAGTGAACAAGTTCGAAGTGAACAAGTCGGAAATGAACAAGTCGGAAGTGAACAAGTTGGAAGTGAACAAGTCGGAAGGGAACAAGTCGGAAGTGAACAAGTCGGAAGTGAACACGTTGGAAATGAACAAGTCGGAAGTGAACACGTTGGAAGTGAACAAAATGGAAGTGAACAAGTTGGAAGTGAACAAGTTGGAAGTGAACAAGTTGGAAGTGAACAAATTGGAAATGAACAAGTTGGAAGTGAACAAGTTGGAAGTGAACAAGTTGGAAGTGAACAAGTCGGAAGTGAACAAGTCGAAAGTGAACACGTTGGAAGTGAACAAGTTGGAAATGAACAAGTTGAAAGTGAACAAGTTGGAAGTGAACAAGTTGGAAGTGACCAAGTTGGAAGTGAACAAGTTGGAAGTGAACAAGTTGGAAGTGAACAAGTTGGAAGTGAACAAGTTGGAAGTGAACAAGTTGGAAGTGAACAAGTTGGAAGTGAACAAGTCGGAAGTGAACAAGTTGGAAGTGAACAAGTTGAAAGTGAACAAGTTGGAAGTGAACAAGTCGGAAGGGAACAAGTCGGAAGTGAACAAGTCGGAAGTGAACACGTTGGAAATGAACAAGTCGGAAGTGAACACGTTGGAAGTGAACAAAATGGAAGTGAACAAGTTGGAAGTGAACAAGTTGGAAGTGAACAAGTTGGAAGTGAACAAATTGGAAATGAACAAGTTGGAAGTGAACAAGTTGGAAGTGAACAAGTTGGAAGTGAACAAGTTGGAAGTGAACAAGTTGGAAGTGAACAAGTTGGAAGTGAACAAGTCGGAAGTGAACAAGTCGAAAGTGAACACGTTGGAAGTGAACAAGTTGGAAATGAACAAGTTGAAAGTGAACAAGTTGGAAGTGAACAAGTTGGAAGTGAACAAGTCGGAAGTGAACAAGTAGGAAGTGACAAGTAGGAAGTGAACAAGTTGAAAGTGAACAAGTTGGAAGTGAACAAGTTGGAAGTGAACAAGTTGGAAGTGAACAAGTTGGAAGTGAACAAGTTGGAAGTGAACAAGTCGGAAGTGAACAAGTTGGAAGTGAACAAGTCGGAAATGAACACGTTGGAAGTGAACAAGTTGAAAGTGAACAAGTTGGAAGTGAACAAGTCGGAAATGAACAAGTCGGAAGTGAACAAGTTGGAAGTGAACAAGTTGGAAGTGAACAAGTTGGAAGTGAACAAGTCGGAAGTGAACAAGTCGAAAGTGAACACGTTGGAAGTGAACAAGTTGGAAATGAACAAGTTGAAAGTGAACAAGTTGGAAGTGAACAAGTTGAGAGTGAACAAGTTGGAAGTGAACAAGTTGGAAGTGACAAGTAGGAAGTGAACAAGTTGAAAGTGAACAAGTTGGAAGTGAACAAGTTGGAAGTGAACAAGTTGGAAGTGAACAAGTTGGAAGTGAACAAGTTGGAAGTGAACAAGTTGGAAGTGAACAAGTCGGAAGTGAACAAGTTGGAAGTGAACAAGTCGGAAATGAACACGTTGGAAGTGAACAAGTTGGAAGTGAACAAGTTGAAAGTGAACAAGTTCGAAGTGAACAAGTCGGAAATGAACAAGTCGGAAGTGAACAAGTTGGAAGTGAACAAGTCGGAAGGGAACAAGTCGGAAGTGAACAAGTCGGAAGTGAACACGTTGGAAATGAACAAGTCGGAAGTGAACACGTTGGAAGTGAACAAAATGGAAGTGAACAAGTTGGAAGTGAACAAGTTGGAAGTGAACAAGTTGGAAGTGAACAAATTGGAAATGAACAAGTTGGAAGTGAACAAGTTGGAAGTGAACAAGTTGGAAGTGAACAAGTCGGAAGTGAACAAGTCGAAAGTGAACACGTTGGAAGTGAACAAGTTGGAAATGAACAAGTTGAAAGTGAACAAGTTGGAAGTGAACAAGTTGGAAGTGACCAAGTTGGAAGTGAACAAGTTGGAAGTGAACAAGTTGGAAGTGAACAAGTTGGAAGTGAACAAGTTGGAAGTGAACAAGTTGGAAGTGAACAAGTTGGAAGTGAACAAGTCGGAAGTGAACAAGTTGGAAGTGAACAAGTTGAAAGTGAACAAGTTGGAAGTGAACAAGTCGGAAGGGAACAAGTCGGAAGTGAACAAGTCGGAAGTGAACACGTTGGAAATGAACAAGTCGGAAGTGAACACGTTGGAAGTGAACAAAATGGAAGTGAACAAGTTGGAAGTGAACAAGTTGGAAGTGAACAAGTTGGAAGTGAACAAATTGGAAATGAACAAGTTGGAAGTGAACAAGTTGGAAGTGAACAAGTTGGAAGTGAACAAGTTGGAAGTGAACAAGTTGGAAGTGAACAAGTTGGAAGTGAACAAGTTGGAAGTGAACAAGTCGGAAGTGAACAAGTCGAAAGTGAACACGTTGGAAGTGAACAAGTTGGAAATGAACAAGTTGAAAGTGAACAAGTTGGAAGTGAACAAGTTGGAAGTGAACAAGTCGGAAGTGAACAAGTAGGAAGTGACAAGTAGGAAGTGAACAAGTTGAAAGTGAACAAGTTGGAAGTGAACAAGTTGGAAGTGAACAAGTTGGAAGTGAACAAGTTGGAAGTGAACAAGTTGGAAGTGAACAAGTCGGAAGTGAACAAGTTGGAAGTGAACAAGTCGGAAATGAACACGTTGGAAGTGAACAAGTTGAAAGTGAACAAGTTGGAAGTGAACAAGTCGGAAATGAACAAGTCGGAAGTGAACAAGTTGGAAGTGAACAAGTTGGAAGTGAACAAGTTGGAAGTGAACAAGTCGGAAGTGAACAAGTCGAAAGTGAACACGTTGGAAGTGAACAAGTTGGAAATGAACAAGTTGAAAGTGAACAAGTTGGAAGTGAACAAGTTGAGAGTGAACAAGTTGGAAGTGAACAAGTTGGAAGTGACAAGTAGGAAGTGAACAAGTTGAAAGTGAACAAGTTGGAAGTGAACAAGTTGGAAGTGAACAAGTTGGAAGTGAACAAGTTGGAAGTGAACAAGTTGGAAGTGAACAAGTTGGAAGTGAACAAGTCGGAAGTGAACAAGTTGGAAGTGAACAAGTCGGAAATGAACACGTTGGAAGTGAACAAGTTGGAAGTGAACAAGTTGAAAGTGAACAAGTTCGAAGTGAACAAGTCGGAAATGAACAAGTCGGAAGTGAACAAGTTGGAAGTGAACAAGTTGGAAGTGAACAAGTTGGAAGTGAACAAGTTGAAAGTGAACAAGTTGGAAGTGATCAAGTCGGAAGTGAACAAGTTGGAAATGAACAAGTTGGAAGTGAACAAATTGGAAGTGAACAAGTCGGAAGTGAACACGTTGGAAATGAACAAGTCGGAAATGAACACGTTGGAAGTGAACAAGTTGGATGTGAACAAGTTGGAAGTGAACAACTTGGAAGTTAACAAGTCGGAAGTGAACAAGTCGGAAGTGAACACGTTGGAAGTGAACAAGTTGGAAGTGAACAAGTTGGATGTGAACAGGTTGGAAGTGAACAAGTTGGAAGTCAACAAGTTGGAAGTGAACAAGTTGGAAGTGAACAAGTTGGAAGTGAACAAGTTGGAAGTGAACAAGTTGGAAGTGAACAAGTTGGAAGTGAACAAGTTGGAAGTGAACAAGTTGGAAGTGAACAAGTCGGAAGTGAACAATTAGGAAGTGAACAAGTTGGAAGTGAACAAGTTGGAAGTGAACAAGTTGGAAGTGAACAAGTTGGAAGTGAACAAGTTGGAAGTGAACAAGTTGGAAGTGAACAAGTTGGAATTGAACAAGTTGGAAGTGAACAAGTCGGAAGTGAACAAGTCGGAAGTGAACACGTTGGAAGTGAACAAGTTGGAAGTGAACAAGTTGGAAGTGAACAATTAGGAAGTGAACAAGTTGGAAGTGAACAAGTTGGTAGTGAAGAAGTAGGAAGTGAACAAGTTGGAAGTGAACAAGTTGGAAGTGAACAAGTTGGAAGTGAACAAGTCGGAAGTGAACAAGTCGGAAGTAAACAATTTGGAAGTGAACAAGTTGGAAGTGAACAAGTTGGAAGTGAACAAGTCGGAAGTGAACATATTGGAAGTGAACAAGTTGGAATTGAACAAGTTGGAAGTGAACAATTTGGAAGTGAAAAAGTTGGAAGTGAACAAGTTGGAAGTGAACAAGTCGGAAGTGAACAAGTTGGAAGTGAACAAGTTGGAAGTGAACAATTTGGAAGGGAACAAGTTGGAAGTGAACAAGTTGGAAGTGAACAAGTAGGAAGTGAACAAGTCGGAAGTGAACAAGTTGGAAGTGAACAAGTTGGAAGTGAACAAGTTGGAAGTGAACAAGTTGGAAGTGAACAAGTTGGAAGTGAACAAGTTGGAAGTGAACAAGTTGGAAGTGAACAAGTTGGAAGTGAACAAGTTGGAAGTGAACAAGTTGGAAGTGAACAAGTTGGAAGTGAACAAGTTGGAAGTGAACAATTTCTAAGTGAACAAGTTGGAAGTGAACAAGTTGGAAGTGAACAATTTGGAAGTGAACAAGTTGGAAGTGAACAAGTTGGAAGTGAACAAGTTGGAAGTGAACAAGTTGGAAGTGAACAATTTGGAAGTGAACAAGTTGGAAGTGAACAAGTTGGAAGTGAACAATTAGGAAGTGAACAAGTTGGAAGTGAACAAGTTGGAAGTGAACAAGTAGGAAGTGAACAAGTTGGAAGTGAACAAGTTGGAAGTGAACAAGTTGGAAGTGAACAAGTCGGAAGTGAACAAGTTGGAAGTGAACAAGTTGGAAGTGAACAATTTGGAAGTGAACAATTTGGAAGTGAACAAGTCGGAAGTGAACAAGTTGGAAGTAAACAAGTTGGAAGTGAACAAGTCGGAAGTGAACAAGTCGGAAGTGAACAAGTTGGAAGTGAACAAGTTGGAAGTGAACAAGTTGGAAGTGAACAAGTTGGAAGTGAACAAGTTGGAAGTGAACAAGTTGGAAGTGAACAAGTCGGAAGTGAACAAGTCGGAAGTGAACACGTTGGAAGTGAACAAGTTGGAAGTGAACAAGTTGGAAGTGAACAATTTGGAAGTGAACAAGTTGGAAGTGAACAAGTTGGAAGTGAACAAGTCGGAAGTGAGAAAGTCGGGAGTGAACAAGTTGGAAGTGAACAATTTGGAAGTGAACAAGTTGGAAGTGAACAAGTTGGATGTGAACAAGTTGGAAGTGAACAATTTGGAAGTGAACAATTTGGAAGTGAACAAGTCGGAAGTGAACAAGTTGGAAGTGATCAAGTCGGAAGTGAACAAGTTGGAAATGAACAAGTTGGAAGTGAACAAATTGGAAGTGAACAAGTCGGAAGTGAACACGTTGGAAATGAACAAGTCGGAAATGAACACGTTGGAAGTGAACAAGTTGGATGTGAACAAGTTGGAAGTGAACAACTTGGAAGTTAACAAGTCGGAAGTGAACAAGTCGGAAGTGAACACGTTGGAAGTGAACAAGTTGGAAGTGAACAAGTTGGATGTGAACAGGTTGGAAGTGAACAAGTTGGAAGTCAACAAGTTGGAAGTGAACAAGTTGGAAGTGAACAAGTTGGAAGTGAACAAGTTGGAAGTGAACAAGTTGGAAGTGAACAAGTTGGAAGTGAACAAGTTGGAAGTGAACAAGTTGGAAGTGAACAAGTCGGAAGTGAACAATTAGGAAGTGAACAAGTTGGAAGTGAACAAGTTGGAAGTGAACAAGTTGGAAGTGAACAAGTTGGAAGTGAACAAGTTGGAAGTGAACAAGTTGGAAGTGAACAAGTTGGAATTGAACAAGTTGGAAGTGAACAAGTCGGAAGTGAACAAGTCGGAAGTGAACACGTTGGAAGTGAACAAGTTGGAAGTGAACAAGTTGGAAGTGAACAATTAGGAAGTGAACAAGTTGGAAGTGAACAAGTTGGTAGTGAAGAAGTAGGAAGTGAACAAGTTGGAAGTGAACAAGTTGGAAGTGAACAAGTTGGAAGTGAACAAGTCGGAAGTGAACAAGTCGGAAGTAAACAATTTGGAAGTGAACAAGTTGGAAGTGAACAAGTTGGAAGTGAACAAGTCGGAAGTGAACATATTGGAAGTGAACAAGTTGGAATTGAACAAGTTGGAAGTGAACAATTTGGAAGTGAAAAAGTTGGAAGTGAACAAGTTGGAAGTGAACAAGTCGGAAGTGAACAAGTTGGAAGTGAACAAGTTGGAAGTGAACAAGTTGGAAGTGAACAAGTTGGAAGTGAACAAGTAGGAAGTGAACAAGTCGGAAGTGAACAAGTTGGAAGTGAACAAGTTGGAAGTGAACAAGTTGGAAGTGAACAAGTTGGAAGTGAACAAGTTGGAAGTGAACAAGTTGGAAGTGAACAAGTTGGAAGTGAACAAGTTGGAAGTGAACAAGTTGGAAGTGAACAAGTTGGAAGTGAACAAGTTGGAAGTGAACAAGTTGGAAGTGAACAATTTCTAAGTGAACAAGTTGGAAGTGAACAAGTTGGAAGTGAACAATTTGGAAGTGAACAAGTTGGAAGTGAACAAGTTGGAAGTGAACAAGTTGGAAGTGAACAAGTTGGAAGTGAACAATTTGGAAGTGAACAAGTTGGAAGTGAACAAGTTGGAAGTGAACAATTAGGAAGTGAACAAGTTGGAAGTGAACAAGTTGGAAGTGAACAAGTAGGAAGTGAACAAGTTGGAAGTGAACAAGTTGGAAGTGAACAAGTTGGAAGTGAACAAGTCGGAAGTGAACAAGTTGGAAGTGAACAAGTTGGAAGTGAACAATTTGGAAGTGAACAATTTGGAAGTGAACAAGTCGGAAGTGAACAAGTTGGAAGTAAACAAGTTGGAAGTGAACAAGTCGGAAGTGAACAAGTCGGAAGTGAACAAGTTGGAAGTGAACAAGTTGGAAGTGAACAAGTTGGAAGTGAACAAGTTGGAAGTGAACAAGTTGGAAGTGAACAAGTTGGAAGTGAACAAGTCGGAAGTGAACAAGTCGGAAGTGAACACGTTGGAAGTGAACAAGTTGGAAGTGAACAAGTTGGAAGTGAACAATTTGGAAGTGAACAAGTTGGAAGTGAACAAGTTGGAAGTGAACAAGTCGGAAGTGAGAAAGTCGGGAGTGAACAAGTTGGAAGTGAACAATTTGGAAGTGAACAAGTTGGAAGTGAACAAGTTGGATGTGAACAAGTTGGAAGTGAACAATTTGGAAGTGAACAATTTGGAAGTGAACAAGTCGGAAGTGAACAAGTTGGAAGTGAACAAGTTGGAAGTGAACAAGTCGGAAGTGAACAAGTCGGAAGTGAACAAGTTGGAAGTGAACAAGTTGGAAGTGAACAAGTTGGAAGTGAACAATTTCTAAGTGAACAAGTTGGAAGTGAACAAGTTGGAAGTGAACAAGTTGGAAGTGAACAATTTGGAAGTGAACAAGTTGGAAGTGAACAAGTTGGAAGTGAACAAGTCGGAAGTGAACAAGTCGGAAGTGAACACGTTGGAAGTGAACAAGTTGGAAGTGAACAAGTTGGAAGTGAACAAGTCGGAAGTGAACAAGTTGGAAATTAACAAGTTGGAAGTAAACAAGTAGGAAGTGAACAGTTTGGAAGTGAACATGTTGGAAGTGAACAAGTTGGAAGTGAACAAGTTGGAAGTGAACAAGTTGGAAGTGAACAAGTTGGAAGTGAACAATTTGGAAGTGAACAAGTTGGAAGTGAACAAGTTGGAAGTGAACAATTTGGAAGTGAACATGTTGGAAGTGAACAAGTTGGAAGTGAACAAGTTGAAAGTGAACAAGTTGGAAGTGAACAAGTTGGAAGTGAACAATTTGGAAGTGATCATGTTGGAAGTGAACAAGTTGGAAGTGAACAAGTTGGAAGTGAACAAGTTGGAAGTGAACAAGTTGGAAGTGAACAATGTTGGAAGTGAACAAGTTGGAAGTGACAAGTTGGAATTGAACAAGTTGGAAGTGAACAATTTGGAAGTGAACAAGTTGGAAGTGAACAAGTTGGAAGTGAACAAGTTGGAAGTGAACAAGTTGGAAGTGAACAATTTGGAAGTGAACAAGTTGGAAGTGAACAAGTTGGAAGTGAACAAGTCGGAAGTGAACAAGTCGGAAAGAACAAGTTGGAATTGAACAAGTTGGAAGTGAACAATTTGGAAGTGAAAAAGTTGGAAGTGAACAAGTTGGAAGTGAACAAGTCGGAAGTGAACAAGTCGGAAGTGAACACGTTGGAAGTGAACAAGTTGGAAGTGAACAAGTTGGAAGTGAACAAGTTGGAAGTGAACAATTTGGAAGGGAACAAGTTGGAAGTGAACAAGTTGGAAGTGAACAAGTAGGAAGTGAACAAGTCGGAAGTGAACAAGTTGGAAGTGAACAAGTTGGAAGTGAACAAGTTGGAAGTGAACAAGTTGGAAGTGAACAAGTTGGAAGTGAACAAGTTGGAAGTGAACAAGTTGGAAGTGAACAAGTTGGAAGTGAACAAGTTGGAAGTGAACAAGTAGGAAGTGAACAAGTTGGAAGTGAACAAGTTGGAAGTGAACAAGTTGGAAGTGAACAAGTTGGAAGTGAACAATTTCTAAGTGAACAAGTTGGAAGTGAACAAGTTGGAAGTGAACAATTTGGAAGTGAACAAGTTGGAAGTGAACAAGTTGGAAGTGAACAAGTTGGAAGTGAACAAGTTGGAAGTGAACAATTTGGAAGTGAACAAGTTGGAAGTGAACAAGTTGGAAGTGAACAATTAGGAAGTGAACAAGTTGGAAGTGAACAAGTTGGAAGTGAACAAGTAGGAAGTGAACAAGTTGGAAGTGAACAAGTTGGAAGTGAACAAGTTGGAAGTGAACAAGTCGGAAGTGAACAAGTTGGAAGTGAACAAGTTGGAAGTGAACAATTTGGAAGTGAACAATTTGGAAGTGAACAAGTCGGAAGTGAACAAGTTGGAAGTAAACAAGTTGGAAGTGAACAAGTCGGAAGTGAACAAGTCGGAAGTGAACAAGTTGGAAGTGAACAAGTTGGAAGTGAACAAGTTGGAAGTGAACAAGTTGGAAGTGAACAAGTTGGAAGTGAACAAGTTGGAAGTGAACAAGTCGGAAGTGAACAAGTCGGAAGTGAACACGTTGGAAGTGAACAAGTTGGAAGTGAACAAGTTGGAAGTGAACAATTTGGAAGTGAACAAGTTGGAAGTGAACAAGTTGAAAGTGAACAAGTCGGAAGTGAGAAAGTCGGAAGTGAACAAGTTGGAAGTGAACAATTTGGAAGTGAACAAGTTGGAAGTGAACAAGTTGGATGTGAACAAGTTGGAAGTGAACAATTTGGAAGTGAACAATTTGGAAGTGAACAAGTCGGAAGTGAACAAGTTGGAAGTGAACAAGTTGGAAGTGAACAAGTCGGAAGTGAACAAGTTGGAAGTGAACAAGTTGGAAGTGAACAAGTTGGAAGTGAACAAGTTGGAAGTGAACAATTTCTAAGTGAACAAGTTGGAAGTGAACAAGTTGGAAGTGAACAAGTTGGAAGTGAACAATTTGGAAGTGAACAAGTTGGAAGTGAACAAGTTGGAAGTGAACAAGTCGGAAGTGAACAAGTCGGAAGTGAACACGTTGGAAGTGAACAAGTTGGAAGTGAACAAGTTGGAAGTGAACAAGTCGGAAGTGAACAAGTTGGAAATTAACAAGTTGGAAGTAAACAAGTAGGAAGTGAACAGTTTGGAAGTGAACATGTTGGAAGTGAACAAGTTGGAAGTGAACAAGTTGGAAGTGAACAAGTTGGAAGTGAACAAGTTGGAAGTGAACAATTTGGAAGTGAACAAGTTGGAAGTGAACAAGTTGGAAGTGAACAATTTGGAAGTGAACATGTTGGAAGTGAACAAGTTGGAAGTGAACAAGTTGAAAGTGAACAAGTTGGAAGTGAACAAGTTGGAAGTGAACAATTTGGAAGTGATCATGTTGGAAGTGAACAAGTTGGAAGTGAACAAGTTGGAAGTGAACAAGTTGGAAGTGAACAAGTTGGAAGTGAAAAAGTTGGAAGTGAACAAGTTGGAAGTGAACAAGTTGGAAATGGACAAGTTGGAATTGAACAAGTTGGAAGTGAACAATTTGGAAGTGAACAAGTTGGAAGTGAACAAGTTGGAAGTGAACAAGTTGGAAGTGAACAAGTTGGAAGTGAACAATTTGGAAGTGAACAAGTTGGAAGTGAACAAGTTGGAAGTGAACAAGTCGGAAGTGAACAAGTCGGAAAGAACAAGTTGGAATTGAACAAGTTGGAAGTGAACAATTTGGAAGTGAAAAAGTTGGAAGTGAACAAGTTGGAAGTGAACAAGTCGGAAGTGAACAAGTCGGAAGTGAACACGTTGGAAGTGAACAAGTTGGAAGTGAACAAGTTGGAAGTGAACAATTTGGAAGTGAACAAGTTGGAAGTGAACAAGTTGGAAGTGAACAAGTCGGAAGTGAACAAGTCGGAAGTGAACAATTTGGAAGTGAACAAGTTGGAAGTGAACAAGTTGGAAGTGAACAAGTCGGAAGTGAACATATTGGAAGTGAACAAGTTGGAATTGAACAAGTTGGAAGTGAACAATTTGGAAGTGAAAAAGTTGGAAGTGAACAAGTTGGAAGTGAACAAGTCGGAAGTGAACAAGTTGGAAGTGAACAAGTTGGAAGTGAACAATTTGGAAGGGAACAAGTTGGAAGTGAACAAGTTGGAAGTGAACAAGTAGGAAGTGAACAAGTCGGAAGTGAACAAGTTGGAAGTGAACAAGTTGGAAGTGAACAAGTTGGAAGTGAACAAGTTGGAAGTGAACAATTTGGAAGTGAACAATTTGGAAGTGAACAAGTCGGAAGTGAACAAGTTGGAAGTAAACAAGTTGGAAGTGAACAAGTCGGAAGTGAACAAGTCGGAAGTGAACAAGTTGGAAGTGAACAAGTTGGAAGTGAACAAGTTGGAAGTGAACAAGTTGGAAGTGAACAAGTTGGAAGTGAACAAGTTGGAAGTGAACAAGTCGGAAGTGAACAAGTCGGAAGTGAACACGTTGGAAGTGAACAAGTTGGAAGTGAACAAGTTGGAAGTGAACAATTTGGAAGTGAACAAGTTGGAAGTGAACAAGTTGGAAGTGAACAAGTCGGAAGTGAGAAAGTCGGAAGTGAACAAGTTGGAAGTGAACAATTTGGAAGTGAACAAGTTGGAAGTGAACAAGTTGGATGTGAACAAGTTGGAAGTGAACAATTTGGAAGTGAACAATTTGGAAGTGAACAAGTCGGAAGTGAACAAGTTGGAAGTGAACAAGTTGGAAGTGAACAAGTCGGAAGTGAACAAGTTGGAAGTGAACAAGTTGGAAGTGAACAAGTTGGAAGTGAACAATTTCTAAGTGAACAAGTTGGAAGTGAACAAGTTGGAAGTGAACAAGTTGGAAGTGAACAATTTGGAAGTGAACAAATTGGAAGTGAACAAGTTGGAAGTGAACAAGTCGGAAGTGAACAAGTCGGAAGTGAACACGTTGGAAGTGAACAAGTTGGAAGTGAACAAGTTGGAAGTGAACAAGTTGGAAGTGAACAAGTCGGAAGTGAACAAGTTGGAAATTAACAAGTTGGAAGTAAACAAGTAGGAAGTGAACAGTTTGGAAGTGAACATGTTGGAAGTGAACAAGTTGGAAGTGAACAAGTTGGAAGTGAACAAGTTGGAAGTGAACAAGTTGGAAGTGAACAATTTGGAAGTGAACAAGTTGGAAGTGAACAAGTTGGAAGTGAACAATTTGGAAGTGAACATGTTGGAAGTGAACAAGTTGGAAGTGAACAAGTTGAAAGTGAACAAGTTGGAAGTGAACAAATTGGAAGTGAACAATTTGGAAGTGATCATGTTGGAAGTGAACAAGTTGGAAGTGAACAAGTTGGAAGTGAACAAGTTGGAAGTGAACAAGTTGGAAGTGAAAAAGTTGGAAGTGAACAAGTTGGAAGTGAACATGTTGGAAGTGAACAAGTTGGAAGTGAACAAGTTGGAAATGGACAAGTTGGAATTGAACAAGTTGGAAGTGAACAATTTGGAAGTGAACAAGTTGGAAGTGAACAAGTTGGAAGTGAACAAGTTGGAAGTGAACAAGTTGGAAGTGAACAATTTGGAAGTGAACAAGTTGGAAGTGAACAAGTTGGAAGTGAACAAGTCGGAAGTGAACAAGTCGGAAAGAACAAGTTGGAATTGAACAAGTTGGAAGTGAACAATTTGGAAGTGAAAAAGTTGGAAGTGAACAAGTTGGAAGTGAACATGTCGGAAGTGAACAAGTCGGAAGTGAACAAGTTGGAAATGAACAATTTGGAAGTGAACAATTTGGAAGTGAACATGTTGGAAGTGAACAAGTTGGAAGTGAACAAGTTGGAAGTGAACAAGTTGGAAGTGAACAAGTTGGAAGTGAACAAGTTGGAAGTGAACAAGTTGGAAGTGAACAAGTTGGAATTGAACAAGTTGGAAGTGAACAAGTCGGAAGTGAACAAGTCGGAAGTGAACACGTTGGAAGTGAACAAGTTGGAAGTGAACAAGTTGGAAGTGAACAATTAGGAAGTGAACAAGTTGGAAGTGAACAAGTTGGAAGTGAACAAGTAGGAAGTGAACAAGTTGGAAGTGAACAAGTTGGAAGTGAACAATTTGGAAGTGAACAAGTCGGAAGTGAACAAGTTGGAAGTGAACAAGTTGGAAGTGAACAATTTGGAAGTGAACAATTTGGAAGTGAACAAGTCGGAAGTGAACAAGTTGGAAGTGAACAAGTTGGAAGTGAACAAGTTGGAAGTGAACAAGTCGGAAGTGAACAAGTTGGAAGTGAACAAGTTGGAAGTGAACAAGTTGGAAGTGAACAAGTCGGAAGTGAGAAAGTCGGAAGTGAACAAGTTGGAAGTGAACAATTTGGAAGTGAACAAGTTGGAAGTGAACAAGTTGGATGTGAACAAGTTGGAAGTGAAGAATTTGGAAGTGAACAATTTGGAAGTGAACAAGTCGGAAGTGAACAAGTTGGAAGTGAACAAGTTGGAAGTGAACAAGTCGGAAGTGAACAAGTTGGAAGTGAACAAGTTGGAAGTGAACAAGTTGGAAGTGAACAAGTTGGAAGTGAACAATTTCTAAGTGAACAAGTTGGAAGTGAACAAGTTGGAAGTGAACAAGTTGGAAGTGAACAATTTGGAAGTGAACAAGTTGGAAGTGAACAAGTTGGAAGTGAACAAGTCGGAAGTGAACAAGTCGGAAGTGAACACGTTGGAAGTGAACAAGTTGGAAATGAACAAGTTGGAAGTGAACAAGTCGGAAGTGAACAAGTTGGAAATTAACAAGTTGGAAGTAAACAAGTAGGAAGTGAACAGTTTGGAAGTGAACATGTTGGAAGTGAACAAGTTGGAAGTGAACAAGTTGGAAGTGAACAAGTTGGAAGTGAACAAGTTGGAAGTGAACAATTTGGAAGTGAACAAGTTGGAAGTGAACAAGTTGGAAGTGAACAATTTGGAAGTGAACATGTTGGAAGTGAACAAGTTGGAAGTGAACAAGTTGAAAGTGAACAAGTTGGAAGTGAACAAGTTGGAAGTGAACAATTTGGAAGTGATCATGTTGGAAGTGAACAAGTTGGAAGTGAACAAGTTGGAAGTGAACAAGTTGGAAGTGAACAAGTTGGAAGTGAAAAAGTTGGAAGTGAACAAGTTGGAAGTGAACATGTTGGAAGTGAACAAGTTGGAAGTGAACAAGTTGGAAATGGACAAGTTGGAATTGAACAAGTTGGAAGTGAACAATTTGGAAGTGAACAAGTTGGAAGTGAACAAGTTGGAAGTGAACAAGTTGGAAGTGAACAAGTTGGAAGTGAACAATTTGGAAGTGAACAAGTTGGAAGTGAAAAAGTTGGAAGTGAACAAGTTGGAAGTGAACATGTCGGAAGTGAACAAGTCGGAAGTGAACAAGTTGGAAATGAACAATTTGGAAGTGAACAATTTGGAAGTGAACATGTTGGAAGTGAACAAGTTGGAAGTGAACAAGTTGGAAGTGAACAAGTTGGAAGTGAACAAGTTGGAAGTGAACAAGTTGGAAGTGAACAAGTTGGAAGTGAACAAGTTGGAAGTGAACAAGTCGGAAGTGAACAAGTTGGAAATGAACAAGTTGGAAGTGAACAAGTTGGAAGTGAACATGTTGGAAGTGAACAAGTTGGAAGTGAACAAGTTGGAAGTGAACAAGTTGGAAGTGAACAAGTTGGAAGTGAACAAGTTGGAAGTGAACAAGTTGGAAGTGAACAAGTTGGAAAAGAACAAGATGGAAATGAACAAGTTGGAAGTGAACAAGTTAGAAGTGAACAAGTTGGAAGTGAAAAAGTTGAAAGTGAACAAGTTGGAAGTGAACAAGTTGGAAGTGAACAATTTGGAAGTGAACAAGTTGGAAGTGAACAAGTTGGAACTGAACAAGTCGGAAGTGAACAAGTCGGAAGTGAACACGTCGGAAGTGAACAAGTTGGAAATGAACAAGTTGGATGTGAACAAGTTGGAAGTGAACAATTTGGAAGTGAACATGTTGGAAGTGAACAAGTTGGAAGTGAACAAGTTGGAAGTGAACAAGTTGGAAGTGAACAAGTTGGAAAAGAACAAGTTGGAAGTGAACAATTTGGAAGTGAGAAAGTTGGAAGTGAAAAAGTTGGAAGTGAACAAGTTGGAAGTGAACAAGTTGGAAGTGAACAAGTTGGAAGTGAACAAGTTGGAAGTGAACAAGTCGGAAGTGAACAAGTCGGAAGTGAACACGTTGGAAGTGAACAAGTTGGAAGTGAACAAGTTGGAATTGAACAAGTTGGAAGTGAACAATTTGGAAGTGAAAAAGTTGGAAGTGAACAAGTTGGAAGTGAACAAGTCGGAAGTGAACAAGTTGGAAGTGAACAAGTTGGAAGTGAACAATTTGGAAGGGAACAAGTTGGAAGTGAACAAGTTGGAAGTGAACAAGTTGGAAGTGAACAAGTCGGAAGTGAACAAGTTGGAAATGAACAAGTTGGAAGTGAACAAGTTGGAAGTGAACAATTAGGAAGTGAACAAGTTGGAAGTGAACAAGTTGGAAGTGAACAATTTGGAAGTGAACATGTTGGAAATGAACAAGTTGGAAGTGAACAAGTTAGAAGTGAACAAGTTGGAAGTGAACAATTTGGA
The DNA here is from genome assembly GCA_964035795.1 of Pterobdella sp. o SKG-2022. NCBI lineage: Eukaryota > Metazoa > Annelida > Clitellata > Hirudinida > Piscicolidae > Pterobdella > Pterobdella occidentalis. The sequence continues at coordinate 4,911,980 of OZ038322.1, forward strand.
AGGGAACAAGTTGGAAGTGAACAAGTTGGAAGTGAACAAGTAGGAAGTGAACAAGTCGGAAGTGAACAAGTTGGAAGTGAACAAGTTGGAAGTGAACAAGTTGGAAGTGAACAAGTTGGAAGTGAACAAGTTGGAAGTGAACAATTAGGAAGTGAACAAGTTGGAAGTGAACAAGTTGGAAGTGAACAAGTTGGAAGTGAACAAGTTGGAAGTGAACAAGTTGGAAGTGAACAAGTTGGAAGTGAACAAGTTGGAAGTGAATAAGTTGGAATTGAACAAGTTGGAAGTGAACAAGTCGGAAGTGAACAAGTCGGAAGTGAACACGTTGGAAGTGAACAAGTTGGAAGTGAACAAGTTGGAAGTGAACAATTAGGAAGTGAACAAGTTGGAAGTGAACAAGTTGGAAGTGAACAAGTAGGAAGTGAACAAGTTGGAAGTGAACAAGTTGGAAGTGAACAAGTTGGAAGTGAACAAGTCGGAAGTGAACAAGTTGGAAGTGAACAAGTTGGAAGTGAACAATTTGGAAGTGAACAATTTGGAAGTGAACAAGTTGGAAGTGAACAAGTCGGAAGTGAACAAGTCGGAAGTGAACAAGTTGGAAGTGAACAAGTTGGAAGTGAACAAGTTGGAAGTGAACAAGTTGGAAGTGAACAAGTTGGAAGTGAACAAGTTGGAAGTGAACAAGTCGGAAGTGAACAAGTCGGAAGTGAACACGTTGGAAGTGAACAAGTTGGAAGTGAACAAGTTGGAAGTGAACAATTTGGAAGTGAACAAGTTGGAAGTGAACAAGTTGGAAGTGAACAAGTCGGAAGTGAACAAGTCGGAAGTGAACAAGTTGGAAGTGAACAATTTGGAAGTGAACAAGTTGGAAGTGAACAAGTTGGATGTGAACAAGTTGGAAGTGAACAATTTGGAAGTGAACAATTTGGAAGTGAACAAGTCGGAAGTGAACAAGTTGGAAGTGAACAAGTTGGAAGTGAACAAGTCGGAAGTGAACAAGTTGGAAGTGAACAAGTTGGAAGTGAACAAGTTGGAAGTGAACAAGTTGGAAGTGAACAATTTCTAAGTGAACAAGTTGGAAGTGAACAAGTTGGAAGTGAACAAGTTGGAAGTGAACAATTTGGAAGTGAACAAGTTGGAAGTGAACAAGTTGGAAGTGAACAAGTCGGAAGTGAACAAGTCGGAAGTGAACACGTTGGAAGTGAACAAGTTGGAAGTGAACAAGTTGGAAGTGAACAAGTCGGAAGTGAACAAGTTGGAAATGAACAAGTTGGAAGTGAACAAGTTGGAAGTGAACAGTTTGGAAGTGAAAATGTTGGAAGTGAACAAGTTGGAAGTGAACAAGTTGGAAGTGAACAAGTTGGAAGTGAACAAGTTGGAAGTGAACAATTTGGAAGTGAACAAGTTGGAAGTGAACAAGTTGGAAGTGAACAATTTGGAAGTGAACATGTTGGAAGTGAACAAGTTGGAAGTGAACAAGTTGAAAGTGAACAAGTTGGAAGTGAACAAGTTGGAAGTGAACAATTTGGAAGTGAACATGTTGGAAGTGAACAAGTTGGAAGTGAACAAGTTGGAAGTGAACAAGTTGGAAGTGAACAAGTTGGAAGTGAACAAGTTGGAAGTGAACAAGTTGGAAGTGAACATGTTGGAAGTGAACAAGTTGGAAGTGAACAAGTTGGAAGTGGACAAGTTGGAATTGAACAAGTTGGAAGTGAACAATTTGGATGTGAACAAGTTAGAAGTGAACAATTTGGAAGTGAACAAGTTGGAAATGAACAAGTTGGAAGTGAACAATTTGGAAGTGAACAAGTTGGAAGTGAACAAGTTGGAAGTGAACAAGTCGGAAGTGAACAAGTCGGAAAGAACAAGTTGGAATTGAACAAGTTGGAAGTGAACAATTTGGAAGTGAAAAAGTTGGAAGTGAACAAGTTGGAAGTGAACATGTCGGAAGTGAACAAGTCGGAAGTGAACAAGTTGGAAATGAACAATTTGGAAGTGAACAATTTGGAAGTGAACATGTTGGAAGTGAACAAGTTGGAAGTGAACAAGTTGGAAGTGAACAAGTTGGAAGTGAACAAGTTGGAAGTGAACAAGTTGGAAGTGAACAAGTTGGAAGTGAACAAGTTGGAAGTGAACAAGTCGGAAGTGAACAAGTTGGAAATGAACAAGTTGGAAGTGAACAAGTTGGAAGTGAACAATTTGGAAGTGAACATGTTGGAAGTGAACAAGTTGGAAGTGAACAAATTGGAAGTGAACAAGTTGGAAGTGAACAAGTTGGAAGTGAACAAGTTGGAAGTGAACAAGATGGAAAAGAACAAGATGGAAATGAACAAGTTGGAAGTGAACAAGTTAGAAGTGAACAAGTTGGAAGTGAAAAAGTTGAAAGTGAACAAGTTGGAAGTGAACAAGTTGGAACTGAACAAGTCGGAAGTGAACAAGTCGGAAGTGAACACGTCGGAAGTGAACAAGTTGGAAATGAACAAGTTGGATGTGAACAAGTTGGAAGTGAACAATTTGGAAGTGAACATGTCGGAAGTGAACAAGTTGGAAGTGAACAAGTTGGAAGTGAACAAGTTGGAAATGAACAAGTTGGAAGTGAACAAGTTGGAAGTGAACAAGTTGGAAGTGAACAAGTTGGAAGTGAACAAGTCGGAAGTGAACAAGTCGGAAGTGAACACGTTGGAAGTGAACAAGTTGGAAGTGAACAAGTTGGAATTGAACAAGTTGGAAGTGAACAATTTGGAAGTGAAAAAGTTGGAAGTGAACAAGTTGGAAGTGAACAAGTCGGAAGTGAACAAGTTGGAAGTGAACAAGTTGGAAGTGAACAAGTTGGAAGTGAACAAGTCGGAAGTGAACAAGTTGGAAATGAACAAGTTGGAAGTGAACAAGTTGGAAGTGAACAATTTGGAAGGGAACAAGTTGGAAGTGAACAAGTTGGAAGTGAACAAGTTGGATGTGAACAATTTGGAAGTGAACATGTTGGAAGTGAACAAGTTGGAAGTGAACAAGTTGGAAGTGAACAAGTTGGAAGTGAACAAGTTGGAAGTGAACAATTTGGAAGTGAACAAGTTGGAAGTGAACAAGTTGGAACTGAACAAGTTGGAAGTGAACAAGTTGGAAGTGAACAAGTTGGAAGTGAACAAGTTGGAAGTGAACAAGTTGGAAGTGAACAAGTCGGAAGTGAACAAGTTGGAAATGAACAAGTTGGAAGTGAACAAGTTGGAAGTGAACAATTTGGAAGTGAACATGTTGGAAGTGAACAAGTTGGAAGTGAACAAATTGGAAGTGAACAAGTTGGAAGTGAACAAGTTGGAAGTGAACAAGTTGGAAGTGAACAAGATGGAAAAGAACAAGATGGAAAGGAACAAGTTTGAAGTGAACAAGTTAGAAGTGAACAAGTTGGAAGTGAAAAAGTTGAAAGTGAACAAGTTGGAAGTGAACAAGTTGGAAGTGAACAAGTTGGAAGTGAACAAGTTGGAAGTGAACAAGTTGGAAGTGAACAAGTTGGAAGTGAACAAGTTGGAAGTGAACAAGTTGGAAGTGAACAAGTTGGAAGTGAACAAGTCGGAAGTGAACAAGTTGGAAATGAACAAGTTGGAAGTGAACAAGTTGGAAGTGAACAATTTGGAAGTGAACATGTTGGAAGTGAACAAGTTGGAAGTGAACAAATTGGAAGTGAACAAGTTGGAAGTGAACAAGTTGGAAGTGAACAAGTTGGAAGTGAACATGTTGGAAGTGAACAAGTCGGAAGTGAACACGTCGGAAGTGAACAAGTTGGAAATGAACAAGTTGGAAGTGAACAAGTTGGAAGTGAACAATTTGGAAATGAACATGTTGGAAGTGAACAAGTTGGAAGTGAACAAGTTGGAAGTGAACAAGTTGGAAGTGAACAAGTTGGAAGTGAACAAGTTGGAAGTGAACTATTTGGAAGTGAACAAGTTGGAAGTGAACAATTTGGAAGTGAAAAAGTTGGAAGTGAACAAGTTAGAAGTGAACAAGTTGGAAGTGAACAATTTGGAAGTGAACACGTTGGAAGTGAACAAAATGGAAGTGAACAATTTGGAAGTGAACAAGTCGGAAGTGAACAAGTTGGAAGTGAACAAGTTGGAAGTGAACAAGTCGGAAGTGAACAAGTTGGAAGTGAACAAGTTGGAAGTGAACAAGTTGGAAGTGAACAAGTTGGAAGTGAACAATTTCTAAGTGAACAAGTTGGAAGTGAACAAGTTGGAAGTGAACAAGTTGGAAGTGAACAATTTGGAAGTGAACAAGTTGGAAGTGAACAAGTTGGAAGTGAACAAGTCGGAAGTGAACAAGTCGGAAGTGAACACGTTGGAAGTGAACAAGTTGGAAGTGAACAAGTTGGAAGTGAACAAGTCGGAAGTGAACAAGTTGGAAATGAACAAGTTGGAAGTGAACAAGTTGGAAGTGAACAGTTTGGAAGTGAAAATGTTGGAAGTGAACAAGTTGGAAGTGAACAAGTTGGAAGTGAACAAGTTGGAAGTGAACAAGTTGGAAGTGAACAATTTGGAAGTGAACAAGTTGGAAGTGAACAAGTTGGAAGTGAACAATTTGGAAGTGAACATGTTGGAAGTGAACAAGTTGGAAGTGAACAAGTTGAAAGTGAACAAGTTGGAAGTGAACAAGTTGGAAGTGAACAATTTGGAAGTGAACATGTTGGAAGTGAACAAGTTGGAAGTGAACAAGTTGGAAGTGAACAAGTTGGAAGTGAACAAGTTGGAAGTGAACAAGTTGGAAGTGAACAAGTTGGAAGTGAACATGTTGGAAGTGAACAAGTTGGAAGTGAACAAGTTGGAAGTGGACAAGTTGGAATTGAACAAGTTGGAAGTGAACAATTTGGATGTGAACAAGTTAGAAGTGAACAATTTGGAAGTGAACAAGTTGGAAATGAACAAGTTGGAAGTGAACAATTTGGAAGTGAACAAGTTGGAAGTGAACAAGTTGGAAGTGAACAAGTCGGAAGTGAACAAGTCGGAAAGAACAAGTTGGAATTGAACAAGTTGGAAGTGAACAATTTGGAAGTGAAAAAGTTGGAAGTGAACAAGTTGGAAGTGAACATGTCGGAAGTGAACAAGTCGGAAGTGAACAAGTTGGAAATGAACAATTTGGAAGTGAACAATTTGGAAGTGAACATGTTGGAAGTGAACAAGTTGGAAGTGAACAAGTTGGAAGTGAACAAGTTGGAAGTGAACAAGTTGGAAGTGAACAAGTTGGAAGTGAACAAGTTGGAAGTGAACAAGTTGGAAGTGAACAAGTCGGAAGTGAACAAGTTGGAAATGAACAAGTTGGAAGTGAACAAGTTGGAAGTGAACAATTTGGAAGTGAACATGTTGGAAGTGAACAAGTTGGAAGTGAACAAATTGGAAGTGAACAAGTTGGAAGTGAACAAGTTGGAAGTGAACAAGTTGGAAGTGAACAAGATGGAAAAGAACAAGATGGAAATGAACAAGTTGGAAGTGAACAAGTTAGAAGTGAACAAGTTGGAAGTGAAAAAGTTGAAAGTGAACAAGTTGGAAGTGAACAAGTTGGAACTGAACAAGTCGGAAGTGAACAAGTCGGAAGTGAACACGTCGGAAGTGAACAAGTTGGAAATGAACAAGTTGGATGTGAACAAGTTGGAAGTGAACAATTTGGAAGTGAACATGTCGGAAGTGAACAAGTTGGAAGTGAACAAGTTGGAAGTGAACATGTTGGAAATGAACAAGTTGGAAGTGAACAAGTTGGAAGTGAACAAGTTGGAAGTGAACAAGTTGGAAGTGAACAAGTCGGAAGTGAACAAGTCGGAAGTGAACACGTTGGAAGTGAACAAGTTGGAAGTGAACAAGTTGGAATTGAACAAGTTGGAAGTGAACAATTTGGAAGTGAAAAAGTTGGAAGTGAACAAGTTGGAAGTGAACAAGTCGGAAGTGAACAAGTTGGAAGTGAACAAGTTGGAAGTGAACAAGTTGGAAGTGAACAAGTCGGAAGTGAACAAGTTGGAAATGAACAAGTTGGAAGTGAACAAGTTGGAAGTGAACAATTTGGAAGGGAACAAGTTGGAAGTGGACAAGTTGGAAGTGAACAAGTTGGATGTGAACAATTTGGAAGTGAACATGTTGGAAGTGAACAAGTTGGAAGTGAACAAGTTGGAAGTGAACAAGTTGGAAGTGAACAAGTTGGAAGTGAACAATTTGGAAGTGAACAAGTTGGAAGTGAACAAGTTGGAACTGAACAAGTTGGAAGTGAACAAGTTGGAAGTGAACAAGTTGGAAGTGAACAAGTTGGAAGTGAACAAGTTGGAAGTGAACAAGTCGGAAGTGAACAAGTTGGAAATGAACAAGTTGGAAGTGAACAAGTTGGAAGTGAACAATTTGGAAGTGAACATGTTGGAAGTGAACAAGTTGGAAGTGAACAAATTGGAAGTGAACAAGTTGGAAGTGAACAAGTTGGAAGTGAACAAGTTGGAAGTGAACAAGATGGAAAAGAACAAGATGGAAAGGAACAAGTTTGAAGTGAACAAGTTAGAAGTGAACAAGTTGGAAGTGAAAAAGTTGAAAGTGAACAAGTTGGAAGTGAACAAGTTGGAAGTGAACAAGTTGGAAGTGAACAAGTTGGAAGTGAACAAGTTGGAAGTGAACAAGTTGGAAGTGAACAAGTTGGAAGTGAACAAGTTGGAAGTGAACAAGTTGGAAGTGAACAAGTCGGAAGTGAACAAGTTGGAAATGAACAAGTTGGAAGTGAACAAGTTGGAAGTGAACAATTTGGAAGTGAACATGTTGGAAGTGAACAAGTTGGAAGTGAACAAATTGGAAGTGAACAAGTTGGAAGTGAACAAGTTGGAAGTGAACAAGTTGGAAGTGAACATGTTGGAAGTGAACAAGTCGGAAGTGAACACGTCGGAAGTGAACAAGTTGGAAATGAACAAGTTGGAAGTGAACAAGTTGGAAGTGAACAATTTGGAAATGAACATGTTGGAAGTGAACAAGTTGGAAGTGAACAAGTTGGAAGTGAACAAGTTGGAAGTGAACAAGTTGGAAGTGAACAAGTTGGAAGTGAACTATTTGGAAGTGAACAAGTTGGAAGTGAACAATTTGGAAGTGAAAAAGTTGGAAGTGAACAAGTTGGAAGTGAACAAGTCGGAAGTGAACAAGTTGGAAGTGAACAAGTTGGAAGTGAACAAGTTGGAAGTGAACAAGTCGGAAGTGAACAAGTTGGAAATGAACAAGTTGGAAGTGAACAAGTTGGAAGTGAACAATTTGGAAGTGAACATGTTGGAAGTGAACAAGTTGGAAGTGAACAAATTGGAAGTGAACAAGTTGGAAGTGAACAAGTTGGAAGTGAACAAGTTGGAAGTGAACAAGTTGGAAGTGAACAAGTTGGAAGTGAACAAGTTGGAAGTGAACAAGTTGGAAGTGAACAAGTTGGAAGTGAACAAGTCGGAAGTGAACAAGTTGGAAATGAACAAGTTGGAAGTGAACAAGTTGGAAGTGAACAATTTGGAAATGAACATGTTGGAAGTGAACAAGTTGGAAGTGAACAAGTTGAAAGTGAACAAGTTGGAAGTGAACAAGTTGGAAGTGAACAAGTCGGAAGTGAACAAGTTGGAAATGAACAAGTTGGAAGTGAACAAGTTGGAAGTGAACAATTAGGAAGTGAACAAGTTGGAAGTGAACAAGTTGGAAGTGAACAATTTGGAAGTGAACATGTTGGAAGTGAACAAGTTGGAAGTGAACAAGTTAGAAGTGAACAAGTTGGAAGTGAACAATTTGGAAGGGAACAAGTTGGAAGTGAACAAGTTGGAAGTGAACAAGTAGGAAGTGAACAAGTCGGAAGTGAACAAGTTGGAAGTGAACAAGTTGGAAGTGAACAAGTTGGAAGTGAACAAGTTGGAAGTGAACAAGTTGGAAGTGAACAAGTTGGAAGTGAACAAGTTGGAAGTGAACAAGTCGGAAGTGAACAAGTCGGAAGTGAACACGTTGGAAGTGAACAAGTTGGAAGTGAACAAGTTGGAAGTGAACAATTTGGAAGTGAACAAGTTGGAAGTGAACAAGTTGGAAGTGAACAAGTCGGAAGTGAACAAGTCGGAAGTGAACAAGTTGGAAGTGAACAATTAGGAAGTGAACAAGTTGGAAGTGAACAAGTTGGAAGTGAACAAGTAGGAAGTGAACAAGTTGGAAGTGAACAAGTTGGAAGTGAACAAGTTGGAAGTGAACAAGTCGGAAGTGAACAAGTTGGAAGTGAACAAGTTGGAAGTGAACAATTTGGAAGTGAACAATTTGGAAGTGAACAAGTTGGAAGTGAACAAGTCGGAAGTGAACAAGTCGGAAGTGAACAAGTTGGAAGTGAACAAGTTGGAAGTGAACAAGTTGGAAGTGAACAAGTTGGAAGTGAACAAGTTGGAAGTGAACAAGTTGGAAGTGAACAAGTCGGAAGTGAACAAGTCGGAAGTGAACACGTTGGAAGTGAACAAGTTGGAAGTGAACAAGTTGGAAGTGAACAATTTGGAAGTGAACAAGTTGGAAGTGAACAAGTTGGAAGTGAACAAGTCGGAAGTGAACAAGTCGGAAGTGAACAAGTTGGAAGTGAACAATTTGGAAGTGAACAAGTTGGAAGTGAACAAGTTGGATGTGAACAAGTTGGAAGTGAACAATTTGGAAGTGAACAATTTGGAAGTGAACAACTCGGAAGTGAACAAGTTGGAAGTGAACAAGTTGGAAGTGAACAAGTCGGAAGTGAACAAGTTGGAAGTGAACAAGTTGGAAGTGAACAAGTTGGAAGTGAACAAGTTGGAAGTGAACAATTTCTAAGTGAACAAGTTGGAAGTGAACAAGTTGGAAGTGAACAAGTTGGAAGTGAACAATTTGGAAGTGAACAAGTTGGAAGTGAACAAGTTGGAAGTGAACAAGTCGGAAGTGAACAAGTCGGAAGTGAACACGTTGGAAGTGAACAAGTTGGAAGTGAACAAGTTGGAAGTGAACAAGTCGGAAGTGAACAAGTTGGAAATGAACAAGTTGGAAGTGAACAAGTTGGAAGTGAACAGTTTGGAAGTGAAAATGTTGGAAGTGAACAAGTTGGAAGTGAACAAGTTGGAAGTGAACAAGTTGGAAGTGAACAAGTTGGAAGTGAACAATTTGGAAGTGAACAAGTTGGAAGTGAACAAGTTGGAAGTGAACAATTTGGAAGTGAACATGTTGGAAGTGAACAAGTTGGAAGTGAACAAGTTGAAAGTGAACAAGTTGGAAGTGAACAAGTTGGAAGTGAACAATTTGGAAGTGAACATGTTGGAAGTGAACAAGTTGGAAGTGAACAAGTTGGAAGTGAACAAGTTGGAAGTGAACAAGTTGGAAGTGAACAAGTTGGAAGTGAACAAGTTGGAAGTGAACATGTTGGAAGTGAACAAGTTGGAAGTGAACAAGTTGGAAGTGGACAAGTTGGAATTGAACAAGTTGGAAGTGAACAATTTGGAAGTGAACAAGTTAGAAGTGAACAATTTGGAAGTGAACAAGTTGGAAGTGAACAAGTTGGAAGTGAACAATTTGGAAGTGAACAAGTTGGAAGTGAACAAGTTGGAAGTGAACAATTTGGAAGTGAACATGTTGGAAGTGAACAAGTTGGAAGTGAACAAGTTGGAAGTGAACAAGTTGGAAATGAACAAGTTGGAAGTGAACAAGTTGGAAGTGAACAAGTTGGAAGTGAACAAGTTGGAAGTGAACAAGTTGGAAAAGAACAAGTCGGAAGTGAACACGTTGGAAGTGAACAAGTTGGAAGTGAACAAGTTGGAATTGAACAAGTTGGAAGTGAACAAGTTGGAAGTGAACAAGTTGGAAGTGAACAAGTTGGAAGTGAACAAGTTGGAAGTGAACAAGTTGGAAGTGAACAAGTCGGAAGTGAACAAGTTGGAAATGAACAAGTTGGAATTGAACAAGTTGGAAGTGAACAATTTGGAAGTGAAAAAGTTGGAAGTGAACAAGTTGGAAGTGAACAAGTCGGAAGTGAACAAGTTGGAAGTGAACAAGTCGGAAGTGAACAATTTGGAAGGGAACAAGTTGGAAGTGAACAAGTTGGAAGTGAACAAGTTGGAAGTGAACAAGTCGGAAGTGAACAAGTTGGAAATGAACAAGTTGGAAGTGAACAAGTTGGAAGTGAACAATTAGGAAGTGAACAAGTTGGAAGTGAACAAGTTGGAAGTGAACAATTTGGAAGTGAACATGTTGGAAGTGAACAAGTTGGAAGTGAACAAGTTAGAAGTGAACAAGTTGGAAGTGAACAATTTGGAAGGGAACAAGTTGGAAGTGAACAAGTTGGAAGTGAACAAGTAGGAAGTGAACAAGTCGGAAGTGAACAAGTTGGAAGTGAACAAGTTGGAAGTGAACAAGTTGGAAGTGAACAAGTTGGAAGTGAACAAGTTGGAAGTGAACAAGTTGGAAGTGAACAAGTTGGAAGTGAACTAGTCGGAAGTGAACAAGTCGGAAGTGAACACGTTGGAAGTGAACAAGTTGGAAGTGAACAAGTTGGAAGTGAACAATTTGGAAGTGAACAAGTTGGAAGTGAACAAGTTGGAAGTGAACAAGTCGGAAGTGAACAAGTCGGAAGTGAACAAGTTGGAAGTGAACAATTAGGAAGTGAACAAGTTGGAAGTGAACAAGTTGGAAGTGAACAAGTAGGAAGTGAACAAGTTGGAAGTGAACAAGTTGGAAGTGAACAAGTTGGAAGTGAACAAGTCGGAAGTGAACAAGTTGGAAGTGAACAAGTTGGAAGTGAACAATTTGGAAGTGAACAATTTGGAAGTGAACAAGTTGGAAGTGAACAAGTCGGAAGTGAACAAGTCGGAAGTGAACAAGTTGGAAGTGAACAAGTTGGAAGTGAACAAGTTGGAAGTGAACAAGTTGGAAGTGAACAAGTTGGAAGTGAACAAGTTGGAAGTGAACAAGTCGGAAGTGAACAAGTCGGAAGTGAACACGTTGGAAGTGAACAAGTTGGAAGTGAACAAGTTGGAAGTGAACAATTTGGAAGTGAACAAGTTGGAAGTGAACAAGTTGGAAGTGAACAAGTCGGAAGTGAACAAGTCGGAAGTGAACAAGTTGGAAGTGAACAATTTGGAAGTGAACAAGTTGGAAGTGAACAAGTTGGATGTGAACAAGTTGGAAGTGAACAATTTGGAAGTGAACAATTTGGAAGTGAACAACTCGGAAGTGAACAAGTTGGAAGTGAACAAGTTGGAAGTGAACAAGTCGGAAGTGAACAAGTTGGAAGTGAACAAGTTGGAAGTGAACAAGTTGGAAGTGAACAAGTTGGAAGTGAACAATTTCTAAGTGAACAAGTTGGAAGTGAACAAGTTGGAAGTGAACAAGTTGGAAGTGAACAATTTGGAAGTGAACAAGTTGGAAGTGAACAAGTTGGAAGTGAACAAGTCGGAAGTGAACAAGTCGGAAGTGAACACGTTGGAAGTGAACAAGTTGGAAGTGAACAAGTTGGAAGTGAACAAGTCGGAAGTGAACAAGTTGGAAATGAACAAGTTGGAAGTGAACAAGTTGGAAGTGAACAGTTCGGAAGTGAAAATGTTGGAAGTGAACAAGTTGGAAGTGAACAAGTTGGAAGTGAACAAGTTGGAAGTGAACAAGTTGGAAGTGAACAATTTGGAAGTGAACAAGTTGGAAGTGAACAAGTTGGAAGTGAACAATTTGGAAGTGAACATGTTGGAAGTGAACAAGTTGGAAGTGAACAAGTTGAAAGTGAACAAGTTGGAAGTGAACAAGTTGGAAGTGAACAATTTGGAAGTGAACATGTTGGAAGTGAACAAGTTGGAAGTGAACAAGTTGGAAGTGAACAAGTTGGAAGTGAACAAGTTGGAAGTGAACAAGTTGGAAGTGAACAAGTTGGAAGTGAACATGTTGGAAGTGAACAAGTTGGAAGTGAACAAGTTGGAAGTGGACAAGTTGGAATTGAACAAGTTGGAAGTGAACAATTTGGAAGTGAACAAGTTAGAAGTGAACAATTTGGAAGTGAACAAGTTGGAAGTGAACAAGTTGGAAGTGAACAATTTGGAAGTGAACAAGTTGGAAGTGAACAAGTTGGAAGTGAACAATTTGGAAGTGAACATGTTGGAAGTGAACAAGTTGGAAGTGAACAAGTTGGAAGTGAACAAGTTGGAAATGAACAAGTTGGAAGTGAACAAGTTGGAAGTGAACAAGTTGGAAGTGAACAAGTTGGAAGTGAACAAGTCGGAAGTGAACAAGTCGGAAGTGAACACGTTGGAAGTGAACAAGTTGGAAGTGAACAAGTTGGAATTGAACAAGTTGGAAGTGAACAAGTTGGAAGTGAACAAGTTGGAAGTGAACAAGTTGGAAGTGAACAAGTTGGAAGTGAACAAGTTGGAAGTGAACAAGTCGGAAGTGAACAAGTTGGAAATGAACAAGTTGGAAGTGAACAAGTTGGAAGTGAACAATTTGGAAGTGAACATGTTGGAAGTGAACAAGTTGGAAGTGAACAAGTCGGAAGTGAACAAGTTGGAAATGAACAAGTTGGAAGTGAACAAGTTGGATGTGAACAATTTGGAAGTGAACATGTTGGAAGTGAACAAGTTGGAAGTGAACAAGTTGGAAGTGAACAAGTTGGAAGTGAACAAGTTGGAAGTGAACAATTTGGAAGTGAACAAGTTGGAAGTGAACAAGTTGGAACTGAACAAGTCGGAAGTGAACAAGTCGGAAGTGAACACGTCGGAAGTGAACAAGTTGGAAATGAACAAGTTGGAAGTGAACAAGTTGGAAGTGAACAATTTGGAAATGAACATGTTGGAAGTGAACAAGTTGGAAGTGAACAAGTTGGAAGTGAACAAGTTGGAAGTGAACAAGTTGGAAGTGAACAAGTTGGAAGTGAACAAGTCGGAAGTGAACATATTGGAAGTGAACAAGTTGGAATTGAACAAGTTGGAAGTGAACAATTTGGAAGTGAAAAAGTTGGAAGTGAACAAGTTGGAAGTGAACAAGTCGGAAGTGAACAAGTTGGAAGTGAACAAGTCGGAAGTGAACAATTTGGAAGGGAACAAGTTGGAAGTGAACAAGTCGGAAGTGAACAAGTAGGAAGTGAACAATTCGGAAGTGAACAAGTTGGAAGTGAACAAGTTGGAAGTGAACAAGTTGGAAGTGAACAAGTTTGAAGTGAACAAGTTGGAAGTGAACAAGTTGGAAGTGAACAAGTTGGAAGTGAACAAGTTGGAAGTGAACAAGTTGGAAGTGAACAAGTTGGAAGTGAACAAGTTGGAAGTGAACAAGTTGGAAGTGAACAAGTTGGAAGTGAACAAGTTGGAATTGAACAAGTTGGAAGTGTACAATTTGGAAGTGAACAAGTTGGAAGTGAACAAGTTGGAAGTGAACAAGTCGGAAGTGAACAAGTCGGAAGTGAACACGTTGGAAGTGAACAAGTTGGAAGTGAACAAGTCGGAAGTGAACAAGTCGGAAGTGAACACGTTGGAAGTGAACAAGTTGGAAGTGAACAAGTTGGAAGTGAACAATTAGGAAGTGAACAAGTTGGAAGTGAACAAGTTGGAAGTGAACAAGTAGGAAGTGAACAAGTTGGAAGTGAACAAGTTGGAAGTGAACAAGTTGGAAGTGAACAATTTGGAAGTGAACAAGTTGGAAGTGAACAAGTTGGAACTGAACAAGTCGGAAGTGAACAAGTCGGAAGTGAACAAGTTGGAAGTGAACAAGTTGGAAGTGAACAATTTGGAAGGGAACAAGTTGGAAGTGAACAAGTTGGAAGTGAACAAGTAGGAAGTGAACAAGTCGGAAGTGAACAAGTCGGAAGTGAACAAGTTGGAAATGAACAAGTTGGAAGTGAACAAGTTGGAAGTGAACAATTTGGAAGGGAACAAGTTGGAAGTGAACAAGTTGGAAGTGAACAAGTTGGAAGTGAACAATTTGGAAGTGAAAAAGTTGGAAGTGAACAAGTTGGAAGTGAACATGTCGGAAGTGAACAAGTCGGAAGTGAACAAGTTGGAAATGAACAATTTGGAAGTGAACAATTTGGAAGTGAACATGTTGGAAGTGAACAAGTTGGAAGTGAACAATTTGGAAGTGAACAAGTTGGAAGTGAACAAGTTGGAAGTGAACAAGTTGGAAGTGAACAAGTTGGAAGTGAACAAGTTGGAAGTGAACAAGTCGGAAGTGAACAAGTTGGAAATGAACAAGTTGGAAGTGAACAAGTTGGAAGTGAACAATTTGGAAATGAACATGTTGGAAGTGAACAAGTTGGAAGTGAACAAGTTGGAAGTGAACAAGTTGGAAGTGAACAAGTTGGAAGTGAACAAGTTGGAAGTGAACAAGTTGGAAGTGAACAAGTTGGAAAAGAACAAGAAGGAAATGAACAAGTTGGAAGTGAACAAGTTAGAAGTGAACAAGTTGGAAGTGAAAAAGTTGAAAGTGAACAAGTTGGAAGTGAACAAGTTGGAAGTGAACAATTTGGAAGTGAACAAGTTGGAAGTGAACAAGTTGGAACTGAACAAGTCGGAAGTGAACAAGTCGGAAGTGAACACGTCGGAAGTGAACAAGTTGGAAATGAACAAGTTGGATGTGAACAAGTTGGAAGTGAACAATTTGGAAGTGAACAAGTTGGAAGTGAACAAGTTGGAAGTGAACAAGTTGGAAGTGAACAAGTTGGAAGTGAACAAGTTGGAAAAGAACAAGTTGGAAGTGAACAATTTGGAAGTGAGAAAGTTGGAAGTGAAAAAGTTGGAAGTGAACAAGTTGGAAGTGAACAAGTTGGAAGTGAACAAGTTGGAAGTGAACAAGTCGGAAGTGAACAAGTCGGAAGTGAACACGTTGGAAGTGAACAAGTTGGAAGTGAACAAGTTGGAATTGAACAAGTTGGAAGTGAACAATTTGGAAGTGAAAAAGTTGGAAGTGAACAAGTTGGAAGTGAACAAGTCGGAAGTGAACAAGTTGGAAGTGAACAAGTTGGAAGTGAACAATTTGGAAGGGAACAAGTTGGAAGTGAACAAGTTGGAAGTGAACAAGTTGGAAGTGAACAAGTCGGAAGTGAACAAGTTGGAAATGAACAAGTTGGAAGTGAACAAGTTGGAAGTGAACAATTAGGAAGTGAACAAGTTGGAAGTGAACAAGTTGGAAGTGAACAATTTGGAAGTGAACATGTTGGAAGTGAACAAGTTGGAAGTGAACAAGTTGGAAGTGAACAAGTTGGAAGTGAACAATTTGGAAGTGAACAAGTTGGAAGTGAACAAGTTGGAAGTGAACAAGTAGGAAGTGAACAAGTCGGAAGTGAACAAGTTGGAAGTGAACAAGTTGGAAGTGAACAAGTTGGAAGTGAACAAGTTGGAAGTGAACAAGTTGGAAGTGAACAAGTTGGAAGTGAACAAGTTGGAAGTGAACAAGTTGGAAGTGAACAAGTTGGAAGTGAACAAGTTGGAAGTGAACAAGTTGGAAGTGAACAAGTTGGAAGTGAACAAGTTGGAAGTGAACAAGTTGGAATTGAACAAGTTGGAAGTGAACAAGTTGGAAGTGAACAATTTGGAAGTGAACATGTTGGAAGTGAACAAGTTGGAAGTGAACAAGTCGGAAGTGAACAAGTTGGAAATGAACAAGTTGGAAGTGAACAAGTTGGATGTGAACAATTTGGAAGTGAACATGTTGGAAGTGAACAAGTTGGAAGTGAACAAGTTGGAAGTGAACAAGTTGGAAGTGAACAAGTTGGAAGTGAACAATTTGGAAATGAACATGTTGGAAGTGAACAAGTTGGAAGTGAACAAGTTGGAAGTGAACAAGTTGGAAGTGAACAAGTTGGAAGTGAACAAGTTGGAAGTGAACTATTTGGAAGTGAACAAGTTGGAAGTGAACAATTTGGAAGTGAACAAGTTGGAAGTGAACAAGTTGGAAGTGAACAAGTTGGAAGTGAACAAGTTGGAAGTGAACAAGTCGGAAGTGAACATATTGGAAGTGAACAAGTTGGAATTGAAAAAGTTGGAAGTGAACAATTTGGAAGTGAAAAAGTTGGAAGTGAACAAGTTGGAAGTGAACAAGTCGGAAGTGAACAAGTTGGAAGTGAACAAGTCGGAAGTGAACAATTTGGAAGGGAACAAGTTGAAAGTGAACAAGTCGGAAGTGAACAAGTAGGAAGTGAACAATTCGGAAGTGAACAAGTTGGAAGTGAACAAGTTGGAAGTGAACAAGTTGGAAGTAAACAAGTTTGAAGTGAACAAGTTGGAAGTGAACAAGTTGGAAGTGAACAAGTTGGAAGTGAACAAGTTGGAAGTGAACAAGTTGGAAGTGAACAAGTTGGAAGTGAACAAGTTGGAAGTGAACAAGTTGGAAGTGAACAAGTTGGAAGTGAACAAGTTGGAATTGAACAAGTTTGGAAGTGTACAATTTGGAAGTGAACAAGTTGGAAGTGAACAAGTTGGAAGTGAACAAGTCGGAAGTGAACAAGTCGGAAGTGAACACGTTGGAAGTGAACAAGTTGGAAGTGAACAAGTCGGAAGTGAACAAGTCGGAAGTGAACACGTTGGAAGTGAACAAGTTGGAAGTGAACAAGTTGGAAGTGAACAATTAGGAAGTGAACAAGTTGGAAGTGAACAAGTTGGAAGTGAACAAGTAGGAAGTGAACAAGTTGGAAGTGAACAAGTTGGAAGTGAACAAGTTGGAAGTGAACAATTTGGAAGTGAACAAGTTGTAAGTGAACAAGTTGGAACTGAACAAGTCGGAAGTGAACAAGTCGGAAGTGAACAAGTTGGAAGTGAACAAGTTGGAAGTGAACAATTTGGAAGGGAACAAGTTGGAAGTGAACAAGTTGGAAGTGAACAAGTAGGAAGTGAACAAGTCGGAAGTGAACAAGTCGGAAGTGAACAAGTTGGAAATGAACAAGTTGGAAGTGAACAAGTTGGAAGTGAACAATTTGGAAGGGAACAAGTTGGAAGTGAACAAGTTGGAAGTGAACAAGTTGGAAGTGAACTATTTGGAAGTGAAAAAGTTGGAAGTGAACAAGTTGGAAGTGAACAAGTCGGAAGTGAACAAGTTGGAAATGAACAATTTGGAAGTGAACAATTTGGAAGTGAACATGTTGGAAGTGAACAAGTTGGAAGTGAACAAGTTGGAAGTGAACAAGTTGGAAGTGAACAAGTTGGAAGTGAACAAGTTGGAAGTGAACAAGTCGGAAGTGAACAAGTTGGAAATGAACAAGTTGGAAGTGAACAAGTTGGAAGTGAACAATTTGGAAATGAACATGTTGGAAGTGAACAAGTTGGAAGTGAACAAGTTGGAAGTGAACAAGTTGGAAGTGAACAAGTTGGAAGTGAACAAGTTGGAAGTGAACAAGTTGGAAGTGAACAAGTTGGAAAAGAACAAGATGGAAATGAACAAGTTGGAAGTGAACAAGTTAGAAGTGAACAAGTTGGAAGTGAAAAAGTTGAAAGTGAACAAGTTGGAAGTGAACAAGTTGGAAGTGAACAATTTGGAAGTGAACAAGTTGGAAGTGAACAAGTTGGAACTGAACAAGTCGGAAGTGAACAAGTCGGAAGTGAACACGTCGGAAGTGAACAAGTTGGAAATGAACAAGTTGGATGTGAACAAGTTGGAAGTGAACAATTTTGAAGTGAACATGTTGGAAGTGAACAAGTTGGAAGTGAACAAGTTGGAAGTGAACAAGTTGGAAGTGAACAAGTTGGAAAAGAACAAGTTGGAAGTGAACAATTTGGAAGTGAGAAAGTTGGAAGTGAAAAAGTTGGAAGTGAACAAGTTGGAAGTGAACAAGTTGGAAGTGAACAAGTTGGAAGTGAACAAGTCGGAAGTGAACAAGTCGGAAGTGAACACGTTGGAAGTGAACAAGTTGGAAGTGAACAAGTTGGAATTGAACAAGTTGGAAGTGAACAATTTGGAAGTGAAAAAGTTGGAAGTGAACAAGTTGGAAGTGAACAAGTCGGAAGTGAACAAGTTGGAAGTGAACAAGTTGGAAGTGAACAATTTGGAAGGGAACAAGTTGGAAGTGAACAAGTTGGAAGTGAACAAGTTGGAAGTGAACAAGTCGGAAGTGAACAAGTTGGAAATGAACAAGTTGGAAGTGAACAAGTTGGAAGTGAACAATTAGGAAGTGAACAAGTTGGAAGTGAACAAGTTGGAAGTGAACAATTTGGAAGTGAACATGTTGGAAGTGAACAAGTTGGAAATGAACAAGTTGGAAGTGAACAAGTTGGAAGTGAACAATTTGGAAGTGAACAAGTTGGAAGTGAACAAGTTGGAAGTGAACAAGTAGGAAGTGAACAAGTCGGAAGTGAACAAGTTGGAAGTGAACAAGTTGGAAGTGAACAAGTTGGAAGTGAACAAGTTGGAAGTGAACAAGTTGGAAGTGAACAAGTTGGAAGTGAACAAGTTGGAAGTGAACAAGTTGGAAGTGAACAAGTTGGAAGTGATCAAGTTGGAAGTGAACAAGTTGGAAGTGAACAAGTTGGAAGTGAACAAGTTGGAAGTGAACAAGTTGGAATTGAAAAAGTTGGAAGTGAACAAGTCGGAAGTGAACAAGTCGGAAGTGAACACGTTGGAAGTGAACAAGTTGGAAGTGAACAAGTTGGAAGTGAACAATTAGGAAGTGAACAAGTTGGAAGTGAACAAGTTGGAAGTGAACAAGTAGGAAGTGAACAAGTTGGAAGTGAACAAGTTGGAAGTGAACAAGTTGGAAGTGAACAAGTCGGAAGTGAACAAGTTGGAAGTGAACAAGTTGGAAGTGAACAATTTGGAAGTGAACAATTTGGAAGTGAACAAGTCGGAAGTGAACAAGTTGGAAGTGAACAAGTTGGAAGTGAACAAGTTGGAAGTGAACAAGTCGGAAGTGAACAAGTTGGAAGTGAACAAGTTGGAAGTGAACAAGTTGGAAGTGAACAAGTTGGAAGTGAACAAGTTGGAAGTGAACAAGTTGGAAGTGAACAAGTTGGAAGTGAACAAGTTGGAAGTGAACAAGTTGGAAGTGAACAAGTCGGAAGTGAACAAGTTGGAAATGAACAAGTTGGAAGTGAACAAGTTGGAAGTGAACAATTTGGAAATGAACATGTTGGAAGTGAACAAGTTGGAAGTGAACAAGTTGGAAGTGAACAAGTTGGAAGTGAACAAGTTGGAAGTGAACAAGTTGGAAGTGAACAAGTTGGAAGTGAACAAGTTGGAAAAGAACAAGATGGAAATGAACAAGTTGGAAGTGAACAAGTTAGAAGTGAACAAGTTGGAAGTGAAAAAGTTGAAAGTGAACAAGTTGGAAGTGAACAAGTTGGAAGTGAACAATTTGGAAGTGAACAAGTTGGAAGTGAACAAGTTGGAACTGAACAAGTCGGAAGTGAACAAGTCGGAAGTGAACACGTCGGAAGTGAACAAGTTGGAAATGAACAAGTTGGATGTGAACAAGTTGGAAGTGAACAATTTTGAAGTGAACATGTTGGAAGTGAACAAGTTGGAAGTGAACAAGTTGGAAGTGAACAAGTTGGAAGTGAACAAGTTGGAAAAGAACAAGTTGGAAGTGAACAATTTGGAAGTGAGAAAGTTGGAAGTGAAAAAGTTGGAAGTGAACAAGTTGGAAGTGAACAAGTTGGAAGTGAACAAGTTGGAAGTGAACAAGTCGGAAGTGAACAAGTCGGAAGTGAACACGTTGGAAGTGAACAAGTTGGAAGTGAACAAGTTGGAATTGAACAAGTTGGAAGTGAACAATTTGGAAGTGAAAAAGTTGGAAGTGAACAAGTTGGAAGTGAACAAGTCGGAAGTGAACAAGTTGGAAGTGAACAAGTTGGAAGTGAACAATTTGGAAGGGAACAAGTTGGAAGTGAACAAGTTGGAAGTGAACAAGTTGGAAGTGAACAAGTCGGAAGTGAACAAGTTGGAAATGAACAAGTTGGAAGTGAACAAGTTGGAAGTGAACAATTAGGAAGTGAACAAGTTGGAAGTGAACAAGTTGGAAGTGAACAATTTGGAAGTGAACATGTTGGAAGTGAACAAGTTGGAAGTGAACAAGTTGGAAGTGAACAAGTTGGAAGTGAACAATTTGGAAGTGAACAAGTTGGAAGTGAACAAGTTGGAAGTGAACAAGTAGGAAGTGAACAAGTCGGAAGTGAACAAGTTGGAAGTGAACAAGTTGGAAGTGAACAAGTTGGAAGTGAACAAGTTGGAAGTGAACAAGTTGGAAGTGAACAAGTTGGAAGTGAACAAGTTGGAAGTGAACAAGTTGGAAGTGAACAAGTTGGAAGTGATCAAGTTGGAAGTGAACAAGTTGGAAGTGAACAAGTTGGAAGTGAACAAGTTGGAAGTGAACAAGTTGGAATTGAAAAAGTTGGAAGTGAACAAGTCGGAAGTGAACAAGTCGGAAGTGAACACGTTGGAAGTGAACAAGTTGGAAGTGAACAAGTTGGAAGTGAACAATTAGGAAGTGAACAAGTTGGAAGTGAACAAGTTGGAAGTGAACAAGTAGGAAGTGAACAAGTTGGAAGTGAACAAGTTGGAAGTGAACAAGTTGGAAGTGAACAAGTCGGAAGTGAACAAGTTGGAAGTGAACAAGTTGGAAGTGAACAATTTGGAAGTGAACAGTTTGGAAGTGAACAAGTCGGAAGTGAACAAGTTGGAAGTGAACAAGTTGGAAGTGAACAAGTTGGAAGTGAACAAGTCGGAAGTGAACAAGTTGGAAGTGAACAAGTTGGAAGTGAACAAGTTGGAAGTGAACAAGTTGGAAGTGAACAAGTTGGAAGTGAACAAGTTGGAAGTGAACAAGTCGGAAGTGAACAAGTCGGAAGTGAACACGTTGGAAGTGAACAAGTTGGAAGTGAACAAGTTGGAAGTGAACAATTTGGAAGTGAACAAGTTGGAAGTGAACAAGTTGGAAGTGAACAAGTCGGAAGTGAACAAGTCGGAAGTGAACAAGTTGGAAGTGAACAATTTGGAAGTGAACAAGTTGGAAGTGAACAAGTTGGATGTGAACAAGTTGGAAGTGAACAATTTGGAAGTGAACAATTTGGAAGTGAACAAGTCGGAAGTGAACAAGTTGGAAGTGAACAAGTTGGAAGTGAACAAGTCGGAAGTGAACAAGTTGGAAGTGAACAAGTTGGAAGTGAACAAGTTGGAAGTGAACAAGTTGGAAGTGAACAATTTCTAAGTGAACAAGTTGGAAGTGAACAAGTTGGAAGTGAACAAGTTGGAAGTGAACAATTTGGAAGTGAACAAGTTGGAAGTGAACAAGTTGGAAGTGAACAAGTCGGAAGTGAACAAGTCGGAAGTGAACACGTTGGAAGTGAACAAGTTGGAAGTGAACAAGTTGGAAGTGAACAAGTCGGAAGTGAACAAGTTGGAAATGAACAAGTTGGAAGTGAACAAGTTGGAAGTGAACAGTTTGGAAGTGAACATGTTGGAAGTGAACAAGTTGGAAGTGAACAAGTTGGAAGTGAACAAGTTGGAAGTGAACAAGTTGGAAGTGAACAATTTGGAAGTGAACAAGTTGGAAGTGAACAAGTTGGAAGTGAACAATTTGGAAGTGAACATGTTGGAAGTGAACAAGTTGGAAGTGAACAAGTTGAAAGTGAACAAGTTGGAAGTGAACAAGTTGGAAGTGAACAATTTGGAAGTGAACATGTTGGAAGTGAACAAGTTGGAAGTGAACAAGTTGGAAGTGAACAAGTTGGAAGTGAACAAGTTGGAAGTGAACAAGTTGGAAGTGAACAAGTTGGAAGTGAACAAGTTGGAAGTGAACAAGTTGGAAGTGAACAAGTTGGAAGTGAACAAGTTGGAAGTGAACAATTTGGAAGTGAACAAGTTGGAAGTGAACAAGTTGGAAGTGAACAATTTGGAAGTGAACATGTTGGAAGTGAACAAGTTGGAAGTGAACAAGTTGAAAGTGAACAAGTTGGAAGTGAACAAGTTGGAAGTGAACAATTTGGAAGTGAACATGTTGGAAGTGAACAAGTTGGAAGTGAACAAGTTGGAAGTGAACAAGTTGGAAGTGAACAAGTTGGAAGTGAACAAGTTGGAAGTGAACAAGTTGGAAGTGAACACGTTGGAAGTGAACAAGTTGGAAGTGAACAAGTTTGAAGTGAACAATTTGGAAGTGAACAAGTTGGAAGTGAACAAGTTGGAAGTGAACAATTAGGAAGTGAACAAGTTGGAAGTGAACAAGTTGGAAGTGAACAAGTAGGAAGTGAACAAGTTGGAAGTGAACAAGTTGGAAGTGAACAAGTTGGAAGTGAACAAGTCGGAAGTGAACAAGTTGGAAGTGAACAAGTTGGAAGTGAACAATTTGGAAGTGAACAATTTGGAAGTGAACAAGTCGGAAGTGAACAAGTTGGAAGTGAACAAGTTGGAAGTGAACAAGTTGGAAGTGAACAAGTCGGAAGTGAACAAGTTGGAAGTGAACAAGTTGGAAGTGAACAAGTTGGAAGTGAACAAGTTGGAAGTGAACAAGTTGGAAGTGAACAAGTTGGAAGTGAACAAGTCGGAAGTGAACAAGTCGGAAGTGAACACGTTTGAAGTGAACAAGTTGGAAGTGAACAAGTTTGAAGTGAACAATTTGGAAGTGAACAAGTTGGAAGTGAACAAGTTGGAAGTGAACAAGTCGGAAGTGAACAAGTCGGAAGTGAACAAGTTGGAAGTGAACAATTTGGAAGTGAACAAGTTGGAAGTGAACAATTTGGAAGTGAAAAAGTTGGAAGTGAACAAGTTGGAAGTGAACAAGTCGGAAGTGAACAAGTTGGAAGTGAACAAGTTGGAAGTGAACAAGTTGGAAGTGAACAAGTCGGAAGTGAACAAGTCGGAAGTGAACACGTTGGAAGTGAACAAGTTGGAAGTGAACAAGTTGGAAGTGAACAAGTCGGAAGTGAACAACTTGGAAGTGAACAAGTCGGAATTGAACAAGTCGGAAGTGAACACGTCGGAAGTGAACAAGTTGGAAGTGAACAAGTTGGAAGTGAACAAGTTGGAAGTGAACAAGTTGGAAGTGAACAAGTTGGAAGTGAACAAGTTGGAAGGGAACAAGTTGGAAGTGAACAAGTTGGAAGTGAACAATTTGGAAGTGAACAAGTCGGAAGTGAACAAGTTGGAAGTGAACAAGTTGGAAGTGAACAAGTTGGAAGTGAACAATTTGGAAGTGAACAAGTGTGAAGTGAACAAGTCGGAAGTGAACAAGTCGGAAGTGAACAAGTTGGAAGTGAACAAGTCGGAAGTGAACAAGTTGGAAGTGAACAAGTTGGAAGTGAACAAGTTGGAAGTGAACAATTTGGAAGTGAACAAGTGTGAAGTGAACAAGTTGGAAGTGAACAATTCGGAAGTGAACAAGTTGGAAGTGAACAAGTCGGAAGTGAACAAGTCGGAAGTGAACAAGTCGGAAGTGAACACGTTGGAAGTGAACAAGTTGGAAGTGAACAAGTTGGAATTGAACAAGTTGGAATTGAACAATTTCAAGTGATCAAGTCGGAAGTGAACAAGTCGGAAATGAACACGTTGGAAGTGAACAAGTTGGAAGTGAACAAGTTGGAAGTGAACAAGTTGGAAGTGAACAAGTTGGAAGTGAACAAGTTGGAAGTGAACAATTTGGAAGTGAAAAAGTTGGAAGTGAACAAGTTGGAAGTGAACAATTTGGAAGTGAACAAGTTGGAAGTGAACACGTTGGAAGTGAACAATTTGGAAGTGAACAAGTTGGAAGTGAACAAGTCGGAAATGAACAATTTGGAAGTGAACATGTTGGAAGTGAACAAGTTGGAAGTGAACAAGTTGGAAGTGAACAAGTTGGAAGTGAACAATTTGGAAGTGAACAAGTTGGAAGTGAACAAGTTGGAACTGAACAAGTTGGAAGTGAACAAGTTGGAAGTGAACAAGTTGGAAGTGAACAATTTGGAAGTGAACATGTTGGAAGTGAACAAGTTGGAAGTGAACAAGTTGGAAGTGAACAAGTTGGAAGTGAACAATTTGGAAGTGAACAAGTTGGAAGTGAACAAGTTGGAACTGAACAAGTCGGAAGTGAACAATTTGGAAGGGAACAATTTGGAAGTGAACACGTTGGAAGTGAACAAGTTGGAAGTGAACAAGTTGGAAGTGAACAAGTTGGAAGTGAACAAGTTGGAAGTGAACAAGTTGGAAGTGAACAAGTTGGAAGTGAACAAGTTGGAAGTGAACAATTTGGAAGTGAACAATTTGGAAGTGAACAATTTGGAAGTGAACAAGTTGAAAGTGAACAAGTCGGAAATGAACAAGTCGGAAGTGAACACGTTGGAAGTGAACAAGTTGGAAGTGAACAAGTTGGAAGTGAACAAGTCGGAAGTGAACAAGTTGGAAGTGAACAAGTCGGAATTGAACAAGTCGGAAGTGAACACGTCGGAAGTGAACAAGTTGGAAGTGAACAAGTTGGAAGTGAACAAGTTGGAAGTGAACAAGTTGGAAGTGAACAAGTTGGAAGTGAACAAGTTGGAAGGGAACAAGTTGGAAGTGAACAAGTTGGAAGTGAACAAGTTGGAAGTGAACAAGTTGGAAGTGAACAAGTTGGAAGTGAACAAGTTGGAAGTGAACAAGTTGGAAGGGAACAAGTTGGAAGTGAACAAGTTGGAAGTGAACAATTTGGAAGTGAACAAGTCGGAAGTGAACAAGTTGGAAGTGAACAAGTTGGAAGTGAACAAGTTGGAAGTGAACAATTTGGAAGTGAACAAGTGTGAAGTGAACAAGTTGGAAGTGAACAAGTCGGAAGTGAACAAGTTGGAAGTGAACAAGTCGGAAGTGAACAAGTCGGAAGTGAACACGTTGGAAGTGAACAAGTTGGAAGTGAACAAGTTGGAATTGAACAAGTTGGAATTGAACAATTTCAAGTGAACATGTCGGAAGTGAACAAGTCGGAAGTGAACAAGTTGGAAGTGAACAAGTTGGAAGTGAACAAGTTGGAAGTGAACAAGTTGGAAGTGAACAAGTTGGAAGTGAACAAGTTGGAAGTGAACAAGTTGGAAGTGAACAAGTTGGAATTGAACAAGTTGGAATTGAACAATTTCAAGTGATCAAGTCGGAAGTGAACAAGTCGGAAATGAACACGTTGGAAGTGAACAAGTTGGAAGTGAACAAGTTGGAAGTGAACAAGTTGGAAGTGAACAAGTTGGAAGTGAACAAGTTGGAAGTGAACAATTTGGAAGTGAAAAAGTTGGAAGTGAACAAGTTGGAAGTGAACAATTTGGAAGTGAACAAGTGTGAAGTGAACAAGTCGGAAGTGAACAAGTCGGAAGTGAACAAGTTGGAAGTGAACAAGTCGGAAGTGAACAAGTCGGAAGTGAACACGTTGGAAGTGAACAAGTTGGAAGTGAACAAGTTGGAATTGAACAAGTTGGAATTGAACAATTTCAAGTGAACATGTCGGAAGTGAACAAGTCGGAAGTGAACAAGTTGGAAGTGAACAAGTTGGAAGTGAACAAGTTGGAAGTGAACAAGTTGGAAGTGAACAAGTTGGAAGTGAACAAGTTGGAAGTGAACAAGTCGGAAGTGAACAAGTCGGAAGTGAACAAGTTGGAAGTGAACAATTTGGAAGTGAACAAGTTGGAAGTGAACAATTTGGAAGTGAAAAAGTTGGAAGTGAACAAGTTGGAAGTGAACAAGTCGGAAGTGAACAAGTTGGAAGTGAACAAGTTGGAAGTGAACAAGTTGGAAGTGAACAAGTCGGAAGTGAACAAGTCGGAAGTGAACACGTTGGAAGTGAACAAGTTGGAAGTGAACAAGTTGGAAGTGAACAAGTCGGAAGTGAACAAGTTGGAAGTGAACAAGTCGGAATTGAACAAGTCGGAAGTGAACACGTCGGAAGTGAACAAGTTGGAAGTGAACAAGTTGGAAGTGAACAAGTTGGAAGTGAACAAGTTGGAAGTGAACAAGTTGGAAGTGAACAAGTTGGAAGGGAACAAGTTGGAAGTGAACAATTTGGAAGTGAACAATTTGGAAGTGAACAAGTCGGAAGTGAACAAGTTGGAAGTGAACAAGTTGGAAGTGAACAAGTTGGAAGTGAACAATTTGGAAGTGAACAAGTGTGAAGTGAACAAGTCGGAAGTGAACAAGTCGGAAGTGAACAAGTTGGAAGTGAACAAGTCGGAAGTGAACAAGTTGGAAGTGAACAAGTTGGAAGTGAACAAGTTGGAAGTGAACAATTTGGAAGTGAACAAGTGTGAAGTGAACAAGTTGGAAGTGAACAATTCGGAAGTGAACAAATTGGAAGTGAACAAGTCGGAAGTGAACAAGTCGGAAGTGAACAAGTCGGAAGTGAACACGTTGGAAGTGAACAAGTTGGAAGTGAACAAGTTGGAATTGAACAAGTTGGAATTGAACAATTTCAAGTGATCAAGTCGGAAGTGAACAAGTCGGAAATGAACACGTTGGAAGTGAACAAGTTGGAAGTGAACAAGTTGGAAGTGAACAAGTTGGAAGTGAACAAGTTGGAAGTGAACAAGTTGGAAGTGAACAATTTGGAAGTGAAAAAGTTGGAAGTGAACAAGTTGGAAGTGAACAATTTGGAAGTGAACAAGTTGGAAGTGAACACGTTGGAAGTGAACAATTTGGAAGTGAACAAGTTGGAAGTGAACAAGTCGGAAATGAACAAGTCGGAAGTGAACAAGTTGGAAGTGAACAAGTTGGAAGTGAACAAGTTGGAAGTGAACAATTTGGAAGTGAACATGTTGGAAGTGAACAAGTTGGAAGTGAACAAGTTGGAAGTGAACAAGTTGGAAGTGAACAATTTGGAAGTGAACAAGTTGGAAGTGAACAAGTTGGAACTGAACAAGTTGGAAGTGAACAAGTTGGAAGTGAACAAGTTGGAAGTGAACAATTTGGAAGTGAACATGTTGGAAGTGAACAAGTTGGAAGTGAACAAGTTGGAAGTGAACAAGTTGGAAGTGAACAATTTGGAAGTGAACAAGTTGGAAGTGAACAAGTTGGAACTGAACAAGTCGGAAGTGAACAATTTGGAAGGGAACAATTTGGAAGTGAACACGTTGGAAGTGAACAAGTTGGAAGTGAACAAGTTGGAAGTGAACAAGTTGGAAGTGAACAAGTTGGAAGTGAACAAGTTGGAAGTGAACAAGTTGGAAGTGAACAAGTTGGAAGTGAACAATTTGGAAGTGAACAATTTGGAAGTGAACAATTTGGAAGTGAACAAGTTGAAAGTGAACAAGTCGGAAGTGAACAAGTCGGAAGTGAACACGTTGGAAGTGAACAAGTTGGAAGTGAACAAGTTGGAAGTGAACAAGTTGGAAGTGAACAAGTTGGAAGTGAACAAGTCGGAATTGAACAAGTCGGAAGTGAACACGTCGGAAGTGAACAAGTTGGAAGTGAACAAGTTGGAAGTGAACAAGTTGGAAGTGAACAAGTTGGAAGTGAACAAGTTGGAAGTGAACAAGTTGGAAGGGAACAAGTTGGAAGTGAACAAGTTGGAAGTGAACAATTTGGAAGTGAACAAGTCGGAAGTGAACAAGTTGGAAGTGAACAAGTTGGAAGTGAACAAGTTGGAAGTGAACAATTTGGAAGTGAACAAGTGTGAAGTGAACAAGTCGGAAGTGAACAAGTCGGAAGTGAACAAGTTGGAAGTGAACAAGTCGGAAGTGAACAAGTTGGAAGTGAACAAGTTGGAAGTGAACAAGTTGGAAGTGAACAATTTGGAAGTGAACAAGTGTGAAGTGAACAAGTTGGAAGTGAACAATTCGGAAGTGAACAAGTTGGAAGTGAACAAGTCGGAAGTGAACAAGTCGGAAGTGAACAAGTCGGAAGTGAACACGTTGGAAGTGAACAAGTTGGAAGTGAACAAGTTGGAATTGAACAATTTGGAATTGAACAATTTCAATTGATCAAGTCGGAAGTGAACAAGTCGGAAATGAACACGTTGGAAGTGAACAAGTTGGAAGTGAACAAGTTGGAAGTGAACAAGTTGGAAGTGAACAAGTTGGAAGTGAACAAGTTGGAAGTGAACAATTTGGAAGTGAAAAAGTTGGAAGTGAACAAGTTGGAAGTGAACAATTTGGAAGTGAACAAGTTGGAAGTGAACACGTTGGAAGTGAACAATTTGGAAGTGAACAAGTTGGAAGTGAACAAGTCGGAAATGAACAAGTCGGAAGTGAACAAGTTGGAAGTGAACAAGTTGGAAGTGAACAAGTTGGAAGTGAACAAGTTGGAAGTGAACAAGTTGGAAGTGAACAATTTGGAAGTGAACAAGTTGGAAGTGAACAAGTTGGAACTGAACAAGTCGGAAGAGAACAATTTGGAAGGGAACAATTTGGAAGTGAACACGTTGGAAGTGAACAAGTTGGAAGTGAACAATTTGGAAGTGAACAAGTTGGAAGTGAACAAGTTGGAAGTGAACAAGTTGGAAGTGAACAAGTTGGAAGTGAACAAGTTGGAAGTGAACAAGTCGGAAGTGAACAAGTTGGAAGTGAACAAGTTGGAAGTGAACAAGTTGGAAGTGAACAATTTGGAAGTGAACAAGTTGGAAGTGAACAAGTTGGAAGTGAACAAGTTGGAAGTGAACAATTTGGAAGTGAACAATTTGGAAGTGAACAATTTGGAAGTGAACAAGTTGAAAGTGAACAAGTCGGAAGTGAACAAGTCGGAAGTGAACACGTTGGAAGTGAACAAGTTGGAAGTGAACAAGTTGGAAGTGAACAAGTCGGAAGTGAACAAGTTGGAAGTGAACAAGTCGGAATTGAACAAGTCGGAAGTGAACACGTCGGAAGTGAACAAGTTGGAAGTGAACAAGTTGGAAGTGAACAAGTTGGAAGTGAACAAGTTGGAAGTGAACAAGTTGGAAGTGAACAAGTTGGAAGGGAACAAGTTGGAAGTGAACAAGTTGGAAGTGAACAATTTGGAAGTGAACAAGTCGGAAGTGAACAAGTTGGAAGTGAACAAGTTGGAAGTGAACAAGTTGGAAGTGAACAATTTGGAAGTGAACAAGTGTGAAGTGAACAAGTCGGAAGTGAACAAGTCGGAAGTGAACAAGTTGGAAGTGAACAAGTCGGAAGTGAACAAGTCGGAAGTGAACACGTTGGAAGTGAACAAGTTGGAAGTGAACAAGTTGGAATTGAACAAGTTGGAATTGAACAATTTCAAGTGAACATGTCGGAAGTGAACAAGTCGGAAGTGAACAAGTTGGAAGTGAACAAGTTGGAAGTGAACAAGTTGGAAGTGAACAAGTTGGAAGTGAACAAGTTGGAAGTGAACAAGTTGGAAGTGAACAATTTGGAAGTGAAAAAGTTGGAAGTGAACAAGTTGGAAGTGAACATTTTGGAAGTGAACAAGTTGGAAGTGAACACGTTGGAAGTGAACAAGTTGGAAGTGAACAAGTTGGAAGTGAACAATTTGGAAGTGAACAATTTGGAAGTGAACAATTTGGAAGTGAACAAGTTGAAAGTGAACAAGTCGGAAGTGAACAAGTCGGAAGTGAACACGTTGGAAGTGAACAATTTGGAAGTGAACAAGTGTGAAGTGAACAAGTTGGAAGTGAACAATTCGGAAGTGAACAAGTTGGAAGTGAACAAGTCGGAAGTGAACAAGTCGGAAGTGAACAAGTCGGAAGTGAACACGTTGGAAGTGAACAAGTTGGAAGTGAACAAGTTGGAATTGAACAATTTGGAATTGAACAATTTCAATTGATCAAGTCGGAAGTGAACAAGTCGGAAATGAACACGTTGGAAGTGAACAAGTTGGAAGTGAACAAGTTGGAAGTGAACAAGTTGGAAGTGAACAAGTTGGAAGTGAACAAGTTGGAAGTGAACAATTTGGAAGTGAAAAAGTTGGAAGTGAACAAGTTGGAAGTGAACAATTTGGAAGTGAACAAGTTGGAAGTGAACACGTTGGAAGTGAACAATTTGGAAGTGAACAAGTTGGAAGTGAACAAGTCGGAAATGAACAAGTCGGAAGTGAACAAGTTGGAAGTGAACAAGTTGGAAGTGAACAAGTTGGAAGTGAACAAGTTGGAAGTGAACAAGTTGGAAGTGAACAATTTGGAAGTGAACAAGTTGGAAGTGAACAAGTTGGAACTGAACAAGTCGGAAGAGAACAATTTGGAAGGGAACAATTTGGAAGTGAACACGTTGGAAGTGAACAAGTTGGAAGTGAACAAGTTGGAAGTGAACAAGTTGGAAGTGAACAAGTTGGAAGTGAACAAGTTGGAAGTGAACAAGTTGGAAGTGAACAAGTTGGAAGTGAACAAGTCGGAAGTGAACAAGTTGGAAGTGAACAAGTTGGAAGTGAACAAGTTGGAAGTGAACAATTTGGAAGTGAACAAGTTGGAAGTGAACAAGTTGGAAGTGAACAAGTTGGAAGTGAACAATTTGGAAGTGAACAATTTGGAAGTGAACAATTTGGAAGTGAACAAGTTGAAAGTGAACAAGTCGGAAGTGAACAAGTCGGAAGTGAACACGTTGGAAGTGAACAAGTTGGAAGTGAACAAGTTGGAAGTGAACAAGTCGGAAGTGAACAAGTTGGAAGTGAACAAGTCGGAATTGAACAAGTCGGAAGTGAACACGTCGGAAGTGAACAAGTTGGAAGTGAACAAGTTGGAAGTGAACAAGTTGGAAGTGAACAAGTTGGAAGTGAACAAGTTGGAAGTGAACAAGTTGGAAGGGAACAAGTTGGAAGTGAACAAGTTGGAAGTGAACAATTTGGAAGTGAACAAGTCGGAAGTGAACAAGTTGGAAGTGAACAAGTTGGAAGTGAACAAGTTGGAAGTGAACAATTTGGAAGTGAACAAGTGTGAAGTGAACAAGTCGGAAGTGAACAAGTCGGAAGTGAACAAGTTGGAAGTGAACAAGTCGGAAGTGAACAAGTCGGAAGTGAACACGTTGGAAGTGAACAAGTTGGAAGTGAACAAGTTGGAATTGAACAAGTTGGAATTGAACAATTTCAAGTGAACATGTCGGAAGTGAACAAGTCGGAAGTGAACAAGTTGGAAGTGAACAAGTTGGAAGTGAACAAGTTGGAAGTGAACAAGTTGGAAGTGAACAAGTTGGAAGTGAACAAGTTGGAAGTGAACAATTTGGAAGTGAAAAAGTTGGAAGTGAACAAGTTGGAAGTGAACATTTTGGAAGTGAACAAGTTGGAAGTGAACACGTTGGAAGTGAACAAGTTGGAAGTGAACATGTTGGAAGTGAACAAGTTGGAAGTAAACAATTTGGAAGTGAAAAAGTTGGAAGTGAACAAGTCGGAAATGAACAAGTCGGAAGTGAACAAGTTGGAAGTGAACAAGTTGGAAGTGAACAAGTTGGAAGTGAACAAGTTGGAAGTGAACAATTTGGAAGTGAACATGTTGGAAGTGAACAAGTTGGAAGTGAACAAGTTGGAAGTGAACAAGTTGGAAGTGAACAATTTGGAAGTGAACAAGTTGGAAGTGAACAAGTTGGAACTGAACAAGTCGGAAGTGAACAATTTGGAAGGGAACAATTTGGAAGTGAACACGTTGGAAGTGAACAAGTTGGAAGTGAACAAGTTGGAAGTGAACAAGTTGGAAGTGAACAAGTTGGAAGTGAACAAGTTGGAAGTGAACAAGTTGGAAGTGAACAAGTTGGAAGTGAACAAGTCGGAAGTGAACAAGTTGGAAGTGAACAAGTTGGAAGTGAACAAGTTGGAAGTGAACAATTTGGAAGTGAACAAGTTGGAAGTGAACAAGTTGGAAGTGAACAAGTTGGAAGTGAACAATTTGGAAGTGAACAATTTGGAAGTGAACAATTTGGAAGTGAACAAGTTGAAAGTGAACAAGTCGGAAGTGAACAAGTCGGAAGTGAACACGTTGGAAGTGAACAAGTTGGAAGTGAACAAGTTGGAAGTGAACAAGTCGGAAGTGAACAAGTTGGAAGTGAACAAGTCGGAATTGAACAAGTCGGAAGTGAACACGTCGGAAGTGAACAAGTTGGAAGTGAACAAGTTGGAAGTGAACAAGTTGGAAGTGAACAAGTTGGAAGTGAACAAGTTGGAAGTGAACAAGTTGGAAGGGAACAAGTTGGAAGTGAACAAGTTGGAAGTGAACAATTTGGAAGTGAACAAGTCGGAAGTGAACAAGTTGGAAGTGAACAAGTTGGAAGTGAACAAGTTGGAAGTGAACAATTTGGAAGTGAACAAGTGTGAAGTGAACAAGTTGGAAGTGAACAAGTCGGAAGTGAACAAGTTGGAAGTGAACAAGTCGGAAGTGAACAAGTCGGAAGTGAACACGTTGGAAGTGAACAAGTTGGAAGTGAACAAGTTGGAATTGAACAAGTTGGAATTGAACAATTTCAAGTGAACATGTCGGAAGTGAACAAGTCGGAAGTGAACAAGTTGGAAGTGAACAAGTTGGAAGTGAACAAGTTGGAAGTGAACAAGTTGGAAGTGAACAAGTTGGAAGTGAACAAGTTGGAAGTGAACAATTTGGAAGTGAAAAAGTTGGAAGTGAACAAGTTGGAAGTGAACATTTTGGAAGTGAACAAGTTGGAAGTGAACACGTTGGAAGTGAACAAGTTGGAAGTGAACAATTTGGAAGTGAACATGTTGGAAGTGAACAATTTGGAAGTGAACAAGTTGGAAGTGAACACGTCGGAAGTGAACAAGTTGGAAGTGAACAAGTTGGAAGTGAACAATTTGGAAGTGAACAATTTGGAAGTGAACAAGTTGGAAGTGAACAAGTTGGAAGTGAACAAGTCGGAAGTGAACAAGTCGGAAGTGAACACGTTGGAAATGAACAAGTTGGAAGTGAACAGGTTGGAAGTGAACAAGTCGGAAGTGAACAAGTTGGAAGTGAACAAGTCGGAATTGAACAAGTCGGAAGTGAACACGTCGGAAGTGAACAAGTTGGAAGTAAACAAGTTGGAAGTAAACAAGTTGGAAGTGAACAAGTTGGAAGTGAACAAGTTGGAAGTGAACAAGTTGGAAGTGAACAAGTTGGAAGTGAACAAGTTGGAAGTGAACAAGTTGGAAGTGAACAAGTTGGAAGTGAACAATTTGGAAGTGAACAAGTTGGAAGTGAACAAGTCGGAAGTGAACAAGTTGGAAGTGAACAAGTTGGAAGTGAACAAGTTGGAAGTGAACAATTTGGAAGTGAACAAGTTGGAAGTGAACAAGTTGGAAGTGAACAAGTCGGAAGTGAACAAGTTGGAAGTGAACAAGTCGGAAGTGAACAAGTCGGAAGTGAACACGTTGGAAGTGAACAAGTTGGAAGTGAACAATTTGGAAGTGAACAAGTTGGAAGTGAACAAGTCGGAAGTGAACAAGTTGGAAGTGAACACGTCGGAAGTGAACAAGTTGGAAGTGAACAAGTTGGAAGTGAACAATTTGGAAGTGAACAATTTGGAAGTGAACAAGTTGGAAGTGAACAAGTTGGAAGTGAACAAGTCGGAAGTGAACAAGTCGGAAGTGAACACGTTGGAAATGAACAAGTTGGAAGTGAACAGGTTGGAAGTGAACAAGTCGGAAGTGAACAAGTTGGAAGTGAACAAGTCGGAATTGAACAAGTCGGAAGTGAACACGTCGGAAGTGAACAAGTTGGAAGTAAACAAGTTGGAAGTGAACAAGTTGGAAGTGAACAAGTTGGAAGTGAACAAGTTGGAAGTGAACAATTTGGAAGTGAACAAGTTGGAAGTGAACAAGTTGGAAGTGAACAAGTCGGAAGTGAACAAGTCGGAAGTGAACACGTTGGAAATGAACAAGTTGGAAGTGAACAGGTTGGAAGTGAACAAGTCGGAAGTGAACAAGTTGGAAGTGAACAAGTCGGAATTGAACAAGTCGGAAGTGAACACGTCGGAAGTGAACAAGTTGGAAGTAAACAAGTTGGAAGTGAACAAGTTGGAAGTGAACAAGTTGGAAGTGAACAAGTTGGAAGTGAACAAGTTGGAAGTGAACAAGTTGGAAGTGAACAAGTTGGAAGTGAACAAGTTGGAAGTGAACAAGTTGGAAGTGAACAAGTTGGAAGTGAACAAGTCGGAAGTGAACAAGTCGGAAGTGAACAAGTTGGAAGTGAACAAGTTGGAAGTGAACAAGTTGGAAGTGAACAATTTGGAAGTGAACAAGTCGGAAGTGAACAAGTTGGAAGTGAACAAGTTGGAAGTGAACAAGTCGGAAGTGAACAAGTTGGAAGTGAACACGTCGGAAGTGAACAAGTTGGAAGTGAACAAGTTGGAAGTGAACAATTTGGAAGTGAACAATTTGGAAGTGAACAAGTTGGAAGTGAACAAGTTGGAAGTGAACAAGTCGGAAGTGAACAAGTCGGAAGTGAACACGTTGGAAATGAACAAGTTGGAAGTGAACAGGTTGGAAGTGAACAAGTCGGAAGTGAACAAGTTGGAAGTGAACAAGTCGGAATTGAACAAGTCGGAAATGAACACGTCGGAAGTGAACAAGTTGGAAGTAAACAAGTTGGAAGTGAACAAGTTGGAAGTGAACAAGTTGGAAGTGAACAAGTTGGAAGTGAACAAGTTGGAAGTGAACAAGTTGGAAGTGAACAAGTTGGAAGTGAACAAGTTGGAAGTGAACAATTTGGAAGTGAACAAGTTGGAAGTGAACAAGTTGGAAGTGAACAAGTCGGAAGTGAACAAGTTGGAAGTGAACAAGTTGGAAGTGAACAAGTTGGAAGTGAACAATTTGGAAGTGAACAAGTTGGAAGTGAACAAGTTGGAAGTGAACAAGTCGGAAGTGAACAAGTCGGAAGTGAACACGTTGGAAATGAACAAGTTGGAAGTGAACAGGTTGGAAGTGAACAAGTCGGAAGTGAACAAGTTGGAAGTGAACAAGTCGGAATTGAACAAGTCGGAAGTGAACACGTCGGAAGTGAACAAGTTGGAAGTAAACAAGTTGGAAGTGAACAAGTTGGAAGTGAACAAGTTGGAAGTGAACAAGTTGGAAGTGAACAAGTTGGAAGTGAACAAGTTGGAAGTGAACAAGTTGGAAGTGAACAAGTTGGAAGTGAACAAGTTGGAAGTGAACAAGTTGGAAGTGAACAAGTCGGAAGTGAACAAGTCGGAAGTGAACAAGTTGGAAGTGAACAAGTTGGAAGTGAACAAGTTGGAAGTGAACAATTTGGAAGTGAACAAGTCGGAAGTGAACAAGTTGGAAGTGAACAAGTTGGAAGTGAACAAGTCGGAAGTGAACAAGTTGGAAGTGAACACGTCGGAAGTGAACAAGTTGGAAGTGAACAAGTTGGAAGTGAACAATTTGGAAGTGAACAATTTGGAAGTGAACAAGTTGGAAGTGAACAAGTTGGAAGTGAACAAGTCGGAAGTGAACAAGTCGGAAGTGAACACGTTGGAAATGAACAAGTTGGAAGTGAACAGGTTGGAAGTGAACAAGTCGGAAGTGAACAAGTTGGAAGTGAACAAGTCGGAATTGAACAAGTCGGAAATGAACACGTCGGAAGTGAACAAGTTGGAAGTAAACAAGTTGGAAGTGAACAAGTTGGAAGTGAACAAGTTGGAAGTGAACAAGTTGGAAGTGAACAAGTTGGAAGTGAACAAGTTGGAAGTGAACAAGTTGGAAGTGAACAAGTTGGAAGTGAACAATTTGGAAGTGAACAAGTTGGAAGTGAACAAGTTGGAAGTGAACAAGTCGGAAGTGAACAAGTTGGAAGTGAACAAGTTGGAAGTGAACAAGTTGGAAGTGAACAATTTGGAAGTGAACAAGTTGGAAGTGAACAAGTTGGAAGTGAACAAGTTGGAAGTGAACAAGTTGGAAGTGAACAAGTTGGAAGTGAACAAGTTGGAAGTGAACAAGTTGGAAGTGAACAAGTCGGAAGTGAACAAGTTGGAAGTGAACAAGTTGGAAGTGAACAATTTGGAAGTGAACAAGTGTGAAGTGAACAAGTTGGAAGTGAACAAGTCGGAAGTGAACAAGTTGGAAGTGAACAAGTCGGAAGTGAACAAGTCGGAAGTGAACACGTTGGAAGTGAACAAGTTGGAAGTGAACAAGTTGGAATTGAACAAGTTGGAATTGAACAATTTCAAGTGAACATGTCGGAAGTGAACAAGTCGGAAGTGAACAAGTTGGAAGTGAACAAGTTGGAAGTGAACAAGTTGGAAGTGAACAAGTTGGAAGTGAACAAGTTGGAAGTGAACAAGTTGGAAGTGAACAATTTGGAAGTGAAAAAGTTGGAAGTGAACAAGTTGTAAGTGAACATTTTGGAAGTGAACAAGTTGGAAGTGAACACGTTGGAAGTGAACAAGTTGGAAGTGAACATGTTGGAAGTGAACAAGTTGGAAGTGAACAATTTGGAAGTGAAAAAGTTGGAAGTGAACAAGTTGGAAGTGAACAATTTGGAAGTGAACATGTTGGAAGTGAACAATTTGGAAGTGAACAAGTTGGAAGTGAACACGTCGGAAGTGAACAAGTTGGAAGTGAACAAGTTGGAAGTGAACAATTTGGAAGTGAACAATTTGGAAGTGAACAAGTTGGAAGTGAACAAGTTGGAAGTGAACAAGTCGGAAGTGAACAAGTCGGAAGTGAACAAGTCGGAAGTGAACAAGTTGGAAGTGAACAAGTTGGAAGTGAACAAGTTGGAAGTGAACAATTTGGAAGTGAACAAGTCGGAAGTGAACAAGTTGGAAGTGAACAAGTTGGAAGTGAACAAGTTGGAAGTGAACAATTTGGAAGTGAACAAGTTGGAAGTGAACAAGTTGGAAGTGAACAAGTCGGAAGTGAACAAGTTGGAAGTGAACAAGTTGGAAGTGAACAAGTCGGAAGTGAACACGTTGGAAGTGAACAAGTTGGAAGTGAACAATTTGGAAGTGAACAAGTTGGAAGTGAACAAGTCGGAAGTGAACAAGTTGGAAGTGAACACGTCGGAAGTGAACAAGTTGGAAGTGAACAAGTTGGAAGTGAACAATTTGGAAGTGAACAATTTGGAAGTGAACAAGTTGGAAGTGAACAAGTTGGAAGTGAACAAGTCGGAAGTGAACAAGTCGGAAGTGAACACGTTGGAAATGAACAAGTTGGAAGTGAACAGGTTGGAAGTGAACAAGTCGGAAGTGAACAAGTTGGAAGTGAACAAGTCGGAATTGAACAAGTCGGAAGTGAACACGTCGGAAGTGAACAAGTTGGAAGTAAACAAGTTGGAAGTGAACAAGTTGGAAGTGAACAAGTTGGAAGTGAACAAGTTGGAAGTGAACAAGTTGGAAGTGAACAAGTTGGAAGTGAACAAGTTGGAAGTGAACAAGTTGGAAGTGAACAATTTGGAAGTGAACAAGTTGGAAGTGAACAAGTTGGAAGTGAACAAGTCGGAAGTGAACAAGTTGGAAGTGAACAAGTTGGAAGTGAACAAGTTGGAAGTGAACAATTTGGAAGTGAACAAGTTGGAAGTGAACAAGTTGGAAGTGAACAAGTTGGAAGTGAACAAGTTGGAAGTGAACAAGTTGGAAGTGAACAAGTTGGAAGTGAACAAGTTGGAAGTGAACAAGTCGGAAGTGAACAAGTTGGAAGTGAACAAGTTGGAAGTGAACAATTTGGAAGTGAACAAGTGTGAAGTGAACAAGTTGGAAGTGAACAAGTCGGAAGTGAACAAGTTGGAAGTGAACAAGTCGGAAGTGAACAAGTCGGAAGTGAACACGTTGGAAGTGAACAAGTTGGAAGTGAACAAGTTGGAATTGAACAAGTTGGAATTGAACAATTTCAAGTGAACATGTCGGAAGTGAACAAGTCGGAAGTGAACAAGTTGGAAGTGAACAAGTTGGAAGTGAACAAGTTGGAAGTGAACAAGTTGGAAGTGAACAAGTTGGAAGTGAACAAGTTGGAAGTGAACAATTTGGAAGTGAAAAAGTTGGAAGTGAACAAGTTGTAAGTGAACATTTTGGAAGTGAACAAGTTGGAAGTGAACACGTTGGAAGTGAACAAGTCGGAAGTGAACAAGTCGGAAGTGAACACGTTGGAAGTGAACAAGTTGGAAGTGAACAAGTTGGAATTGAACAAGTTGGAATTGAACAATTTCAAGTGAACATGTCGGAAGTGAACAAGTCGGAAGTGAACAAGTTGGAAGTGAACAAGTTGGAAGTGAACAAGTTGGAAGTGAACAAGTTGGAAGTGAACAAGTTGGAAGTGAACAAGTTGGAAGTGAACAATTTGGAAGTGAAAAAGTTGGAAGTGAACAAGTTGTAAGTGAACATTTTGGAAGTGAACAAGTTGGAAGTGAACACGTTGGAAGTGAACAAGTTGGAAGTGAACAAGTTGGAAGTGAACAAGTTGGAAGTGAACAAGTTGGAAGTGAACAAGTTGGAAGTGAACAAGTTGGAAGTGAACAAGTTGGAAGTGAACAATTTGGAAGTGAAAAAGTTGGAAGTGAACAAGTTGGAAGTGAACATTTTGGAAGTGAACAAGTTGGAAGTGAACACGTTGGAAGTGAACAAGTTGGAAGTGAACATGTTGGAAGTGAACAAGTTGGAAGTAAACAATTTGGAAGTGAAAAAGTTGGAAGTGAACAAGTCGGAAATGAACAAGTCGGAAGTGAACAAGTTGGAAGTGAACAAGTTGGAAGTGAACAAGTTGGAAGTGAACAAGTTGGAAGTGAACAATTTGGAAGTGAACATGTTGGAAGTGAACAAGTTGGAAGTGAACAAGTTGGAAGTGAACAAGTTGGAAGTGAACAATTTGGAAGTGAACAAGTTGGAAGTGAACAAGTTGGAACTGAACAAGTCGGAAGTGAACAATTTGGAAGGGAACAATTTGGAAGTGAACACGTTGGAAGTGAACAAGTTGGAAGTGAACAAGTTGGAAGTGAACAAGTTGGAAGTGAACAAGTTGGAAGTGAACAAGTTGGAAGTGAACAAGTTGGAAGTGAACAAGTTGGAAGTGAACAAGTCGGAAGTGAACAAGTTGGAAGTGAACAAGTTGGAAGTGAACAAGTTGGAAGTGAACAATTTGGAAGTGAACAAGTTGGAAGTGAACAAGTTGGAAGTGAACAAGTTGGAAGTGAACAATTTGGAAGTGAACAATTTGGAAGTGAACAATTTGGAAGTGAACAAGTTGAAAGTGAACAAGTCGGAAGTGAACAAGTCGGAAGTGAACACGTTGGAAGTGAACAAGTTGGAAGTGAACAAGTTGGAAGTGAACAAGTCGGAAGTGAACAAGTTGGAAGTGAACAAGTCGGAATTGAACAAGTCGGAAGTGAACACGTCGGAAGTGAACAAGTTGGAAGTGAACAAGTTGGAAGTGAACAAGTTGGAAGTGAACAAGTTGGAAGTGAACAAGTTGGAAGTGAACAAGTTGGAAGGGAACAAGTTGGAAGTGAACAAGTTGGAAGTGAACAATTTGGAAGTGAACAAGTCGGAAGTGAACAAGTTGGAAGTGAACAAGTTGGAAGTGAACAAGTTGGAAGTGAACAATTTGGAAGTGAACAAGTGTGAAGTGAACAAGTTGGAAGTGAACAAGTCGGAAGTGAACAAGTTGGAAGTGAACAAGTCGGAAGTGAACAAGTCGGAAGTGAACACGTTGGAAGTGAACAAGTTGGAAGTGAACAAGTTGGAATTGAACAAGTTGGAATTGAACAATTTCAAGTGAACATGTCGGAAGTGAACAAGTCGGAAGTGAACAAGTTGGAAGTGAACAAGTTGGAAGTGAACAAGTTGGAAGTGAACAAGTTGGAAGTGAACAAGTTGGAAGTGAACAAGTTGGAAGTGAACAATTTGGAAGTGAAAAAGTTGGAAGTGAACAAGTTGGAAGTGAACATTTTGGAAGTGAACAAGTTGGAAGTGAACACGTTGGAAGTGAACAAGTTGGAAGTGAACAATTTGGAAGTGAACATGTTGGAAGTGAACAATTTGGAAGTGAACAAGTTGGAAGTGAACACGTCGGAAGTGAACAAGTTGGAAGTGAACAAGTTGGAAGTGAACATTTTGGAAGTGAACAATTTGGAAGTGAACAAGTTGGAAGTGAACAAGTTGGAAGTGAACAAGTCGGAAGTGAACAAGTCGGAAGTGAACACGTTGGAAATGAACAAGTTGGAAGTGAACAGGTTGGAAGTGAACAAGTTGGAAGTGAACAAGTTGGAAGTGAACAAGTTGGAAGTGAACAAGTTGGAAGTGAACAATTTGGAAGTGAACAAGTTGGAAGTGAACAAGTCGGAAGTGAACAAGTTGGAAGTGAACAAGTTGGAAGTGAACAAGTTGGAAGTGAACAATTTGGAAGTGAACAAGTTGGAAGTGAACAAGTTGGAAGTGAACACGTTGGAAGTGAACAAGTTGGAAGTGAACAATTTGGAAGTGAACATGTTGGAAGTGAACAATTTGGAAGTGAACAAGTTGGAAGTGAACACGTCGGAAGTGAACAAGTCGGAAGTGAACAAGTTGGAAGTGAACAAGTCGGAATTGAACAAGTCGGAAGTGAACACGTCGGAAGTGAACAAGTTGGAAGTAAACAAGTTGGAAGTAAACAAGTTGGAAGTGAACAAGTTGGAAGTGAACAAGTTGGAAGTGAACAAGTTGGAAGTGAACAAGTTGGAAGTGAACAAGTTGGAAGTGAACAAGTTGGAAGTGAACAAGTTGGAAGTGAACAATTTGGAAGTGAACAAGTTGGAAGTGAACAAGTCGGAAGTGAACAAGTTGGAAGTGAACAAGTTGGAAGTGAACAAGTTGGAAGTGAACAATTTGGAAGTGAACAAGTTGGAAGTGAACAAGTTGGAAGTGAACAAGTCGGAAGTGAACAAGTTGGAAGTGAACAAGTCGGAAGTGAACAAGTCGGAAGTGAACACGTTGGAAGTGAACAAGTTGGAAGTGAACAATTTGGAAGTGAACAAGTTGGAAGTGAACAAGTCGGAAGTGAACAAGTTGGAAGTGAACACGTCGGAAGTGAACAAGTTGGAAGTGAACAAGTTGGAAGTGAACAATTTGGAAGTGAACAATTTGGAAGTGAACAAGTTGGAAGTGAACAAGTTGGAAGTGAACAAGTCGGAAGTGAACAAGTCGGAAGTGAACACGTTGGAAATGAACAAGTTGGAAGTGAACAGGTTGGAAGTGAACAAGTCGGAAGTGAACAAGTTGGAAGTGAACAAGTCGGAATTGAACAAGTCGGAAGTGAACACGTCGGAAGT
The DNA here is from genome assembly GCA_964035795.1 of Pterobdella sp. o SKG-2022. NCBI lineage: Eukaryota > Metazoa > Annelida > Clitellata > Hirudinida > Piscicolidae > Pterobdella > Pterobdella occidentalis. The sequence goes on from OZ038322.1 coordinate 4,952,963, forward strand.
GAACAAGTTGGAAGTAAACAAGTTGGAAGTGAACAAGTTGGAAGTGAACAAGTTGGAAGTGAACAAGTTGGAAGTGAACAATTTGGAAGTGAACAAGTTGGAAGTGAACAAGTTGGAAGTGAACAAGTCGGAAGTGAACAAGTCGGAAGTGAACACGTTGGAAATGAACAAGTTGGAAGTGAACAGGTTGGAAGTGAACAAGTCGGAAGTGAACAAGTTGGAAGTGAACAAGTCGGAATTGAACAAGTCGGAAGTGAACACGTCGGAAGTGAACAAGTTGGAAGTAAACAAGTTGGAAGTGAACAAGTTGGAAGTGAACAAGTTGGAAGTGAACAAGTTGGAAGTGAACAAGTTGGAAGTGAACAAGTTGGAAGTGAACAAGTTGGAAGTGAACAAGTTGGAAGTGAACAAGTTGGAAGTGAACAAGTTGGAAGTGAACAAGTCGGAAGTGAACAAGTCGGAAGTGAACAAGTTGGAAGTGAACAAGTTGGAAGTGAACAAGTTGGAAGTGAACAATTTGGAAGTGAACAAGTCGGAAGTGAACAAGTTGGAAGTGAACAAGTTGGAAGTGAACAAGTCGGAAGTGAACAAGTTGGAAGTGAACACGTCGGAAGTGAACAAGTTGGAAGTGAACAAGTTGGAAGTGAACAATTTGGAAGTGAACAATTTGGAAGTGAACAAGTTGGAAGTGAACAAGTTGGAAGTGAACAAGTCGGAAGTGAACAAGTCGGAAGTGAACACGTTGGAAATGAACAAGTTGGAAGTGAACAGGTTGGAAGTGAACAAGTCGGAAGTGAACAAGTTGGAAGTGAACAAGTCGGAATTGAACAAGTCGGAAATGAACACGTCGGAAGTGAACAAGTTGGAAGTAAACAAGTTGGAAGTGAACAAGTTGGAAGTGAACAAGTTGGAAGTGAACAAGTTGGAAGTGAACAAGTTGGAAGTGAACAAGTTGGAAGTGAACAAGTCGGAAGTGAACAAGTCGGAAGTGAACACGTTGGAAGTGAACAAGTTGGAAGTGAACAAGTTGGAATTGAACAAGTTGGAATTGAACAATTTCAAGTGAACATGTCGGAAGTGAACAAGTCGGAAGTGAACAAGTTGGAAGTGAACAAGTTGGAAGTGAACAAGTCGGAAGTGAACAAGTTGGAAGTGAACAAGTCGGAAGTGAACAAGTCGGAAGTGAACACGTTGGAAGTGAACAAGTTGGAAGTGAACAAGTTGGAATTGAACAAGTTGGAATTGAACAATTTCAAGTGAACATGTCGGAAGTGAACAAGTCGGAAGTGAACAAGTTGGAAGTGAACAAGTTGGAAGTGAACAAGTTGGAAGTGAACAAGTTGGAAGTGAACAAGTTGGAAGTGAACAAGTTGGAAGTGAACAATTTGGAAGTGAAAAAGTTGGAAGTGAACAAGTTGTAAGTGAACATTTTGGAAGTGAACAAGTTGGAAGTGAACACGTTGGAAGTGAACAAGTCGGAAGTGAACAAGTCGGAAGTGAACACGTTGGAAGTGAACAAGTTGGAAGTGAACAAGTTGGAATTGAACAAGTTGGAATTGAACAATTTCAAGTGAACATGTCGGAAGTGAACAAGTCGGAAGTGAACAAGTTGGAAGTGAACAAGTTGGAAGTGAACAAGTTGGAAGTGAACAAGTTGGAAGTGAACAAGTTGGAAGTGAACAAGTTGGAAGTGAACAATTTGGAAGTGAAAAAGTTGGAAGTGAACAAGTTGTAAGTGAACATTTTGGAAGTGAACAAGTTGGAAGTGAACACGTTGGAAGTGAACAAGTTGGAAGTGAACAAGTTGGAAGTGAACAAGTTGGAAGTGAACAAGTTGGAAGTGAACAAGTTGGAAGTGAACAAGTTGGAAGTGAACAAGTTGGAAGTGAACAATTTGGAAGTGAAAAAGTTGGAAGTGAACAAGTTGGAAGTGAACATTTTGGAAGTGAACAAGTTGGAAGTGAACACGTTGGAAGTGAACAAGTTGGAAGTGAACATGTTGGAAGTGAACAAGTTGGAAGTAAACAATTTGGAAGTGAAAAAGTTGGAAGTGAACAAGTCGGAAATGAACAAGTCGGAAGTGAACAAGTTGGAAGTGAACAAGTTGGAAGTGAACAAGTTGGAAGTGAACAAGTTGGAAGTGAACAATTTGGAAGTGAACATGTTGGAAGTGAACAAGTTGGAAGTGAACAAGTTGGAAGTGAACAAGTTGGAAGTGAACAATTTGGAAGTGAACAAGTTGGAAGTGAACAAGTTGGAACTGAACAAGTCGGAAGTGAACAATTTGGAAGGGAACAATTTGGAAGTGAACACGTTGGAAGTGAACAAGTTGGAAGTGAACAAGTTGGAAGTGAACAAGTTGGAAGTGAACAAGTTGGAAGTGAACAAGTTGGAAGTGAACAAGTTGGAAGTGAACAAGTTGGAAGTGAACAAGTCGGAAGTGAACAAGTTGGAAGTGAACAAGTTGGAAGTGAACAAGTTGGAAGTGAACAATTTGGAAGTGAACAAGTTGGAAGTGAACAAGTTGGAAGTGAACAAGTTGGAAGTGAACAATTTGGAAGTGAACAATTTGGAAGTGAACAATTTGGAAGTGAACAAGTTGAAAGTGAACAAGTCGGAAGTGAACAAGTCGGAAGTGAACACGTTGGAAGTGAACAAGTTGGAAGTGAACAAGTTGGAAGTGAACAAGTCGGAAGTGAACAAGTTGGAAGTGAACAAGTCGGAATTGAACAAGTCGGAAGTGAACACGTCGGAAGTGAACAAGTTGGAAGTGAACAAGTTGGAAGTGAACAAGTTGGAAGTGAACAAGTTGGAAGTGAACAAGTTGGAAGTGAACAAGTTGGAAGGGAACAAGTTGGAAGTGAACAAGTTGGAAGTGAACAATTTGGAAGTGAACAAGTCGGAAGTGAACAAGTTGGAAGTGAACAAGTTGGAAGTGAACAAGTTGGAAGTGAACAATTTGGAAGTGAACAAGTGTGAAGTGAACAAGTTGGAAGTGAACAAGTCGGAAGTGAACAAGTTGGAAGTGAACAAGTCGGAAGTGAACAAGTCGGAAGTGAACACGTTGGAAGTGAACAAGTTGGAAGTGAACAAGTTGGAATTGAACAAGTTGGAATTGAACAATTTCAAGTGAACATGTCGGAAGTGAACAAGTCGGAAGTGAACAAGTTGGAAGTGAACAAGTTGGAAGTGAACAAGTTGGAAGTGAACAAGTTGGAAGTGAACAAGTTGGAAGTGAACAAGTTGGAAGTGAACAAGTTGGAAGTGAACAATTTGGAAGTGAAAAAGTTGGAAGTGAACAAGTTGGAAGTGAACATTTTGGAAGTGAACAAGTTGGAAGTGAACACGTTGGAAGTGAACAAGTTGGAAGTGAACAATTTGGAAGTGAACATGTTGGAAGTGAACAATTTGGAAGTGAACAAGTTGGAAGTGAACACGTCGGAAGTGAACAAGTTGGAAGTGAACAAGTTGGAAGTGAACAATTTGGAAGTGAACAATTTGGAAGTGAACAAGTTGGAAGTGAACAAGTTGGAAGTGAACAAGTCGGAAGTGAACAAGTCGGAAGTGAACACGTTGGAAATGAACAAGTTGGAAGTGAACAGGTTGGAAGTGAACAAGTCGGAAGTGAACAAGTTGGAAGTGAACAAGTCGGAATTGAACAAGTCGGAAGTGAACACGTCGGAAGTGAACAAGTTGGAAGTAAACAAGTTGGAAGTAAACAAGTTGGAAGTGAACAAGTTGGAAGTGAACAAGTTGGAAGTGAACAAGTTGGAAGTGAACAAGTTGGAAGTGAACAAGTTGGAAGTGAACAAGTTGGAAGTGAACAAGTTGGAAGTGAACAATTTGGAAGTGAACAAGTTGGAAGTGAACAAGTCGGAAGTGAACAAGTTGGAAGTGAACAAGTTGGAAGTGAACAAGTTGGAAGTGAACAATTTGGAAGTGAACAAGTTGGAAGTGAACAAGTTGGAAGTGAACAAGTCGGAAGTGAACAAGTTGGAAGTGAACAAGTCGGAAGTGAACAAGTCGGAAGTGAACACGTTGGAAGTGAACAAGTTGGAAGTGAACAATTTGGAAGTGAACAAGTTGGAAGTGAACAAGTCGGAAGTGAACAAGTTGGAAGTGAACACGTCGGAAGTGAACAAGTTGGAAGTGAACAAGTTGGAAGTGAACAATTTGGAAGTGAACAATTTGGAAGTGAACAAGTTGGAAGTGAACAAGTTGGAAGTGAACAAGTCGGAAGTGAACAAGTCGGAAGTGAACACGTTGGAAATGAACAAGTTGGAAGTGAACAGGTTGGAAGTGAACAAGTCGGAAGTGAACAAGTTGGAAGTGAACAAGTCGGAATTGAACAAGTCGGAAGTGAACACGTCGGAAGTGAACAAGTTGGAAGTAAACAAGTTGGAAGTGAACAAGTTGGAAGTGAACAAGTTGGAAGTGAACAAGTTGGAAGTGAACAATTTGGAAGTGAACAAGTTGGAAGTGAACAAGTCGGAAGTGAACAAGTCGGAAGTGAACACGTTGGAAATGAACAAGTCGGAAGTGAACACGTTGGAAGTGAACAAGTCGGAAGTGAACAAGTTGGAAGTGAACAAGTCGGAATTGAACAAGTCGGAAGTGAACACGTCGGAAGTGAACAAGTTGGAAGTAAACAAGTTGGAAGTGAACAAGTTGGAAGTGAACAAGTTGGAAGTGAACAAGTTGGAAGTGAACAAGTTGGAAGTGAACAAGTTGGAAGTGAACAAGTTGGAAGTGAACAAGTTGGAAGTGAACAAGTTGGAAGTGAACAAGTTGGAAGTGAACAAGTCGGAAGTGAACAAGTCGGAAGTGAACAAGTTGGAAGTGAACAAGTTGGAAGTGAACAAGTTGGAAGTGAACAATTTGGAAGTGAACAAGTCGGAAGTGAACAAGTTGGAAGTGAACAAGTTGGAAGTGAACAAGTCGGAAGTGAACAAGTTGGAAGTGAACACGTCGGAAGTGAACAAGTTGGAAGTGAACAAGTTGGAAGTGAACAATTTGGAAGTGAACAATTTGGAAGTGAACAAGTTGGAAGTGAACAAGTTGGAAGTGAACAAGTCGGAAGTGAACAAGTCGGAAGTGAACACGTTGGAAATGAACAAGTTGGAAGTGAACAGGTTGGAAGTGAACAAGTCGGAAGTGAACAAGTTGGAAGTGAACAAGTCGGAATTGAACAAGTCGGAAATGAACACGTCGGAAGTGAACAAGTTGGAAGTAAACAAGTTGGAAGTGAACAAGTTGGAAGTGAACAAGTTGGAAGTGAACAAGTTGGAAGTGAACAAGTTGGAAGTGAACAAGTTGGAAGTGAACAAGTTGGAAGTGAACAAGTTGGAAGTGAACAATTTGGAAGTGAACAAGTTGGAAGTGAACAAGTTGGAAGTGAACAAGTCGGAAGTGAACAAGTTGGAAGTGAACAAGTTGGAAGTGAACAAGTTGGAAGTGAACAATTTGGAAGTGAACAAGTTGGAAGTGAACAAGTTGGAAGTGAACAAGTTGGAAGTGAACAAGTTGGAAGTGAACAAGTTGGAAGTGAACAAGTTGGAAGTGAACAAGTTGGAAGTGAACAAGTCGGAAGTGAACAAGTTGGAAGTGAACAAGTTGGAAGTGAACAATTTGGAAGTGAACAAGTGTGAAGTGAACAAGTTGGAAGTGAACAAGTCGGAAGTGAACAAGTTGGAAGTGAACAAGTCGGAAGTGAACAAGTCGGAAGTGAACACGTTGGAAGTGAACAAGTTGGAAGTGAACAAGTTGGAATTGAACAAGTTGGAATTGAACAATTTCAAGTGAACATGTCGGAAGTGAACAAGTCGGAAGTGAACAAGTTGGAAGTGAACAAGTTGGAAGTGAACAAGTTGGAAGTGAACAAGTTGGAAGTGAACAAGTTGGAAGTGAACAAGTTGGAAGTGAACAATTTGGAAGTGAAAAAGTTGGAAGTGAACAAGTTGTAAGTGAACATTTTGGAAGTGAACAAGTTGGAAGTGAACACGTTGGAAGTGAACAAGTTGGAAGTGAACATGTTGGAAGTGAACAAGTTGGAAGTGAACAATTTGGAAGTGAAAAAGTTGGAAGTGAACAAGTTGGAAGTGAACAATTTGGAAGTGAACATGTTGGAAGTGAACAATTTGGAAGTGAACAAGTTGGAAGTGAACACGTCGGAAGTGAACAAGTTGGAAGTGAACAAGTTGGAAGTGAACAATTTGGAAGTGAACAATTTGGAAGTGAACAAGTTGGAAGTGAACAAGTTGGAAGTGAACAAGTCGGAAGTGAACAAGTCGGAAGTGAACAAGTCGGAAGTGAACAAGTTGGAAGTGAACAAGTTGGAAGTGAACAAGTTGGAAGTGAACAATTTGGAAGTGAACAAGTCGGAAGTGAACAAGTTGGAAGTGAACAAGTTGGAAGTGAACAAGTTGGAAGTGAACAATTTGGAAGTGAACAAGTTGGAAGTGAACAAGTTGGAAGTGAACAAGTCGGAAGTGAACAAGTTGGAAGTGAACAAGTTGGAAGTGAACAAGTCGGAAGTGAACACGTTGGAAGTGAACAAGTTGGAAGTGAACAAGTTGGAAGTGAACAAGTTGGAAGTGAACAATTTGGAAGTGAACAAGTTGGAAGTGAACAAGTTGGAAGTGAACAAGTTGGAAGTGAACAATTTGGAAGTGAACAATTTGGAAGTGAACAAGTTGGAAGTGAACAAGTTGGAAGTGAACAAGTCGGAAGTGAACAAGTCGGAAGTGAACAAGTCGGAAGTGAACAAGTTGGAAGTGAACAAGTTGGAAGTGAACAAGTTGGAAGTGAACAATTTGGAAGTGAACAAGTCGGAAGTGAACAAGTTGGAAGTGAACAAGTTGGAAGTGAACAAGTTGGAAGTGAACAATTTGGAAGTGAACAAGTTGGAAGTGAACAAGTTGGAAGTGAACAAGTCGGAAGTGAACAAGTTGGAAGTGAACAAGTTGGAAGTGAACAAGTCGGAAGTGAACACGTTGGAAGTGAACAAGTTGGAAGTGAACAATTTGGAAGTGAACAAGTTGGAAGTGAACAAGTCGGAAGTGAACAAGTTGGAAGTGAACACGTCGGAAGTGAACAAGTTGGAAGTGAACAAGTTGGAAGTGAACAATTTGGAAGTGAACAATTTGGAAGTGAACAAGTTGGAAGTGAACAAGTTGGAAGTGAACAAGTCGGAAGTGAACAAGTCGGAAGTGAACACGTTGGAAATGAACAAGTTGGAAGTGAACAGGTTGGAAGTGAACAAGTCGGAAGTGAACAAGTTGGAAGTGAACAAGTCGGAATTGAACAAGTCGGAAGTGAACACGTCGGAAGTGAACAAGTTGGAAGTAAACAAGTTGGAAGTGAACAAGTTGGAAGTGAACAAGTTGGAAGTGAACAAGTTGGAAGTGAACAAGTTGGAAGTGAACAATTTGGAAGTGAACAAGTTGGAAGTGAACAAGTTGGAAGTGAACAAGTCGGAAGTGAACAAGTTGGAAGTGAACAAGTTGGAAGTGAACAAGTTGGAAGTGAACAATTTGGAAGTGAACAAGTTGGAAGTGAACAAGTTGGAAGTGAACAAGTTGGAAGTGAACAAGTTGGAAGTGAACAAGTTGGAAGTGAACAAGTTGGAAGTGAACAAGTTGGAAGTGAACAAGTCGGAAGTGAACAAGTTGGAAGTGAACAAGTTGGAAGTGAACAATTTGGAAGTGAACAAGTGTGAAGTGAACAAGTTGGAAGTGAACAAGTCGGAAGTGAACAAGTTGGAAGTGAACAAGTCGGAAGTGAACAAGTCGGAAGTGAACACGTTGGAAGTGAACAAGTTGGAAGTGAACAAGTTGGAATTGAACAAGTTGGAATTGAACAATTTCAAGTGAACATGTCGGAAGTGAACAAGTCGGAAGTGAACAAGTTGGAAGTGAACAAGTTGGAAGTGAACAAGTTGGAAGTGAACAAGTTGGAAGTGAACAAGTTGGAAGTGAACAAGTTGGAAGTGAACAATTTGGAAGTGAAAAAGTTGGAAGTGAACAAGTTGTAAGTGAACATTTTGGAAGTGAACAAGTTGGAAGTGAACAAGTTGGAAGTGAACAAGTTGGAAGTGAACAAGTTGGAAGTGAACAAGTTGGAAGTGAACAAGTTGGAAGTGAACAAGTTGGAAGTGAACAATTTGGAAGTGAACAAGTTGGAAGTGAACAAGTTGGAAGTGAACAAGTTGGAAGTGAACAATTTGGAAGTGAAAAAGTTGGAAGTGAACAAGTTGTAAGTGAACATTTTGGAAGTGAACAAGTTGGAAGTGAACACGTTGGAAGTGAACAAGTTGGAAGTGAACAAGTTGGAAGTGAACAATTTGGAAGTGAACAAGTCGGAAGTGAACAAGTTGGAAGTGAACAAGTTGGAAGTGAACAAGTTGGAAGTGAACAATTTGGAAGTGAACAAGTTGGAAGTGAACAAGTTGGAAGTGAACAAGTCGGAAGTGAACAAGTTGGAAGTGAACAAGTTGGAAGTGAACAAGTCGGAAGTGAACACGTTGGAAGTGAACAAGTTGGAAGTGAACAAGTTGGAAGTGAACAAGTTGGAAGTGAACAATTTGGAAGTGAACAAGTTGGAAGTGAACAAGTTGGAAGTGAACAAGTTGGAAGTGAACAATTTGGAAGTGAACAATTTGGAAGTGAACAAGTTGGAAGTGAACAAGTTGGAAGTGAACAAGTCGGAAGTGAACAAGTCGGAAGTGAACAAGTCGGAAGTGAACAAGTTGGAAGTGAACAAGTTGGAAGTGAACAAGTTGGAAGTGAACAATTTGGAAGTGAACAAGTCGGAAGTGAACAAGTTGGAAGTGAACAAGTTGGAAGTGAACAAGTTGGAAGTGAACAAGTCGGAAGTGAACACGTTGGAAGTGAACAAGTTGGAAGTGAACAAGTTGGAAGTGAACAAGTTGGAAGTGAACAATTTGGAAGTGAACAAGTTGGAAGTGAACAAGTTGGAAGTGAACAAGTTGGAAGTGAACAATTTGGAAGTGAACAATTTGGAAGTGAACAAGTTGGAAGTGAACAAGTTGGAAGTGAACAAGTCGGAAGTGAACAAGTCGGAAGTGAACAAGTCGGAAGTGAACAAGTTGGAAGTGAACAAGTTGGAAGTGAACAAGTTGGAAGTGAACAATTTGGAAGTGAACAAGTCGGAAGTGAACAAGTTGGAAGTGAACAAGTTGGAAGTGAACAAGTTGGAAGTGAACAATTTGGAAGTGAACAAGTTGGAAGTGAACAAGTTGGAAGTGAACAAGTCGGAAGTGAACAAGTTGGAAGTGAACAAGTTGGAAGTGAACAAGTCGGAAGTGAACACGTTGGAAGTGAACAAGTTGGAAGTGAACAATTTGGAAGTGAACAAGTTGGAAGTGAACAAGTCGGAAGTGAACAAGTTGGAAGTGAACACGTCGGAAGTGAACAAGTTGGAAGTGAACAAGTTGGAAGTGAACAATTTGGAAGTGAACAATTTGGAAGTGAACAAGTTGGAAGTGAACAAGTTGGAAGTGAACAAGTCGGAAGTGAACAAGTCGGAAGTGAACACGTTGGAAATGAACAAGTTGGAAGTGAACAGGTTGGAAGTGAACAAGTCGGAAGTGAACAAGTTGGAAGTGAACAAGTCGGAATTGAACAAGTCGGAAGTGAACACGTCGGAAGTGAACAAGTTGGAAGTAAACAAGTTGGAAGTGAACAAGTTGGAAGTGAACAAGTTGGAAGTGAACAAGTTGGAAGTGAACAAGTTGGAAGTGAACAATTTGGAAGTGAACAAGTTGGAAGTGAACAAGTTGGAAGTGAACAAGTCGGAAGTGAACAAGTTGGAAGTGAACAAGTTGGAAGTGAACAAGTTGGAAGTGAACAATTTGGAAGTGAACAAGTTGGAAGTGAACAAGTTGGAAGTGAACAAGTTGGAAGTGAACAAGTTGGAAGTGAACAAGTTGGAAGTGAACAAGTTGGAAGTGAACAAGTTGGAAGTGAACAAGTCGGAAGTGAACAAGTTGGAAGTGAACAAGTTGGAAGTGAACAATTTGGAAGTGAACAAGTGTGAAGTGAACAAGTTGGAAGTGAACAAGTCGGAAGTGAACAAGTTGGAAGTGAACAAGTCGGAAGTGAACAAGTCGGAAGTGAACACGTTGGAAGTGAACAAGTTGGAAGTGAACAAGTTGGAATTGAACAAGTTGGAATTGAACAATTTCAAGTGAACATGTCGGAAGTGAACAAGTCGGAAGTGAACAAGTTGGAAGTGAACAAGTTGGAAGTGAACAAGTTGGAAGTGAACAAGTTGGAAGTGAACAAGTTGGAAGTGAACAAGTTGGAAGTGAACAATTTGGAAGTGAAAAAGTTGGAAGTGAACAAGTTGTAAGTGAACATTTTGGAAGTGAACAAGTTGGAAGTGAACAAGTTGGAAGTGAACAAGTTGGAAGTGAACAAGTTGGAAGTGAACAAGTTGGAAGTGAACAAGTTGGAAGTGAACAAGTTGGAAGTGAACAATTTGGAAGTGAACAAGTTGGAAGTGAACAAGTTGGAAGTGAACAAGTTGGAAGTGAACAATTTGGAAGTGAAAAAGTTGGAAGTGAACAAGTTGTAAGTGAACATTTTGGAAGTGAACAAGTTGGAAGTGAACACGTTGGAAGTGAACAAGTTGGAAGTGAACAAGTTGGAAGTGAACAATTTGGAAGTGAACAAGTCGGAAGTGAACAAGTTGGAAGTGAACAAGTTGGAAGTGAACAAGTTGGAAGTGAACAATTTGGAAGTGAACAAGTTGGAAGTGAACAAGTTGGAAGTGAACAAGTCGGAAGTGAACAAGTTGGAAGTGAACAAGTTGGAAGTGAACAAGTCGGAAGTGAACACGTTGGAAGTGAACAAGTTGGAAGTGAACAAGTTGGAAGTGAACAAGTTGGAAGTGAACAATTTGGAAGTGAACAAGTTGGAAGTGAACAAGTTGGAAGTGAACAAGTTGGAAGTGAACAATTTGGAAGTGAACAATTTGGAAGTGAACAAGTTGGAAGTGAACAAGTTGGAAGTGAACAAGTCGGAAGTGAACAAGTCGGAAGTGAACAAGTCGGAAGTGAACAAGTTGGAAGTGAACAAGTTGGAAGTGAACAAGTTGGAAGTGAACAATTTGGAAGTGAACAAGTCGGAAGTGAACAAGTTGGAAGTGAACAAGTTGGAAGTGAACAAGTTGGAAGTGAACAATTTGGAAGTGAACAAGTTGGAAGTGAACAAGTTGGAAGTGAACAAGTCGGAAGTGAACAAGTTGGAAGTGAACAAGTTGGAAGTGAACAAGTCGGAAGTGAACACGTTGGAAGTGAACAAGTTGGAAGTGAACAATTTGGAAGTGAACAAGTTGGAAGTGAACAAGTCGGAAGTGAACAAGTTGGAAGTGAACACGTCGGAAGTGAACAAGTTGGAAGTGAACAAGTTGGAAGTGAACAATTTGGAAGTGAACAATTTGGAAGTGAACAAGTTGGAAGTGAACAAGTTGGAAGTGAACAAGTCGGAAGTGAACAAGTCGGAAGTGAACACGTTGGAAATGAACAAGTTGGAAGTGAACAGGTTGGAAGTGAACAAGTCGGAAGTGAACAAGTTGGAAGTGAACAAGTCGGAATTGAACAAGTCGGAAGTGAACACGTCGGAAGTGAACAAGTTGGAAGTAAACAAGTTGGAAGTGAACAAGTTGGAAGTGAACAAGTTGGAAGTGAACAAGTTGGAAGTGAACAAGTTGGAAGTGAACAATTTGGAAGTGAACAAGTTGGAAGTGAACAAGTTGGAAGTGAACAAGTCGGAAGTGAACAAGTTGGAAGTGAACAAGTTGGAAGTGAACAAGTTGGAAGTGAACAATTTGGAAGTGAACAAGTTGGAAGTGAACAAGTTGGAAGTGAACAAGTTGGAAGTGAACAAGTTGGAAGTGAACAAGTTGGAAGTGAACAAGTTGGAAGTGAACAAGTTGGAAGTGAACAAGTCGGAAGTGAACAAGTTGGAAGTGAACAAGTTGGAAGTGAACAATTTGGAAGTGAACAAGTGTGAAGTGAACAAGTTGGAAGTGAACAAGTCGGAAGTGAACAAGTTGGAAGTGAACAAGTCGGAAGTGAACAAGTCGGAAGTGAACACGTTGGAAGTGAACAAGTTGGAAGTGAACAAGTTGGAATTGAACAAGTTGGAATTGAACAATTTCAAGTGAACATGTCGGAAGTGAACAAGTCGGAAGTGAACAAGTTGGAAGTGAACAAGTTGGAAGTGAACAAGTTGGAAGTGAACAAGTTGGAAGTGAACAAGTTGGAAGTGAACAAGTTGGAAGTGAACAATTTGGAAGTGAAAAAGTTGGAAGTGAACAAGTTGTAAGTGAACATTTTGGAAGTGAACAAGTTGGAAGTGAACAAGTTGGAAGTGAACAAGTTGGAAGTGAACAAGTTGGAAGTGAACAAGTTGGAAGTGAACAAGTTGGAAGTGAACAAGTTGGAAGTGAACAATTTGGAAGTGAACAAGTTGGAAGTGAACAAGTTGGAAGTGAACAAGTTGGAAGTGAACAATTTGGAAGTGAAAAAGTTGGAAGTGAACAAGTTGTAAGTGAACATTTTGGAAGTGAACAAGTTGGAAGTGAACACGTTGGAAGTGAACAAGTTGGAAGTGAACATGTTGGAAGTGAACAAGTTGGAAGTGAACAATTTGGAAGTGAAAAAGTTGGAAGTGAACAAGTTGGAAGTGAACAATTTGGAAGTGAACATGTTGGAAGTGAACAATTTGGAAGTGAACAAGTTGGAAGTGAACACGTCGGAAGTGAACAAGTTGGAAGTGAACAAGTTGGAAGTGAACAATTTGGAAGTGAACAATTTGGAAGTGAACAAGTTGGAAGTGAACAAGTTGGAAGTGAACAAGTCGGAAGTGAACAAGTCGGAAGTGAACAAGTCGGAAGTGAACAAGTTGGAAGTGAACAAGTTGGAAGTGAACAAGTTGGAAGTGAACAATTTGGAAGTGAACAAGTCGGAAGTGAACAAGTTGGAAGTGAACAAGTTGGAAGTGAACAAGTTGGAAGTGAACAATTTGGAAGTGAACAAGTTGGAAGTGAACAAGTTGGAAGTGAACAAGTCGGAAGTGAACAAGTTGGAAGTGAACAAGTTGGAAGTGAACAAGTCGGAAGTGAACACGTTGGAAGTGAACAAGTTGGAAGTGAACAATTTGGAAGTGAACAAGTTGGAAGTGAACAAGTTGGAAGTGAACAAGTCGGAATTGAACACGTCGGAAGTGAACAAGTTGGAAGTGAACAAGTTGGAAGTGAACAATTTGGAAGTGAACAATTTGGAAGTGAACAAGTTGGAAGTGAACAAGTTGGAAGTGAACAAGTCGGAAGTGAACAAGTCGGAAGTGAACACGTTGGAAATGAACAAGTTGGAAGTGAACAGGTTGGAAGTGAACAAGTCGGAAGTGAACAAGTTGGAAGTGAACAAGTCGGAATTGAACAAGTCGGAAGTGAACACGTCGGAAGTGAACAAGTTGGAAGTAAACAAGTTGGAAGTGAACAAGTTGGAAGTGAACAAGTTGGAAGTGAACAAGTTGGAAGTGAACAAGTTGGAAGTGAACAAGTTGGAAGTGAACAAGTTGGAAGTGAACAAGTTGGAAGTGAACAATTTGGAAGTGAACAAGTTGGAAGTGAACAAGTTGGAAGTGAACAAGTCGGAAGTGAACAAGTTGGAAGTGAACAAGTTGGAAGTGAACAAGTTGGAAGTGAACAATTTGGAAGTGAACAAGTTGGAAGTGAACAAGTTGGAAGTGAACAAGTTGGAAGTGAACAAGTTGGAAGTGAACAAGTTGGAAGTGAACAAGTTGGAAGTGAACAAGTTGGAAGTGAACAAGTCGGAAGTGAACAAGTTGGAAGTGAACAAGTTGGAAGTGAACAATTTGGAAGTGAACAAGTGTGAAGTGAACAAGTTGGAAGTGAACAAGTCGGAAGTGAACAAGTTGGAAGTGAACAAGTCGGAAGTGAACAAGTCGGAAGTGAACACGTTGGAAGTGAACAAGTTGGAAGTGAACAAGTTGGAATTGAACAAGTTGGAATTGAACAATTTCAAGTGAACATGTCGGAAGTGAACAAGTCGGAAGTGAACAAGTTGGAAGTGAACAAGTTGGAAGTGAACAAGTTGGAAGTGAACAAGTTGGAAGTGAACAAGTTGGAAGTGAACAAGTTGGAAGTGAACAATTTGGAAGTGAAAAAGTTGGAAGTGAACAAGTTGTAAGTGAACATTTTGGAAGTGAACAAGTTGGAAGTGAACACGTTGGAAGTGAACAAGTTGGAAGTGAACATGTTGGAAGTGAACAAGTTGGAAGTGAACAATTTGGAAGTGAAAAAGTTGGAAGTGAACAAGTTGGAAGTGAACAATTTGGAAGTGAACATGTTGGAAGTGAACAATTTGGAAGTGAACAAGTTGGAAGTGAACACGTCGGAAGTGAACAAGTTGGAAGTGAACAAGTTGGAAGTGAACAATTTGGAAGTGAACAATTTGGAAGTGAACAAGTTGGAAGTGAACAAGTTGGAAGTGAACAAGTCGGAAGTGAACAAGTCGGAAGTGAACACGTTGGAAATGAACAAGTTGGAAGTGAACAGGTTGGAAGTGAACAAGTCGGAAGTGAACAAGTTGGAAGTGAACAAGTCGGAATTGAACAAGTCGGAAGTGAACACGTCGGAAGTGAACAAGTTGGAAGTAAACAAGTTGGAAGTGAACAAGTTGGAAGTGAACAAGTTGGAAGTGAACAAGTTGGAAGTGAACAAGTTGGAAGTGAACAAGTTGGAAGTGAACAAGTTGGAAGTGAACAAGTTGGAAGTGAACAATTTGGAAGTGAACAAGTTGGAAGTGAACAAGTTGGAAGTGAACAAGTCGGAAGTGAACAAGTTGGAAGTGAACAAGTTGGAAGTGAACAAGTTGGAAGTGAACAATTTGGAAGTGAACAAGTTGGAAGTGAACAAGTTGGAAGTGAACAAGTCGGAAGTGAACAAGTTGGAAGTGAACAAGTCGGAAGTGAACAAGTCGGAAGTGAACACGTTGGAAGTGAACAAGTTGGAAGTGAACAATTTGGAAGTGAACAAGTTGGAAGTGAACAAGTCGGAAGTGAACAAGTTGGAAGTGAACACGTCGGAAGTGAACAAGTTGGAAGTGAACAAGTTGGAAGTGAACAATTTGGAAGTGAACAATTTGGAAGTGAACAAGTTGGAAGTGAACAAGTTGGAAGTGAACAAGTCGGAAGTGAACAAGTCGGAAGTGAACACGTTGGAAATGAACAAGTTGGAAGTGAACAGGTTGGAAGTGAACAAGTCGGAAGTGAACAAGTTGGAAGTGAACAAGTCGGAATTGAACAAGTCGGAAGTGAACACGTCGGAAGTGAACAAGTTGGAAGTAAACAAGTTGGAAGTGAACAAGTTGGAAGTGAACAAGTTGGAAGTGAACAAGTTGGAAGTGAACAAGTTGGAAGTGAACAAGTTGGAAGTGAACAAGTTGGAAGTGAACAAGTTGGAAGTGAACAATTTGGAAGTGAACAAGTTGGAAGTGAACAAGTTGGAAGTGAACAAGTCGGAAGTGAACAAGTTGGAAGTGAACAAGTTGGAAGTGAACAAGTTGGAAGTGAACAATTTGGAAGTGAACAAGTCGGAAGTGAACAAGTTGGAAGTGAACAAGTTGGAAGTGAACAAGTTGGAAGTGAACAATTTGGAAGTGAACAAGTTGGAAGTGAACAAGTTGGAAGTGAACAAGTCGGAAGTGAACAAGTTGGAAGTGAACAAGTTGGAAGTGAACAAGTCGGAAGTGAACACGTTGGAAGTGAACAAGTTGGAAGTGAACAATTTGGAAGTGAACAAGTTGGAAGTGAACAAGTCGGAAGTGAACAAGTTGGAAGTGAACACGTCGGAAGTGAACAAGTTGGAAGTGAACAAGTTGGAAGTGAACAATTTGGAAGTGAACAATTTGGAAGTGAACAAGTTGGAAGTGAACAAGTTGGAAGTGAACAAGTCGGAAGTGAACAAGTCGGAAGTGAACACGTCGGAAGTGAACAAGTTGGAAGTAAACAAGTTGGAAGTGAACAAGTTGGAAGTGAACAAGTTGGAAGTGAACAAGTTGGAAGTGAACAAGTTGGAAGTGAACAAGTTGGAAGTGAACAAGTTGGAAGTGAACAAGTTGGAAGTGAACAATTTGGAAGTGAACAAGTTGGAAGTGAACAAGTTGGAAGTGAACAAGTCGGAAGTGAACAAGTTGGAAGTGAACAAGTTGGAAGTGAACAAGTTGGAAGTGAACAATTTGGAAGTGAACAAGTTGGAAGTGAACAAGTTGCAAGTGAACAAGTTGGAAGTGAACAAGTTGGAAGTGAACAAGTTGGAAGTGAACAAGTTGGAAGTGAACAAGTTGGAAGTGAACAAGTTGGAAGTGAACAAGTTGGAAGTGAACAATTTGGAAGTGAACAAGTTGGAAGTGAACAAGTTGGAAGTGAACAAGTTGGAAGTGAACAAGTTGGAAGTGAACAAGTTGGAAGTGAACAAGTCGGAAGTGAACAAGTCGGAAGTGAACACGTTGGAAGTGAACAAGTTGGAAGTGAACAATTTGGAAGTGAACAAGTTGGAAGTGAACAAGTCGGAAGTGAACAAGTTGGAAGTGAACAAGTTGGAAGTGAACAAGTTGGAAGTGAACAAGTTGGAAGTGAACAATTTGGAAGTGAACAAGTCGGAAGTGAACAAGTTGGAAGTGAACAAGTTGGAAGTGAACAAGTTGGAAGTGAACAAGTTGGAAGTGAACAAGTTGGAAGTGAACAAGTTGGAAGTGAACAATTTGGAAGTGAACAAGTCGGAAGTGAACAAGTTGGAAGTGAACAAGTTGGAAGTGAACAAGTTGGAAGTGAACAAGTTGGAAGTGAACAATTTGGAAGTGAACAAGTCGGAAGTGAACAAGTTGGAAGTGAACAAGTTGGAAGTGAACAAGTTGGAAGTGAACAAGTTTGAAGTGAACAAGGTGGAAGTGAACAAGTTGGAAGTGAACAAGTTGGAAGTGAACAAGTTGGAAGTGAACAAGTCGGAAGTGAACAAGTCGGAACTGAACAAGTCGGAAGTGAACAAGTTGGAAGTGAACAAGTTGGAAGTGAACAAGTCGGAAGTGAACAAGTCGGAACTGAACAAGTCGGAAGTGAACAAGTTGGAAGTGAACAAGTTAAGAGTTAAAAATAAAAAAATTTGAAAAAAAAATTTTATCAAAAGGAAAACACTTTTAGGAGTTTATTTTATTTCACGAAGCTTTTCGCAGGAGCAATTTACATTATCAGATGAAGGTACAAATAGTCCAAAAGTGATTTTCTTTGAATATTTATATTTGGCTCAAAAAATTCAAATAGAATACCATTTGGTAATGTAAGCTTGTCTTACGAGCAACTTTGTGAATTAAGTTAATATATACTTTATCTCTTCATTATTTCATTTATGTTCTTCTACGTCATCACAAACAAATAAACTTGAAAACAAATAATTCAAAAAAAAATATTTTAAAATAAAAAATCAAGAAATAAACAAGTTAAAAGTAAAAAAGCTGTAAATCAACAATTGACAAAATAAATAAAATCTAATTTTAAAATTTAAAAGCATTCAGTCTAAACAGAACTAGAAAGTTGAATAAACTTCATATTTGAAAAAGAATAAGAATAGTATTCATGGTTGTGAAACAAAACGACCTACGTAATGCAAACTATAACAAATACTAATTGAGTTTTTAGTTAATTTTAAATACTGTGAATTTTTCCTAAATATAATTAACGTTTAAAATCAAATATACTCGTATAATATAAAACTAGGTACAATAAATTCAATGAGAACTTCAAACCTTAAATTGATCCACTTTTTCTTATAAACGAAATTTCAACCGAAATGTTTTGATGACGCAAAACGCTTACGTGGACATAATAATTTTAAAAATAGTTTTTGAGTTTAAAAAAACTAATTCATAACTATAAATCAGTTTTAAATAATTTAGATTGTATGGTTTATGAAATTTAAGTTCATAGTTACAAAAATTAGAAATTCATTAAAAAATTAAATTAACTTTTAGTCATTCATATTCAATCTCTTTAACAACTTGAAATTTTTGAACAGTTCAAAAACCTGAATGCAATAATAATGATGAGGGTTTGAATGTTGGAAAATGGGCACTAAGTGCTGAACTTCAAATCAAAATACAGATGGTTCCAAAGAATTACATGTATACTCTACCTATAGACCAAGTGACATACCATTTCAGTTTTCTTTGTTTCATCCTAGTGAAGAGATTTTTATATTGAGAATTAGCCTATTTAATAGTTCTAAAAAAGCTGCTTACTGGTAAAAAGTGGAATTATCGGACAAATAATTGACATTATTTCTCAACTACATTTTTATCAATGGGTCAAATTAGAAAGTTTATTAACACTGGGCTGGAATCAATCCGACTGACAAAATTATGATATAAAAAATACAAAAAAATTGTATGGAACAATTATTTAAGAGATGCAAATATAACAAAAAGCTTGCAACTGTATGAAAATAGAGAATAAAGTGTTTTAAATTAAAAATTAATTTGTCTTTGAAACTTTTTGCTTTAACTTAACGAAGTTTTTCGTTGAATGAACTTACATTATCAAATTATCATTTGTTTAACATTGTTTTTAGTTAATATTTTTGACTCATTGCTTGGAAAAAGCAAGCAATATTTATACAACATTATAAAACAAAATTACCAATAAGATTTAGTGGCATTAACTTCAAGAGTTTTTAGGCTCTTCAGGGTTTTTTCAGACAGCGATCTGGATTAACAACTTTCAGCCAAATAAAAGCATTTTCATTTTTCTTCAAGTTTACATAGTTGGTGCCGTTTTTCAAAGATGATACGGTTTGTGTCAGTAGTCTGGCTTGTGGTGAGATCCAGAAAGGTCGATCACATCTCTTCGTTTTGAGCTCTTTTGTTAATAGGTTAAAAGATGTCTAAATGGGTTCGTGACCTGGAAAGAGGAAGTTCAGTAAAGCATAGTCACAGCGGTGGATTATGTCATTGTGGATGATAGTAACATCTGTGAAGTTAGAAGTTGCTAGTGGTCAGGTCGTCATGCCTAGCGCTTTCCACATTGTTGAGAAAACCACCATTTGCATCAATGAGGATTTCTTCCAACTGGTCTTTCCTTTTGTCATGGCAGACATGCTGGTTCTATATTCCGTTGTTGGCATGTATGTCTGCATATATCACATTGCTTCCGTTGATCTCTAATTGACAAGCCTCCATGGAGAAAGCTATTCATTCCAGAAAGTGTGAGTTTCCATTGTCAAGTTGGACTTTTTTGTAGAGCAAGGATTTTTGACATATGTCAAAAATTCTCCGCCCTGAACTGATCCTTGTAGTGGTTTAGCTCTGCAAATGAGGTTATAGATACCTAGAGTTTGGGATCATCGCGTGAGAGAAGGCGGCTTCTTTTGAAAGGCTACTACACCTGCGTCTGTTTTTTCAGCAAGGTATTTCAGCATTTAAATTAGTTCTTTTCGCATTCTTTTGGAGGATTTTCATCTCGGGTTGGTTGACTTTTTTTGAGATGACATCAAGGGTAGGTGAGTTTGGTTGGCATCACATTTATGAGGTTTTTTTGCAGTCAAAGGCAAAGCCACTCAACTATTGGAAAATACACATTTTCTTGACTTCTCATTTTCGTCATGCATTGAATGTGTACTGAACTTCAGACTAGGTTAAGTTTTAGTTGATGAGCGATCTTTGCCTTCCAAACACAAAATTCCTTCAACCGGGGCAGTGGCGGCTTTACTGAGCTGACCTCGGACTTTTGCATCGAGGATTTCTGGAAGCTTTGTTGAGTCATTTGGCTTTCTTCTAGTACTAAAACTTTTTTGGCAGCAACTCCATTTTCGGCGTTCATATCTGACCGTGTCTCTCTGGGTTTTCTGTATGCCCCTGCATCCACGGGGATGTGGTGCGCCGCAATCATTGCATATGGTCTTGAGAACATTTTTTCTACTGAGTGTCTTACATCTGGTGCACTTTAATTTTTACTAAATATCAAGTATCAACCAATTGAATTTATTTTTTTTTTAATACTACAATAGTTTCTATTAAAATATGTTATTTATGTTTCCATGGTGATATAAGCTTTTCTCATTTGAAAAAAATATACTAATGAATTATGACAAAGTTTAATTTATCGAAATTTTAGTTTTTTTTATAATAAACGTATCTTTAAAAAACCTCATTTTGTGAAGAATAAAAAAAAAGTTACAAATTATTTTTTCAACTCCAATAATTATTTCAAGATTACTTAAGCGCCTCACGCCAACAAAACATTTCAGCTGAAATTACGCTTGAGAAAAAATGAATAACAAATAGATTGATTGAAGGTCTGTATGTTTCTATTAACATTTTTTGTACCTAACTCCATATTATTGTGTATAATTTATTTTAAGCACTGATTTTATTTAGAAACAAGGCTAACGTTTTATGATAAGGCTATACTTATCGAAAATTATAGTTTCCAGCTTTTATTCTAAATAAATGCATAAATCTACAATCGATTTTTTTGAAGTTTAATTTAGAAACATAGTTTTTTTAATTAAATTAAACTGAGACTCCAATTGTACTAGATTTTCATCGCTTGTTTTTTTACAACTTTCATGTTTTCAAATTTTCTATTTTTAATTTTTACTTTTAACCTGTGTTTTTGGAAGTTGTTTTTTTTAGTTTTAAATAGTTATTTTTAGTTTTTCTTGTTTTGAAAATTATTTTAAAATTTTTCATCCTATGGTTTTCTTTTTTCAGTTTAAAAATTTTTTTGATTTGAAACTGTTCGTTTTCAAGTTTTCATTCTCAACTTTAACTTAACTTTAGATTTTTAAAATGTTCTTTTCTGAGCTGTTTTTTTTAACTTGTTTATTATTAAGTTGTTTATTTTAAACTATTTAGTTTTTTTAGTTGTTTTTTTAAATTTCTAATCTCCAAATTGCATGTTTCTGAATTGTTTACTTTTGAATGTTTTCCACTTTTTTTTTTAATTTAAAATTTTTTGTTTTTGAATCCTACACTTGTGGATCATTTCAAAATTGTATAATTTATAATTTATTTTAAATTCCAAAAATTTTTCAACGTAGAGTTACTTTAGTACCTTTAGTGAAGATAATGAAAATAATTTTAGTAACAACAATAAAAATTATAATGGCTTAATAACAATAATACCATTGATGATAATATTGATAAAAAAAGCATATTAATAGTTTTTATTATATTAATACTAGGAATGATAAAAACAAAGTTACTGATTTTTTGGAGACATCGTATGTTCTTTTGTAAAATTGCATTTCAAATTATGTGAGTTTATAAAAACACGTAGAGAAAATTTTTATTGATCTAAAATTTTCAACAAGTAAAACCTTGTCATAATTTATTAGCAAATGAATTCTGACAAGGTTTTACTTATATAATAGAAACAAACACTATGGTTTATTGAAAAACTTGATACACGAAGCTTTTCGTAAGGGTATCTTACATTATCAAGTATCTTACATTATAACACTTGATAATCTAAGATGCCCTTACGAAAAGCTTCGTGTACTAAGTTTCTCAAGTAGTATTATTCTTTTGGTGCCCTTTTTTTTGGCTTAATGTCTTGATTCGTTTTCTCTTGCGTAATTGAGAACTTCTTTTATCAATATTTTCATGTCCATAAAAGCGTAGTTCTGTTCTGAAATTATAAGATTAAGTCCTAGTGATTCCTTTTGACATACGTGATTTTATAAAACTTCTCGTTTTAACAAAAAAACCGCTTCACCTAACAGTGATAAATAACTAGAAAAGCTGCATACATTGGTGGTATTGTTTATAAAAGCTATCCTTATATCTTCAAACCCCATATTTAATAAACGAGAAACTTTTGCCTATTAGCTGAATGGGAATTATTGCTTTTGAGCATTTCAGTGCAGTTTTTTTTGAGTTGAGTGTTTTTTATATTGAAATTTTTCATGAAATTTTTTGTTTTGTATTTTCGAAAAAAATTTATCTATTATATTTTTTATAAATAAAACTATTTTCTTGGAGCTGGGAAAAATATGAATATCAATTTTCAAATAGCGCTTTTTAAAAGCAGCTCAAAAGTTCTCAATTATGGTCATTACAAAAAAAGAAGTTTTATTTTGATAAACTATTCAACTTTGGTGTAACATACTAAAAATATCATTTTGACTGTATCAAAAGTGAAGTTTTTAAGAAGGGATGATGAAGAGTAACTTAAAAAGTAGTGATTACACACCGGACTTATAAATAAAAACCTGATTTAAAATAATAAAAATCAGAAGGACAGTAATAATTGAAATAAAAATCATAATTGGAATAATAACAATAATCGAAATAATAAAAATAATAATAACGGACTATCTCAACCATAAGATCATTCAACAAACAAACCTTTGTATTTCATGGAAAATGAATCGTGATGAACACAAAAAACTCAAGTAAAAGATTGAACTGTTTTTTTGAATATTGATTGATTGATTCTTTTTTAAAAATGACTAAACATTTTCATGACACTTATTGTTACAACAAAATTTATTTGTGGTTATTTAAGGTTTCATTTTTCAAAACATGTCTAAGTCGGGAATGCCCAGGGACTTATCCACGATTCAATTTTTAAAAATTTTTAATTTTGAATATTAAATATAAAAATATTGAAATTTCAAAAAAAAAATTTTTTTGACCGAAATTTTAAGTTACGGAAGTGTCACTTTTTGTGGCACCGGGCAGGTGTATATACAGTTTCGCAAATGGCATTCAATTTGTCTTTTATGAACGTGATTAATATTTTGATAATATAAAAATGTATTTATTTACAAAATTACTTATTTTTTATAAATACTCAGTTATTTAGAGTGGAAAGAGTACCAGCATTTTAAGTGTAGGGGAACATCACATTTCATACATTTGCTACATGTTCGTTTTTCACAGTTTGCACATCTGGGTTGATTACAAGATGCTTTGATATGTTCCGATGTATTATCTTTACGTGTATGAGAAAGAGCTCTAATATTTAAAATTGAACCAGTTTGAGAAGACTTTTGTGCTGGGATCTTGTAACTTCCCAAAGAAGGTAACACAATGTGGGACGTTGATTCCATAAGCATTCGATGCCATGGTCACAACTTTGTTATCCTTCCATGCGACAACAGTGATTTTTTTTGACGTCATCATAGACATTGAGCCATGCACGTCTTTTTTTATTTCTTTTATGTTTAGCGAGAATTTTTTATTCTGTTTTCTCTTATTTTTCATGTTCCACGATAAGCTATTACCAGTAACAATTAGTGAGGTAAAAACTCCGAGAAGCGCAAAATAAACTAAACTGCAACTTTTGTCTCATATTTACTATTCAACAGGTCAATAAAAAACCTATTCTTAACCTCATAAAATTCATACCAAATTTTTTACTTTCATCTTTGAACCAATTTTCTAAAGAGTGTGTCAAATTTTCAAATTTCCATGAGGTTTGTCTTATAAAAAGTTTGTTATTCATTTGAAAGAAAACAAAAAAGTGACACCCAGCGCTGCCGACTTTACTTCGTAACACGAAGTTGAATGGAATATGTACATTTTTTGAAGAATTATTTTTCCATGAAACAAACTGATCATGTTTAAATCAGTATGTTTCAATCGTTTTTTACATTCTTTCGAGTTCTTATGTTGACTTCATGAGTTTTATTTTGTAACACATACCAGGAATATTTAATTGATTGAAGCGAATGCCAACAGATATGTTTTATCAAAAACATAATTTTTTTGAACAAATTTATGAAATATTAATATAAAACTAAATAAACCAAAGATTATTTCTGAAATGAAAAATTAAAATATTGGAATAGTTTAAGTACGTATGAATGAAAAAACTATGACAGCAGCAAAAAAACATAGCTTGTTATAAAATAAAATAGCAAGAGAGAACGATACAGAAATAGCTGATAAACTTGGAAGCCATCTCACAGAAAATTTTCTGAGCGTTACCACGAACAATGACCAGCGACAAACTATCAAACAACCATTTAGGTTCTTTGGGCTCATCTTTAGCCTTAGATATGCGTTTTTCCAAATCAGACAAAAATGAGAAGGCATAAGTACCAAAGCTACCAGAGGTTTCAACCGCTAACGGGACAAAAATATGGCTATCTGCAAGGCTTCGATATTTTTGTATTTTCGCCATTTCTGCTTGTTGGGAAACCTATCAGAGTTTGACCACAGTGTGATGCAAGTGAAAAGACAAAAAAAAATTAAAGCAAGTATAAGATAAAGCATTTGCCAGCCTTATAAGGGAAATGGTAAGCCCGTCTAGATATTTGCTAGCTCCTCTGTCAAGGTTCCAGCTGACTAAAAAATCCAACTTTGTCTAGGACGCGTTTGCTCAAATCGTTTAGAGCCTGATGTCTAGGAGTGCGTCCAGCACTTAATTTGCAGGATAATGGATGTCTGCCAAAAACGTCGACAAGCTTCGCAACGACATTAGTGTGGCAAAAATAAACACAATCCAAAACGGAAGAATATCCCAATTCTGAAAGATTCATCGTTTAGCAGCCCATCCGTTGCTGAGTTTGGCAGAGTTCAGTCAGACACCGGAACAATTTTTAAGGCAGACGCTAAGAATGCAAGTTTGTGTTTATAGAGTTTTTTTTCAATTAGCTGCACGAAGCTAAACACATGGATCCATCACTGCATCGAACTCGATCTTTGACCCATGTCCGTTAATGTTATTGAGAGCACCAGAGATACGCGTAAAAAGAGATAAGCTGGAAGTGCAAAATCGGAGTGTGAACGAAGACCAATTCCTTCATATCTAGCAGAAAGTTTTTCTTGCAACCAACCTGTGACATCAAAATTATTATTTCCAATTTTGGCGGCTCCTTCCTTAAGCTTCTGCACATATTTTAGTAAAAGCGCATGAGCGCAATAGCTGGACGAACACCTCATTAAGAAATGTTTAGACATTGCAAAACTATTTTCAAAAAAGAAAAAAACTTGGTGAGCATTTAGTTATGATAATCTATCAATCATTTTCAGTAGCTGGGAGTTTTGCGCTAAAAGTGAATCTTAGATGGCAGAGCTAAAAATTATTAGCTTCCCAAAAAGGGTGACATTTTTTAGTATGCCTCGGATTTTTTTCAAAGCGTTCTAAGTCGACCGCGCCTAGAATACTTACAACTTCAGCTTTGGACGCGTTTATTTCAAGGCTGATCAAAGAGTGAGCAGCAAGAAAGCTTTTTTAATCATGAATGATTTTTTCAGGTGGTCCTCCTAAAGTTTCATCATCAAGCTACCTTATATTCGGTGGAACCGACCTTGTTATGACGTCAAAGGCTAAAACGATTAGTGAGGAACCGATAGGATCGCTTTGATGAACTCCGGATGCTGATAACATTATTTGGTCCATACAGAAAAGTTCGCTCTGACTTCTCTTAAATTTTAATTTACAAGTTTTTTGATAAATGTTATTTTAAACACATCTGCAAAAACTTTCTCTTTCCATGAAAAAATTTACTAAAACTGCAAAAAAAAGGCTCCCCACAAAACACTCAGACAAAAAATTTTGTTTATTAACTATGAAAAAAAGCATTTAATAATTTGAATTTTAAAACGCTACAGAAGCTCACTGCGAGATTTTAAGGTTAAGAAGTGGCGACAACATTGGGTCAGACCACCACCTAGTCGTCACAAAGAAATCTATCCACAAGAAACAATCTGCCGAAACCAAGAAAAAAGTTCAATGTCAGGAAACTGAAACAGAAAGACACAAGCAATGTTTCAGTTTTCTCTTCACAACTGCTTCGATATGCTACAGTCAAACGAAGCAGAAACAGTTGAGCAGAGATGGTCAACCTTTAAAGAAGCGGTTGCGAGAGCCTGTGAAGACGTCTTAGGACGAGCACATTTCAGAAAGAAACCGAGGATCAGTGACGAATCATGGAAGGTGGAAAAGAGAAGACTGGCTAAACAAGAGACTAACCAGGCAAAGACTCACCATCAGAAACAGCAAGCATCTGACAGACATTCCGTTCTTTCAAAAAAAGTCATAAAAGAGTTATGAGCAGACAAAAAAATGTACTTCAAGACTTTCGCTGATGAAGCAGAAGAGGCAGCTAGCAAGGGCTCAAAACTTTGTATGCCACCACCAGAATCCTCAGTGGCTGACACTGTAATCCAAACAGGCTTTTGAGAAACAAAGAAAGAAGACTGCTTACAACGATGGAAGACCAACAAGCGAAGTGGAAGGAACATTTTCAAGAAGTTCTAAATCGACCTGCTTTAGAGCAAAGACCTCAACTGAATTCGAGCGATGGGTCAGCCACACTCTACGGAAAGAGCCTGAAAATAGACAGGCGCTTGAATGGGACCCGCAAAAAAAGAAAAGGAAAGACTTCCAAAGCAGACCTAGAGAAGAAGTCTAAACTGTTAGCTGCAGAACTTTGGCTTAACATAGGAAGAAGCCAAAACCAGCGCTAGAGACAGAGGGAGATGGAAGAAAATTATTGAAGCCCTATGTTCCCTTAGGAGTCTGAATAACTAAAAGTAATATTAATAAGGCAATGATACAAAATATTTTCCTCCTTATTGTTTTTATACATGTTCCTATAT
Source organism: Pterobdella sp. o SKG-2022 (assembly GCA_964035795.1). NCBI lineage: Eukaryota > Metazoa > Annelida > Clitellata > Hirudinida > Piscicolidae > Pterobdella > Pterobdella occidentalis. Next base: position 4,979,619 of record OZ038322.1, read on the forward strand.
AAGTTATCTATTAATTGGCAAAAAAGTATGTGGAGTGGGGCACGGTGTGTCTACTTTGGCGGCTTGATGTTTTAAAAATTATATACTCACACTTTTCAAAATTGAATATTAATATTTTAAAGCTGTATATTCTTGAAGGGAAAAAGCCAAAAGAATTGTCACTAACAATGTTTTGAACTTATCAAATTAAAATAGGTTGGATTCCTGATTAAAATATTTTTAAACATCAGATACTTGAAAGAATAAATTTAGAAAGTGAAACTAAAATTTTAAAAATAAGCAAAAATTGAAATATGAATAAAACGAAAATAATGATATAAGTAATAATAAAACAAAAAAAATAATAATAATAGAATAATAATAACACTGCCATTGGAGAAAAACGCCGAATATCTTCCTAATTGATTAAAGTGAAAAAAAATGTATGCATGATAGTTTTCGAAAATAAATATTTTATAAAAATTTTCATGATAAACTTTGAAATATAGGTATGAATACAATAGAGGAGCATGCGGTAAAACGTAAAAAAGCAATGTTTTCATCAAAATGAATTTATTCGAACAAAAATTTCGTTTTCAATAGGAAAGAATGGAAAAATAATTATAATACAAAGAACCCTTTCATTACGAAACAAACAAATTCTGGCAGTTGATAAAAAATGGACCCACGATGCTGAAAGCTTTTTCCAATCAATAAAATTAAGGTTTTGGCGCGAATCGAAGGTGGCTTGTCGAAGTTACAATGGCGTCTCGAAGAGTCGATTTTTATACTTGAAAACTAAATAATTCATTTGAAAATGTCAAAATATTATTATTTAAAATAATTTCGGAATTTATTTCAAAATTTGATAACTTAGTACAATTACATACAAGAACTACTTCTTAGGATGATTTCGGATTTTTTGCTTTATATAGAAAGTAGATAAATTGAGAATATCAACAATTTTCATCTTATGCAACAACAAAAATTACAAAGATAAACACTTCATGGTTTTTGGGGTAATAAAAGCTGGCATTACTTGGATGAAAGTTCTATAAAAGTTTAAAAAAAATATCATTTAATTAATATCAAAGAATGTAACAATGAAGAAAAGGATAAGCAATTTCTGGTTTCAATTGTGATGATGTGGAAGTCCCATTGAAGAAAAAAGATAAAAACAATGAAGTTGTTCAAATTTTGTCTAAAATTAACATTTGATTGCTCAAAATATTTTATCTGAAGTTTCATCTATGCATACTTTTTTGTTTATTATCACAGATTTAATTATTTTATACATTCATAAAACCAACTCAGTTTTCTCGATGTCATTTATAAAAGTCTTATTAGGGTTGCTTTTGTTTCAATTAACAGACCCTTTTTTCATATAATCTTAGTTAACTGTTTAGTTTATTTAGTTATACTTGCATAGTTTTTTTTATATTGTCATTTCTAAGAAAATTGTTTAAATGAATGAATTACTCAAAATAATTCCATAAAAATTAAATATGAAAATTGGGGTGGTATTTAACAATTTTTTTACCTCGATTTATGGAAGAACTTTAATACATTTATTGAGCGAAAAAACAGCTATAATTTTCGATGAATTAAGACTTATCATAATACATCAGCAAAAAGTTTATTTAATAACTATGGTTAAAAAGAATTTAAAAAAAAGACTATAAGTATTAAAATTTGGTTATAAACTAATTGAGAAACAACTTATTTTTCAATGCTCTTATTTTGATACGGTCTGGTGCCTGGCGTGCAAATACAGAATGGTAAACTGTCAAAATAAAGCCAGAACTACTAACCAGTTTTTTAGCGGAACTCTCAATGTTCAAAGTTTAACTAGCAAAAAAAAAAGAAAATGCTTAGATAAATTTTTTGTCGACTACAACTTGGAGGTACTTTACCTCCAAGAAACAAAAACAAAAAACGATGAAACAATGCAGCAAAAAAACAGCAATCTACACTCACTCTTTTTCAGCATACACCACTACAGTCAGAGATTTGCAGTGAGTAAGAAAAGGACTAATCTCATCAAACACTATATTTCGGACAAAGTTGTAGTACTGGAAGACAATCTCGAAGGTGCACATTTCAAAGTAATGAACTGCTATGAACCAACACAAATCCTTTCAAATAAAAAAAGAAAAATCTATGGAGATTTTTTTGAAGTATTTCAGGCAAATATAAAACAAAACCAAACCAAATACTCATACTACAAGGAGACTTTAATGCGAAAATAGGCAGAAGCTCAATCAAGTCTACACATAAAGGCCACTTTTCGAGAGGGTGTGAAAATAGAAATGGCAGCTTATTGATACAAGGAAGATATGAAGATGATATATTTTTTACTCAACGACACCAGTCTGAGATTGAGAACCAAAGAAGTAGGACCCACTTTTGACACCAATATAGGCATTCTTCAAGAAGAGGGTCTCAGTCCAATACTCCTTCACCACATACCTGGAAGCAGCGTTGAGAGAAGTCAGAAAAATGTTCATGCCCATGACATTGCGTATTGCTGATGATGTTAATTTATAAGCAAAGACGGCGTCAGACTAAATACAAAGAAGAAAATACTGGAAAAATGGAACCTAAAGATGAATCTAACAAAAACGGAGACTTTCAAAATCAGATTCAACAACGAGTGGAAAAATGCGAAAAAACTCGGCATGCTACTCGATACGAAGCAAGAGTGGAAAAGGCGAAAGAATCTAACAACAACGGCAATGCTAAAGCTAAGAAAAATATGAAACTCGGGCATAACAAAAAATAAAAAAATAAGGACATACAAAGCTTACGTTCAAAGCATTTAGCTTTTTTTTTGTAGCATGTGGGCAATGAACAAAGGGATGGTTAGATGGGTGAATAGTTTTAACCAAAGAATGATGCGGCATGTATGTGGTGTTTTTTGGCCAAACCGCATGAAAACAGAAACCGTGAATGTCTTGATTGAACTAGCCTCTCAAGTCGTGACAAGGCTACGTTGGCAAATGTTAGGACATATTCTGCGCATGAATGATCCGGTTCCAGCTAAACAAACCACCATCAAATGCCTTAAAAAAACACGCACAGCGTGGAAGATTTAGCACCAGCTTTCTTACAACGATCAAACACGATCTAAAAGCCCACAAACTAAACATAGATCAAGCAGTTGAAGTAGCGTAAAACAGGGACCTATGTAAGCTGGATGGAAGACGTACACCGGCGTCGAAAATCTGAGAATATTCTGACACTCAATTTTATCACTATTCTTTTCTTTTCGCAAACCCTAATATATATATACATTATTTTAATCTTAATTTGTAACTTCAAAAAAACTTATTTTTTGATTTAAAGAAATTAATATTCATGCCTCCCCTTGCTTTTTCCAAGTTCTTTTTGTCAATTTTTTGCAACTTTATCAGTATTGGGTCTAGGAATTTGTGTCCACTTGCAACTGTGGATCATTGAAGCCATATCTTACCGATTTTATCTCCAGGCTATCCCGTATTAATAGTTTTATTTGAAGGGTTGCTTTACTTTTTAAAATTATTGTTTTGAAGATCACTGGCTTATCCCAGTCCACTTTTCTTTGAGAGCATTTTCGCGCGTGCTTGCTTATACCTGAAATTGTGCTTAAATCCTTATTTGATTTCAAATCTCTTTCATGTTATTGCATTGGGGTTTCCATATTGAACTTTATCTGCGCGATGTAACACTTTTCAAGATTGCGCGAATATTTCAGTTTGTATATCCACTTTTGGTCCAATCTAGTGTGTTTTGCTTTATTTGCAGCACAAAGAATGTTTCTTAGTTTGGGGCCAGAAGAACAATGAAAGGACACATTATCATGCTTTTTATAAGTGTCGATTCATATGTGGGATGTAAGGTATTGAGACCTATGCAATAATAATCTTGAATATTATTTATAAGCACATTAAGATGTTTCTAAAAAGTTACAACTGGAATGACATAGCTGATTCCATCTGAACTGAAAACTCGTGACATGTTTTATGTGAAATTCACTTTTTGAAAAATTAAAAATTTATTCTGCAAATAAATAAATCAAAAATCTATTGTTGAATTCAATAAAAAAATAAATGAAAACGTGTTTTGAATATAGCCGTAAATGTTGTTTTCCGTTGAGATAGATAATTTTGAAAAAAGCTCAAAGTTGAGTACACTTTAAGTTTTTAAAATAAAAAGATTATTCAGTCAATAACTAGCCAATCAATTGAAAAGAACTGGAAACATGCTCAAAAATGCATTATTCTTAATTAAAGGAATAAATTATTTGAGCGAAATCTATAAAAGCTGTATGGAACAGATGAAAACTGTCTTTATTTTGCAGGTTTTAAGGTTGTTTTGACGAATTGGTTTGCATTATTCTTTTGTTCAAAGCCACATTGAATGATAAAAAACGTTTTAGATAATTGAATTTTGATAATACCAGATATGTCTCTGAACCTTGCGGTTGTTTTGGCCATTGTTTTCATCTTCTGGACTTCTGCACAAGCAAGTTAGTTTTGAGTATTATTCGAGAATTTTTCACTTTTGAGATAACTGAGACATGTGACTTTTTTCGGCGGCTCACTAATTATTTCTATAAGAAGGAAATTCGGATTGGAACTTTTTTGAGTTGAGTACAACTGACATTTTGAAAACATTCTTCCTTTTGATTAATGTGATCGGTTGGTTTAATAGAAAGAATAAATCTGTTTAGTTTTTATATTATAGTAATACTAAGTTTAAAAAGTTCCAATGGAAAAATATGATGTCTATTTTGAAACTGATTTGAGTTTTAACCATGTATTAATCTACAGAATGTCCAGAAGGCTTCACTTTGCGGAAAGACTTATGTCTGAGAGGTTTCACCGAAAAAAAAACCTGGATAGACGCCCAAAGCCTGGCTGAGAATATTTACCAAATAGCCGTTGTACTTGGCAGACCAGAGTGCAGTTGTTCATTTCAAACGGAAAACAATGAAATTTAAGCACTTTCAAATCTTATTCTTAAGCTCGTCAAAGTTCTTTCACTATTTTTTTTCGAATTGAATGCTAAATAAGACATCACCTACCAGCTACATACGCATGGATTGGAGGGCTCGTGTATAACTTCCACCCTTACTTCTTCAAGACTGTTTTTTCTGCAAGTTTTAATCCGGATCTATGGGTTCCTCCAATTCCCAACAATAACGTATACACATCGTGGCATGTTAGCAAGCCACATGATGAGGGGCAAAAAAGATGCATTCAACTTTCAGAGAATCACAACTGGAATGGTATTATCTGTCACCAACATTCTAGTTTTATATGCCAAGCTGATCGCAACTGAAGTGAAAATTCAAGCTTTGTTATATGCGAAAATTTAAATTTTTGTTTGGCAAATGAATGAATAAAAATTTATGGTATAATGTATAAATGTAGGAAAATTTATTGGCAGATGAATTACGGGTTGACCCTTACTTCCCGTAATTCATCCGCGAATTAATTTCTCTTTTTTCACATTTAAATATTTATTTAGTCAATATATAGAAATTTATGAAAAAAATTTCGAATAAGTAAATTCAAAATATTATTTTCACTGCTTCACATTATTTATCTTTAAAAAATAACTTTTTTTTTTAAATAAGCGTTTTTTTGTTTCATTATTAAATTTATACGAAGAATTTTTGTATATTATATACATTTTAGACAAACCATCTAAAATTATCCTAGCATCAGTTTTCAGTACGCTCTCACAAGAATCGGACAAGGCGCTGAGTACAACAACCGTGAATACGCCTCAGACAAGGCCAAAGCAACAGTGTTCGTCGTCGAATACGCAAGGGTGAGTAGGCGCAAAACTGATAAGTCGAGCAGGAAAACCATACGAGGGCTTCAAAGAGATACTCGTAGACTATAGGGTTCCCTCCAGCAATCACTAGAGTGCCCATTCACTCTCGATGAGCTCCGCCACGCACTTCATCAATTCAAACCAAGGAAAGCTGCTGGCTCTGGCGGGATTGTTCCAGAGATGTTAAAACAACTGTTCCCTGCTGCATTCCCCGTTTTCTTCCAACTTTTTAACAACAGCTGGACCACCCAATGATGCCGATTATTTTTTCTGTTTTGAGAAACCACTTATGTCAAATAGTCCCAAACGTTTTCAATAGGACTCAGGTCTAGACTCTTTGATGGCCATTCGAAAACATCGATTTTTTGTTGCGAAATCCACGCTTTTGCCGGCTTGAACTTGTGAATCTCCGCATTGTCTTGTTGGGAAATAAATTTCTTGTCATGAAATTTATCCAAAAAAGGGATTAAATAATTTTTCAATGTTTTGGAATATTTTTGCGAGTCTTGACATTTTGTCAAAATTTCTAAGTCGGTTTTTTCTTTCACACTAACTTCGCCCCAAACCTTCACTGATCCTCCTCCGCCAACACGCTTTTAAAAATTCTTGGATTTTTTTGCAAATTATGCCAGTAGTACTGACATCCATCTGGTTCATCAAAACTAGTTTTTTTTTCGTCAGAAAATTTATTTCATCCCAATCCGACATCCAAAAAATTTTCTCTTCGGCAAACTTCATTCTTACTTCTTTATGAGCTGTCTTCAGGTCTAGTGCTGGTTTGCCTTTTGAATATTGCAGATTTAAAAAAGTTTTCAACAATCGACAAACTGCAGCAGCAGGCAAATCCGATGATTTTTTGATTATTGTTGAAAAGATTCCTTGTTGCGAAGCGGTTCTAACTATGTTGTGAACATCTCTTTCTATTTCTTCCACTTGTTTTTTCAAACTTTTTTTGTTCAAATTCTTTAAATAGTATCTTTTTGTCTATTCCAAACGTTTCATCTGTTTGGCATGTTTTTTTTTGCTCCAACCCTTCCTTTTACTGGCCAAAATTTCAATCTTTCTCAGATAATTGATTAAATTTCTCCTAATGTTTTGAAATGTTTGAATCTCAATGATAATTGTTTAAGGAAATAGTTATTGGAACCAAAATTAACTGAATAGCTTACTTTTATCGCTCAAAGAAAAGGCGCGCAAATTTTTATGAGCAGGCTTTTCTAAAACGATTGCTGAAAAACTTCAAATATATACTCTAGTTTGATGTTTTTTTTTCAAATTAATTATGTTTTTGAAAGATTTTTAATGATATATTTGAATGTAAGAAAATCAATCTTGGTCCAAAGTTATTTAAATTTTTAGGGTGCACTAGTTTTTGTGAGCTGCACTATACGTTAGCATAAAATAAATGTGTTGAAATTATTGGTATTTATAGTAAAATAATTGTTTAGGTTCAAGCAAGTTCCAATTACAACCATTGAGAATGCATCACTTTTATAATAATCTATGTAACTAAATAATCTAAAAAGTTTAAAGGATTATTTTTTAATTGATGGAGTTTAGGTATGTTTTAGATTTCAAAGAATAACATTTTTCCTTTTTCGTAGTGAAATTAATCTTCATTAATTCATATGCAATGTTTAATATATTGTTTGTGAAATCTTCATCGGAAAGTTGACTTTTGATTTATTGGTCATTTTCATCAATTTGTTTTCATTTCTAGAAATGTATGCAACAAAAACACTTGGAACTCCTAAAATAATAGAAAAATGGATATTAACTTTATAACAACGAAATACTAACTAATTTTTATAAGGTTTTCTTTACGAAATATAATTTTTTCTTGGATAAATATATCTGAACTACTTTTTTATGGAATTATAAATGAAAATGCGTTACTATTATAATGAAATGACGATTTTTATTCAACCTGTTGAACCATCACGCCATCGGGCGTTGTGGTGATTTTAGCAATGCTTTTAACCACTATAATGTGGCCAAGATGATGAAACAGAACACTTGTAAACAGGATGTGGCAAAAGTAATAAAAAAAAATTAATTCAAAGAATAATCTGCGAAGGAGAATCTACGTAATGAAAACTGGATTCAAATTTTAATGTCAATTTTAAGTTATAAAAATAAAAGATCCCGAAAAAATGATAGTGCTAACTAAATGCAATATAATATATGAAAGAATTCAAATTCACTGTTTTTTCACTTATCAACTTGATCATTCTCGACTATAGCATCCCCATCATCATCTTTTTTCTTGTCGTTGAAGGCAGTAAATTGCTTGTGTTTGAGAATTCCTCTTGAGACAATTTTTCTTGAAATTTATCATGCATTTCCTTATACTGAATAGGGTTTTCTCCCTTCACAACAGTAAATAGCTTTCTTAATGAATGTAATCGAAATTGTATATTCGAAAAAAATACTGAAAATCGAAACGTTTCAACATGGGATCAAACCCGGTAACTTCAGATGCATTTCTAAAGCTTTACGGGCTATACGGCCAAAGTTCATGTATTAACACAAAATTTCGTCACTCATCGTCGTCGTTGTCTTTATCATCTTTATTGTTCAAGAAATTTCAGATTTATTTTAGATGTAAGAAAGAGGATTCTTACAGATGGCTCCATAATAAATGACATCATCCTTGGTTCTGGGCATGAAAATAAATGGCACCGAAGATAGCGTCTCAACATTGAGACTGATTTCCTGTTATAACCGTGATAATTGTAAGCTTTGGTGGCAGGTATCAACAAACTGATATTTAGTATCGTAGCCATTTCGCTTAGTGAATGATTTTTTTCTTTGTTTTTAACGGAAAGGCAAACTCCCAAGTGTGAGCTCGGTGGATTTGAATACGATAATTTCAAGTTGGACGTTAGCTCGAGCTGGGAGTCTATAAAAATTTATCACAAACGAATAACCTTTTTTTAAAATTTACTCTATCATTTTCATCATTATGTCGACTGCAGTCGAACTTCTATGAGTTTGTTTTTCCAATACTCCCTATCTTTTATAGCTGTTTCTAAATCTTCTTTATCAAGATTAGTATCATCAGCTACTTGGTTGATAAGATTTCGAGCTGGTCTTCCTCTAGTATTTTTACCACATCTTGGTTCCCATAGTATCAATTTGTGTATAACTTCTTTACTGCGAAAGCAATGTCCTGCGAAACTCACTCTTTTTGTTGCAATTTTATTGGTTATATTTGGTAAATTGTCAAAAAGTACCTTATTGCTTAAAAGTTTCTGCTATTTTACATTCACAACTTTTAGCATTTTTGTATAGCACCCGTTTAACTTGGTTTCTAAATTTTTGGTAAATGTCACTGTAGTATGGAAAAATGCTAATTTCAAGTTTTTTAGCGGATTTGAATTTCAGATAGTATTTAGTTTTTGTAGAGCAACCCAATCTTTACCGATTCTTACGTCAACGTCTTTCTCGTTGGAATATATTCCAAGATCCTAGATAGAGAAAATCGTTTGTGAGTTTTATGCATTTTTTGTTTATTGTGGTGAGTTTTAAAGGATTTTTATTGAAGGTTAATACGTGTTTGTTTTGATAAGTGTGAAGACCTATTAGTTTGGCTGCCATTTCTACATTATGCAACAGTTTTTCAGCTTTATCCACAGAGTCTGAAAGTAAGGCAATATCATCTGCGTAGTCAATAGCTGTTATACATAGTGCTGGATGTCTCCTACTTTTAGCTTTTTCAAGAGTGAAGCCACAATAAGCTAGATTGGATATTGCTTTTCTCATTGCATAATTTACTGCTATTATGAACAGATAATGTATCTTTCTGCAAAACTTCTGCATGAATTGAAAAAAACTTGTATCACCACCTGGGCAGAAAACTTTTGCAGTAGTTTTTTTATGAAGTGAAGTTGTGTTTACAGTTTCAAAAAAAAATGCCATATGCTTTAAGTATTTCCAAAAATTTTTCTACATGAAATGAATCAAAAGCTTCATTGGAACCTAAAAAAAGCATTACTGCCGGTAATGTTTTTGACTAGCTCCTTCAATTATTACTCTAAGAGTGAGAATTTGAGCAAGAATGGATCGACCAGGTTTGAAGCCATTTTGGTTTGTTCTCAACTTTATTTCTGAAATTAAACGGATTCTATTGAGCAACATTTTATTTTATATCTTGGATACTGACGAAGATAGAGTTGTTCTTTGGTAAATACTGGCTATACTCAAGTCTCCCTTTTTTGGAACAGGTAAGATTGCATCTTGTAGCCAGCAGTTTGGTGCGTCACCAAGATATGTTTTGTTGCATACATTTAATAGTTCTTCGTTCATACAGCCTGTTTTCCATGTTTCTATTGGTATATTATCAAGGCCAGTAGCTTTGTTATTTTGAAAAGACTTTATGGAAGCTTGAAGCTCGATTGCAGTAAATTCACCAGTTTTAATTGAGAGAGTATCGAATACTTTTAGTACGGGTTGATCATCTATCTTTGGTGATTGTCCGAGAAGCTTTTGAAAGTGATCTTTCCAAACAGCAAGACGTTCTTCTGTGTTGTTTGCATAGATTCGACCACTTTTGGGCCTTTCTTCTCGTCACTTCATTCACTGTATCTCATACTAGTCTAGAATGGTGATTTATGTGCGCATCTTTGATTACCTTTATTTTGCTTTTCACGTAATTTTTTTGTTTTTCATCATAAGCATGTTCTAGATCTTTTTTAGCTTTTTCCACAAGTAGGATGTTTGTAAGATCGTTTTTTTCTTTCTTGCGTTTGATAGCTTCGTTCAGCTCATTTCGCTTTTTGCAAACAATATCGTTTTCCATGGCAAATCTCTTTTTGGTTGGATTTTTTTTGTGACATGTTTTTTATCAGCTTCAGCGGAGCTTTTGTTATATTTTCCTAAAAATCGTTTGTTGAAGTTATCAAGATTAAGGTTTTGTAGTTGTTCGAATTGGTTTCTGATTTCTACAGCATAGCTATTTTTATATTTCCATCATTTAATAATTTTGACCAATCATGACTCATAGTTTTTTTTGCTTTTTGAGATAATGTATCTTAGAGACAATCTGATTTTCGCTGTACATACCCTGTGATCTGGTTCAAGTGGTGAGTATGTGTTGAACGAGCGACAGTCAATAGCACTATTTTTCCATTTTCTGTCCATAATTTTTTTTGAAAGTTTGTGGAAATATTATTTAGACTACAGTCGATTGATTGATCTAACAAATATTCACCATTTCTGTTTGTATAATTATGGTAGCTGTTTCCTACACATTTATCATTGCCACTTTCAGCATTCATATTGCCTCATATAATTAGCACATTATCTTTAGGAATAATTTCAATAGAATCTGTCAATTGATGGCAAAAGCTTTGTATTTCTAATTCGTAAGGACTGTAGCATGATATCACAGTTTTTTTTGGTTTGTTTTTATTAATTAAATTTTCGATCAAAAAACTTTTAAACAAAAAAAATTATGAAACATGTTAAACTCTTTTGAAATGTCTAACTATCAACAAGAATCGGTGAGCAAAATGATAAACTCAATAAGACATTAATAATGAGTAATAAAAACTTATTACTATGCTTATTTTCATTTTAATCAATTTATTATCACTATCTTCATGGTTGTGCGCTCTTCAAAATTGCGCCTTTTTGTGCTCTGCCAGATTTGTAAGACATGGTATGGCTCAGGTAGTTAAATCTGACAATAGCAATCGACAAGCGTTGAAAAAGTCAGGTTGTCTCCAGATTGACACAAGGTACGCTTCTTCATTTTGTTCCCCAGTTCCAATAAAAAACTTCTAGTGACTGGGCCAAAAGCCCCAGAAGTTTCAACTGCTGCAGAAGTGAACAAACAACGGGGCTGAAAAATGCGTTCTTGACGATTTTAGAAATTTCCGCATTATGAGCAGAAGAGCCTGGAAAGACTGCCGAAAACAAGTCCGTACAGGTGACATTCAAAGTGAAAGACTTTTTTTCTTTATACGGAAAAACGGTGACGTCGCCGGACTTATATTAGCGTCAAAGTTAAGACCGGAAGGTTCAAGGATTGAATTGAAGCCAGCGACGTTTAAAGCTCGAAAACACAATGCCCTTCAAAGCACGATGACGAGGATAACGGCCTCCGCTTTTGACACATGAAAAAAGATGCAGCCCAAATTTATCAACCTCTTCACCACAGCGACAAACGAACTTTTGACACACGTTAGAGCCAGTACGAAAAGCCACATCGTAACGACTTTTGATGCAAGTGTGTGAAATACATTTCCAACTGCTATACTTCTGATGCCTCCATCTTTTTTGCGCAGTGCAGTTAAATTGGCTACAAAGCAAAAGTTGCGCGCGTAACTAGAAATATTTCTTGAAACGATGAAGTTACAAAGTGAACTAACAACCGACAACAATCTAACGCCAGATTTGTCTGTGGAAAAAGAAGTGAGATCAATCAAATGATTAGGGCACAAGCCATCGATACCTCCACTACTCTTTGGATGGAAGGCGGAGAGAGAATTTTCGATATCACAGTTGTTTTTGGGTTTTCATTAAAGGTCGTGACCACGATTCGTGGGCTGACTGATTCACCCTTCACTAGAAACTGGTAAGCCTTAGGGCTTACAAACATACCGACTCCTTTAATGGTAGCGTTGTTTTTAGCTCTTTTTTCTGGGCTGTTAACGAGTATTCAGCCGTTGCCAATATTGCAATATCTCATTGTTTCATCTGTATGATATAACTTGTGTTCTTGTATACAGGTTATATCTATATTATATTTACTAGATAAGTATGTTAATTCATATAGTTTGTGATTATTCCTTAAAGATTCGATGTTTATTGTTGCTATATTTTTTGTTAACCTACAATTCAATAAAGATCTTTTTTGTCTAATTTGTGGTAATAGCTTTTCACCAGTAGCACATTTTTCGATTCCAACTTGATGATTCGTTGGAAAACGCGCTCTTTGTTCATCCGTGCGATGAGCAATGCGGTATGGGGGTATATTTTTTTGTTTAGGCATAGAGTTTTTTTTTCTGGATGAAATTCAGGGTCTCAACTTATCTCAAAACTCTTCTTATTCGAGCAAGATTGCCTATAGTTGTTGCCAAGAGTATTTTTATCACCATAGCATCGGTATTTTGATGTATGCCAAAAAGTCTCTACTGCTTCCTACGTGGAAAAGCAGGATTTGAGGTTCACTCCTTAGATAGAGATGAACTGCTTGCCGTGGAATTTCCGCAAATGCAGAAACAAAAATATATAATACTGATAATTAAAAAAAATCAATAAATAGGTTAATATTACTGATAAATGAAAGTTTTACAAAACAGAAAGAAAAATATAGAAAATGAATACATAAAATTACAAGATAATCATAGTGAAAGGAACAAATTAAAAGGTGATCTCAAGCTATAAAACTATTAAGGCCCCGAAATGATTTGAGAAAACTTTGAAACAGTATGTAACTACTGATATTGATCAATTAATTAGAATAAAATAATAAATGGAAAAATTAATAAACAGAAATAATCAATTAAGACTAAATATATTGAAAAATAAATAAAATAAAATAAATAAAAGGCATAATAAAGAGGGATCTTTGGTAACGTTCCGAATCGAACACCATATACATAATTGAATTTTAAATGATTAAGTTTATTTCCTTATAAATTTTATTGTTGCTTATTTACGGATATTCAATCCTTCCAACCTCTTTTGATTAAAATGGCTAATAATAATGATTTATATCTAATATAAAAAAATAAACTTTTATAAAAAGAATTTAACGCCAAAAAAGTTAAAAGTCCAAAATGATCCAAAAGATGGGATTCGAAACGCTGAACATAAAACTGACGCGCTAAAGAACTTAGAATCACACCACAGAAAAACTTTTTAAAAATTACGAAAGCAGGTTTGATTAATATTACAGAAACAAACAATAAGGTTTATTGAGAAACTTAATACACGAAGCTTTTAGTAAGATTATCTTACATCATCTGATAAGGTAAGATAATCTTACAAAAAGCTTCGTGTATTAAGTTTCTCAATAAACCTTATTGTTTGTTTCTATAATATTGATTTCCGGCTATTTCACGTCCAGATTCAATTAGAACATGTATACACCAAACCCTATTTTTTCTTTTTTAAATAGCTATTTTATAAACCGAGAATATTCATTAAAAAGAGAGTTACAATACATGAAATAAAAAAGTTGTGATAAATATTTACCTGCAAAGAGAAAAAATTAATTATTTGTAAATAAACCCTAATTTAAATAAAACTTTTAAAAAATCTAAAATTTTTACATCAACATGTTTAGTGAAAAGTACTTGTCTCATTTTTTTTTTAAATGAAGAAATAAAACCAATTAAATCCTATAAAAATCTAAATATATGAGCGATAAAATTAATGACCATTTCTAACGACAACGTTACCAAAACTCTATTATAGTATCAATAATCTAGGCCGACGGCTGTCAAACCCAACTACTGGGACATGTACAGCAGCAGAATCTAATCACTATGGAGAAACTTTTCCTTAAAAGAAGTTTTGATACTGATAGATTTTTTATTTAAATTCAATTCAAAAATATAGGTTTGAAATAAGTTCAAAATTGAGTACACTTTAAAATTCATAAAATCAAAAGATAGTATATGCAAACATTATTCAATCAATTGAAAAGAACTGAAAGCATGCTGGAAAAAGGCATTATTCATAATCAAATGAATAAATTATTTGGAAAATCTCTATAAAAATTGCATGGAGCAGGGGAGAATTGTCTCTCTGTTTTGCAGGTTTTAAGGTAGTTTTGCCGAAAGGTTTGCATCATGTTTTGTCCAGTAACATTGAACGATAGAAAACGTTTTAGCTGATTAAATCTTGATAATTCTAGACATGGTTCTGAACTTAGTGGTATTTTTGACCGTCCTTTTCACCTGCTGGATCCCTGCACAAGCAAGTTAGTTTTAAGTATTTTTCAATATTATGCTAAATGAAACATGATGAATTTTTTCGGTCGTTCTTGTTTATTATTTCTATAAAAAAGATCTTTGGTTTGAAGTCTTTTTTTTTGAGTTGATCACAACTGATGTTTAGAAAAACATTCTTCTTTTTGATTTATGGGATTGGTTGGGTTAATAAAAAGAGTATATATGCTCAAAATTTTTCCATAAGTGGTAAGACTAAACTTTTGAAATAAATACAAGTTGGTCTCAAAGAGTTCCAATGGTTAGAAAAGAATGTCTTTTTTGCAAACTGATTTGAGTTTTAACCATGTATAAACCTACAGAATGTCCAGAAAACTTCACCCAGGTGAAAGACTTATGTCTGAGAGGTTTTCATGAAAGAAAATCCTGGATAGACGCCCAAAAACATTGCAACAAGCTCAACAGCTATTTAGTTAATATTCTCAGCCAGGCAGACCAGTGCGGTTGTTCATTTCAAAGCGAACATAATGAAAGGTAAGCACTTTCAACTCTTATTCTTAAAATCTTCAAAGTTTTCTTCCACTAATTTTTGAACTGAATGCTAAATAAAACATCACCAACCAGCTACATACTCATGGTTAGGAGCTATAACTTCCACCCTTATTCCTTCAAGACTGTTTTGCCTGCAAATTTTTATCCGGAGCTTTGGGTTCCCTCACTTCCCAAAAAAAACACATACACAAATTGGCGTACTGGTGAGCCGAATGATGGTGGACGTGAAAGATGCCTTCATCTTCGTAGAACGAACAATTGGTCTGATGCGATATGCACCGGACCTTCTGGTTTCATATGCCAAGTTGATCCCAGCTGAACTGAAAACTCATGACACGTTTGATGCGGAATTGACTTTGTAAAATTGAACTTTAGTTTTGCAAATAAATTAATTAAAAATATTTTGTAAAATTTATAATTAAAACATAAAAAATGAGAACCTGTTTAGATTATAGCAGTGAATGTTGTTTCCGTAAATATACCAAATTTATCACGCATTCAACATATAAGTTGTGCGTATACGACACTATTTAAATATCAGTTAGTCGAAAATGAATGCACCAGAGACAAGCGAAAAAGTTTATATATCTTTATCCAGTACTTCATAAGTTAAATTCTGTTACTAAAAGCTTCTTGGTTAATCAAACATTTGTTTTTATTTCAATTAACTTTTCTACTGGCTAATTTGCTTTAGGATTTTTTCCGGAGTGGAATCAGCAATAAAGAATCGTATTTTAGAATGAAGATTTTTATTTTCTTGCTGCCATCCATTTTCGACATTTTCAGTACTTTGAGACTCAGGGTATGCATTTTTTTTCTATTAATTCTGTACCAAATTTTCTGTCTTATAAAAGATCAAAGAAACTGTACACTAGTATATGTTTTTAAGGTGTCACCAAAGCAAAGAGCTAGATGGAAACCCAAAACCATTTTTGCATTTTTAAAGATCATATGGTTAATATTCTCTGCCGAGCAAACTAGATAGCTGTTGTTCATTTCAGTACAAACTCCCCAATTTCACTTCGTTCGAAATCACCAACTTCACTTCTTGCAAGCTCATCGACTTCACCTTCTTTGAACGCACCAACTTCTTTTTTTTGAACCTTATCATTTTCACTTTCTTCGAACTCATCAACTTCACTTACATTAACCATATCAAATTTTTCTTCTTGATTTCTTCAAAACTCACCTACCTCACTGAGCTTGTCAAAAACATTTGCATTAATTCTTACAATTACCTCTACCACTCATAACACATCTTTTTCTTCTCCACCAAAAAAAATTTTTTTTGGAAATTAATTATCAAATGTTAAAACCCTAAAATTCTCAAGATCTCTTTGAACTTTTCATTAAGTCTACTCACTCTATCTTATCCAATTCAAAGATTTTTGATTTCACCATCAGAACTCTCACACACCAAATCTGTCTGTCAACAAAATCTTCTCAATCGAAAAAACTATAATAAAAAAACAGAGTCTCATCAACTTCAACATGGCTATAAACACTCTCAAAACAACACCTGAAATAAAAATTAGCACTCCTCCGACCCAGCTTTCATTTTTTCCAACGTTCCACAACTTATCACTGAATCCAATCTGGAAGAATCAATAAAGGCAAAGTTCAACAATTCTAGCATTGAAAACAACGTATACAAAATTAAAAAAAAAACACAAACAGTCTATCAACTCTCGAAAGGTACGTTCAAGTACCTCGTCATCTCACTAAAATCTTTCTTAATAGCAATAGAATCGAGCTTTCTATAGACTGCTTTTAAATCCGTTTCAATCTGAAACCGTTTCGCTGCTTCAATTGTCAACTCTACGAGCATTCCAGCAGTAAATGTAGTACAAAACCGAAACACACTGAATTTCCTTGCCGTTCTTTTCCAAAATGCACTTTGAGAAAAAACCAAGCAGATCATTTGGCTGGCTTTAGAGACTGCCCTAAATTCATTAGGCAGAAGCTGCTAAAGCAGAAAAACCTAAACCTTTTTGTTAACAAAGTAACATTTTCAAGTATGAGAAACACAATAGTGACACCGCTTATTTATATGTAATTGGGGATAAAGTTAACCTTAGCGTTCATGAATGTTAATGATCGTTGCCTCTAATTTATATGATAGTCCTTCTCATTCTATAGCTTTTGTTATATTTCTTTACAACATTCATGAACGCCAAGATAAACTTTAACCCCAATTACAGTATAAATAAGCGATGTCACTAGTGTGTTTCTTATACTTAAAAATGTTACTTTGTTAAGAAAAAGCTTCGTATGCTTTTTTCACATAGGAAGCAGTAGTTTCTTTTTGGCATACACAAAAATACCGATGCCATGGTGATGGAAACATTCTTGGCTACAGCTGTAGGCAATCTTGTTCAAGTTAGAAGAGTAACATGTGAATTTTTAGAGAAGTTGCGACCCTAAATCTCATTCAGCAAAAAAAAACTCTTGACTAAACAAAAAAATATACCCCCATACCGCATTGCTCATCGCGCGGGTGAACAAAGAGCGCGTCCTCCAACGTATCATCAAGTTGGAATCGAAAAATGTGCTACTGGTGAAAAGCTATTACCACAAATTAGACAAAAAAGATCTTTATTGAATTGTAGGTTAACAAAAAATATAGCAACAATAAACATCGAATCTTTAAGGAATAATCACAAACTATATGAATTAACATACTTATCTAGTAAATATAATATAGATATAACCTGTATACAAGAACACAAGTTATATCATCCAGAAAAAACAATAAGATACTGCAATACTGGAAACGGTTGGACACTAGTTACAAGCCCCGCAGAAAAAGCAACAAACAACGTTACCATTAGAGAAGTTGGTATGTTTATAAGCTCTGAAGCTCACCAGTCTCTAGTGAACGTTGAATCAGTCAACCCACGAATCATTGTTGCAACCTTTAATGGAAACCCAAAAACAACTGTGATATCATGCTACAGTCGTACAAATTGCTCCGACGAATTAGAAATACAAAACTTTTACCATCAATTGACAAATCCAATCAAAAATATTTCTAAACATAATGTGCTAATTATATGAGGTGATATGAACGCAAAAATTGACAATAATAAATGTGTAGGCAACAGCTACCATAATTATACAAACAGAAATGTTGAGTATTTGTTAGATCTAACAATCGACTGTGGTCTAATCAATATTCCCACAAAGTTTCAAAAAAATAAAGAAAATTTATGAATTTTCATTTATCCAAAAGAAACAAAAAGTTAACTTGATTATATCCTTATTAATAAAAAATGGAAAAATAGTGCTATTGACTGTCACTCGTTCAACACATACTCACCACTTGAACCAGATCACAGGGTATGTACAGCGAAAATCAGATTGTCTCTAAGATACATTATCTCAAAAAGCAAAAAAAACTATGAGTCATGATTGGTCAAAATTATTAAATGATGGAAATATAAAAATAGCTATGCTGTAGAAATCAGAAACCAATTCGAACAACTACAAAACCTTAATCTTGATAACTTCAACAAACGATTTTTAGGAAAATATAACAAAAGCTCCGCTGAAGCTGATAAAAAACATGTCACAAAAAAAATCCAACCAAAAAGAGATTTGCCATGGAAAACGATATTGTTTGCAAAAAGCGAAATGAGCTGAACGAAGCTATCAAACGCAAGAAAGAAAAAAACGATCTTACAAACATCCTACTTGTGGAAAAAGCTAAAAAAGATCTAGAACATGCTTATGATGAAAAACAAAAAAATTACGTGAAAAGCAAAATAAAGGTAATCAAAGATGCGCACATAAATCACCATTCTAGACTAGTATGAGATACAGTGAATGAAGTGACGAGAAGAAAGGCCCAAAAGTGGTCGAATCTATGCAAACAACACAGAAGAACGTCTTGCTGTTTGGAAAGATCACTTTCAAAAGCTTCTCGGACAATCACCAAAGATAGATGATCAACCCGTACTAAAAGTATTCGATACTCTCTCAATTAAAACTGGTGAATTTACTGCAATCGAGCTTCAAGCTTCCATAAAGTCTTTTCAAAATAACAAAGCTACTGGCCTTGATAATATACCAATAGAAACATGGAAAACAGGCTGTATGAACGAAGAACTATTAAATGTATGCAACAAAACATATCTTGGTGACGCACCAAACTGCTGGCTACAAGATGCAATCTTACCTGTTCCAAAAAAGGGAGACTTGAGTATAGCCAGTATTTACCAAAGAACAACTCTATCTTCGTCAGTATCCAAGATATACAATGAAAGCTTGCTAAATAGAATACGTCCAATTTTAGATGAAAAGTTGAGAACAAACCAAAATGGCTTCAGATCTGGTCGATCCACTCTTGCTCAAATTCTCACGCTCAGAAGAATAATCAAAGGAGTCAAATCAAAAACACTACCGGCAGTTATGATTTTTGTAGATTTCTATAAAGCTTTCGATTCAATTCATAGAGGAAAACTAATGAAAGACTAAAAGCATATGGCATTCCTCTTGAAACTGCAAAAGCAATTTCACTTTTATATGAAAACACTACTGCTAAATTTATCTCCCCAGATGGCGATACAAGTTTTTTTCCAATTCATGCAGGAGTTTTGCAGGGAGATACATTAGCACCCTACCTGTTCATAATAGCAGTAGATTATGCAATGAAGACCCCAATTTCTAATTCAGATGATTGTGGCTTTACTCTCGAAAAAGCTAAAAGTAGGAGACATCCAGCACTATGCATAACAGACAGACTACGCAGATTATATTGCCCTATGGATAAAGCTGAAAAATTGTTACATAACTTAGAAATGGCAGCTAAACTAATAGGTCTTCACATTAATGAGAAAAAAACACAATATATGATATTTAATCATAATTTTTTAAAACTCACCTTAATCAACAAAAAATGCATAAAACTCACACACGATTTTCCCTATCTAGGATCCTGGATATATTCTAACGAGAAAGACGTTGACGTAAGAATCGGTAAAGATTGGGTTGCTCTACAAAAAATAAATACTATCTGAAATTCAAATCTGTCAAAAAACTTGAAATTAACATTTTAACCTACTACAGTGAGCTTTGTGCTACTATATGGATTTAGTACCTGGACATTGAGCAAAAAGTTAGAAACAAAGTTAAACGGGTGCTATACAAAAATTCTAAGAGTTGTGAATAATGTAAAAAAGCAGCAATGTGTAAGCAATAATGTACTATACGACAACTTACCAAAGATAACCAATACAATTGCAACACAGAGAGTGAGTTTCACAGAACATTGCTTTCGCAGTAAAGAAGTTGTACACAAATTGATACTATGGAAACCAAAATGTGGTAAAAATACTAGAGGAAGACCAGCTCAAAATTTTATCAACCAACTAACTGATGATACTAATCTTGATAAAGAAGATTTAGAAACAGCTATGAACGATAGGGAGTATTGGAAGAACAAAGTCATAGAAGTTCGACTGCGGTTGACATGATGATAATGATGATGAGATGAACTCATTTCTGAGAAAGTTGTAAAAATTCATCAGACCCTCTGAGGTTTTTTTTTATTACCCCCATTTTCCGCAGTTTAGGTTAGGAACGTACCCTATCTTTATCATCAGGCTGTTAGTGTTGGTTTTAGGATGTTTCTTTGCATGTTAAGAACTTCTTCTAAGAACCTAGCCTGATTGAAGCAGACTGATAAAACAGTCTGTGCGGGGTCCTCCAAAAAAATGATTTTGAAACAAGATAAAATTAGTAAGCCCAAAGGATTACTGGAGGACAGGGAAGGGTTGTTTAGATTTGTACCCTGAAAGGGTAGCAGCTCCACCAACTAGCAGGCCTAAACGCTGAAGCGTAGATGCCTTTTAAGGTCATGCCTTGGACAGGTGCCTTTCAACGTCATGTCTAGAACCGAGACCCTCTAATGTCCGGTTTGATGAGGAATGTAAGTTTTCTTAATGCATAACAAGAAAGTTGGAGCAAAAGTACTTGAGGTCTCGTTCAACAGCTGATCATGAGACATGGTTCAAGCAGAAGAATTTTTTCAAGCGTCTCTGTAGGAAAAAGAAAAAGGAGTTTTGGGAGTTTAAGCTATTTAAATCTAAAAACAAATCAGTGACAACTTGGGATTATATAAATGAGGTTGCTGCTAGGGGTAAGGTAGGTGAAGGTAAAGGCATAAAAATTGGTAGTTTTTATAAATACTTAGATGAAAAAATTTGTGAGCTCAAAAGTGTAGATGGTGGTCTATTTCAAATTGAGGTTTCATCCAGGACTTCTGTGTTTGACGAATTTCTTGAAGTGAATGGAGAGGAATTAGTGAAAATGATCAAAAACTTACCAAATAAACAGTATGCTTTAGATCCAATCCTAACTTGGCTATTGAAACAAATAGCAAGATTATAATAGAATAAACACTATGGTTTTTTGAGAAACTTAATACACGAAGTTTTTCGTAAGAGTATCTTACATTATCAAGTGCATAACTCAAAAGCATTCAGCAATTTTGAAAGTCTTGCCACCAACCATCGCTTAGTGCCAGTTAAATTGAAGCTCAGTCTGCGCAGAAACATAAAAACTCCCATGACTGGACTATATTGCTCAATGACAACTTACAGCATTTCAGTGACATTTCAACGCAGATAAGAGGATTCATGAGTGACAACGATGAATTTGATGCGACAAAAAGCTATGAAAAACTCATGAAGTAAATAAAGATGCTACAAAAATGCTAATACCAAATTAAAAAAAATAAAAAAGCCTAAAATAAAAAAATTAAAAGAGGCTGGGTATGAATTGAGGAAGGTCTTTCATAAATACCAATTGAGAAGCAGCACTAAAAATCAGCAGATGTTACAAAGCAAAAAACATTTTCTCCAAGAAACTTACTAAAAATTCAAGAAGAACTCAATACATTATTTTCAAAAATTGGAATTACCGATAAAAAACACAACGATGGCGAAAGTTGGAAGCTGATAAGCATGATAACTTGTCGAAAATCAACAAAACAGGGAATGATCAGAAGTCAATCAAAAGAAGAAAGAGTCTAAAAGTGGTACAATTACTTCTATGATTTGGTTGATAGATTGTAGAAGATAATTTTTAGACTATAGATATACCAAAAGTTTTTGATGGTTTGCTAATAAATGACGGCAATTTGTCACTAAAAGAGTTTAAAGAAGCAAAATTACAACTAAAAGAAGGAAAAAGATTTGAACCAGATAAAAACCTTGCCAAAGTCATAAAAAAATGTAACCTAGATGAAATACTACTAAAAATTGCAAATAAATTACTGGGCGAGAACATGAGACCGGAGAAATGGTCAAAAACAATATAAATATTCCAAAATCCGGAGCTCTGAGTGATCCAACTAATTACATGAAAACTTTTCTGGCTTCTACGGTTTCAAAAATAGTAAATAAGATGATTTTACACAGACTGCAATTAAAGATGGATACGCACCTTCAAATAAGTCAAAATGGCTTAAGACCAGGAAGATCCGCAACTTCACACATACAGGCTTTGAAAAAGCTAATATATATAAAATCGATTTTCAGTCGCCCCATAAGGGGGTTTCGTTAGCTCAGATGTTTTACAGGGAGCTACTCCTTGTTTATATAATTGTCGGCCCACGTGAGATTGAACCCGGTCACTTTCGATAATCAGTCAAACGCTCTACCAGCTGAGCTATGCGGGCCAATAGAAGAAGTCAAAAGCCACAAAAGATAAGCCATCATTATATATGTTGACTTATTAAAAAGCTTTTGACTCGGTGCATCGAGAAATACTGTTGAAAACCTTGAAGGCATCTGACACACCACCAAGGCTGCTGAAAGCAATTGCTAAAATGTATATCGGCCCGCGCAAGCTCAGTTGTAGAACATAAGACTGTTTATATAAAATTAGCGGATTCGATTCTGCGTGGGTCAATATTAAGTACACAAAGAGTAGCGCTTTGTGAAGCATGTGTTGAGCTAACGAAATTTCAATATGGGGTGACTAATGGCCAATCTAAAAAAAATATATGAGAATACCAAAGCTAATGTGATTATCCCTGATGGAGAGACAAATTTTCTCGAAGTAAAAGCCGGTGTGTTACAAGATGATACTTTAGCGCCCTACCTCTTTGCAATCGTACTAGACTACGTCATGCGAGAAACTTACAGAGGTAGAAAAGAGGAACTTGGATTCAAGCTGCAAAAGCGAAAAAGTAGCAGACATCCGACAATAACAATAACCAACTTGGACTTCGCTGATGACATTGCTTTGATTCTTGAAGAAATGGATTAAGTACAACAAGTTCTTACAAGGTTAGAAGAGGAAACAAGAAAATTCTGTTTGCACTGCAACTCAAAAAGACGGAAATGCAAGTTCTCAACTCAAAAGCACCGGTCTTAGTGAAAGAAAAAGATGGAAATGTACTACAGATAGCTACAAATTTCAAGTATCCCGGAGCATGGATGGAGAGTACTGAAAAAGACGAAGCAGTATGTAAAACGTTAGTTTGTTGCGCGTGTGACAAGCTCAAAAAAGTATGGACTTTAAAAATATCAAGAAAATTGAAAATAAAACTGTTTTTGGCGACGATGGAGTCATTGCTCTTTTATGGAGCTGAACCATGGACATTAAAAACCTTGAAAAACAAACATAAGATGGAACCTCACAAAACTGTTACGCATGGCCATAAACATTTATTGGAAAAGCCACACCACTAACACCCACCTATACCAAGACTTATTTGAAGTAACGAAAATAATTCAACAAAGAAGAATGAGGCTAGCAGGTCATTGTTCCAGACATCTTGAAAAAGTCGTCTATAAATTCTTATTTTGTTAATCAACCAAAGGAAAACAGAACAGAGGGGGAAAAATGGCATTTTTAAATATTTTACTGAGAGATACGGAAACAAAAGTATTAATGAACTATCGAGAATTATGAAGGATCGAGAAAACTTGTGAAAGAGAATGAACGCGGTGAGAGAATGAAGTGAAGGATAAAGGTCATTACAAAAAAATATTGGATTATGATATAAATTGAAAAATAAAATTTTTCTTTCAAACATAGTAACTAAAAAATTTGTCACAATAAATAGTCACAATATAATTTACAATAATTTATTTTATCAGATCAAATCAATTACGAGTATGATTATAGTGGCAACAACTTCAGGAGTTGCTAGACCACTGAGTATTATGAACTTTGAATGCAATGTAATGTAATGTAAGTTTTCTTAGATATGGCAATTTAAAAAATAACTATGCAAGTATTACTAAATAAATAAAACAGTTAACTAAGATTATAGGAAAAAAAGATCTGTTGTTTGAAACAAAAGCAACCCTAATAAGACTTTTATAAATGACATCGAGAAAACTGAGTTGGTTTTATGAATGTATAAAATAATTAAATCTGTGATAATAAACAAAAAAGTATGCATAGATGAAACTTCAGATAAGATATTTTGAGCAATCAAATGTTAATTTTAGACAAAATTTGAACAACTTCATTGTCTTTATCTTTTTTCTTCGATGGGACTTCCACATCATCACAATTGAAACCAGAAAGTGCTTGTCTTTTTCTTTATTGTTACATTCTTTGATATTGATTAAATGATAATATTTTTTTTAATCTTTTATAGAACTTTCATCCAAGTAATGCCAGCCTTTATTACCCCAAAAACCATGAAGTGTTTATCTTTGTAATTTTTGTGGTTGCGTAAGATGAAAATTGTTGATATTCTCAATTTATCTACTTTCTATATAAAGCAAAAAATCCGAAATCATCCTAAAAGAAGTAGTTCTTGTATGTAATTGTACTAAGTTATCGAATTTTGAAATAAACTGCGAAATTATTTTAAATAATAATATTTTGACATTTTCAAATGAATTATTTAGCTTTCAAGTATAAAAATCGACTCTTGGCAGAATTTTACTAGAGTGCCTTAGTCGTGAGTTTTGGATATAATTTAGCACTAAAATGGTTAGATAGTAAAGTCAACAATCACAAATTATTTATAAAAACGAAGACAAGATAATTTAAGCTTGTCTTACGAAAAGCTTCTTGTCTTCGTTATATTTATAAAATGACTTGGAAAACTGAGTTGATTTTATAAATGTACTATTCTTGATTAAATCTGTGATAATTAAAAAAAAATATATGGATACAACTTTAAATAAAATTTTGAGCAATCAAAGGTTAATTTTAAACAAAATTTGAACAACTTCATTGTCTTCATTTTTTTTTTAATGGCACTTCTGTATTGCCACAATTGAAGCCAGAAAGTACTTATCTCATTTTTTTTTCTAATGTTACATTTTTAAATATTAATTGAATGATAATATTCTTTTTACTTCATAGAATTTCATTAAACTTATACAAGTAATGTCAGCTTTTATTAACCCCCAGAAACTATGAGGTATTTATCTTTGTATTGTTTGTTGTTGCATATGATGAAATTGTTGACATTCACAATTCATCTGTTTTTATGGAAGGCAAAAATTACGAATTCATCCCAAAAGAAATAGTTTTTGTATGTTATTGTACTAAGTTATCAAATTTCAAAATAATATATATATACTTAGAGTTCACGAAAAAAAAATCAAATTTATTCAATGTTCTTTTTATTCGTGCTTCTATAGCAGGCTCCTCCTAATGGACTGCCACCTTGTCGTGGTCGGGAGGCTTGAGCACTTCAGTAATTCTGAGAGCTATGCCGGTGGGAGCGTAAGCTCCTGGCAGGATCACCCAAGCCGGACAAGTCAAAGGGTAGAGGTCGGACTGGCCCTCCAGGTTGGGGGTTTGAACTAGGCTAAAAACCCGGCTTTGTAAAAAAAATCTGTTACAGAAACTACAACAAACTGCTTAGTCCAGAAAGGGTTCTCTCTAGCAGAGCCTATGACGCAAGCTGGTGAAACCCCTCGGGAAGCCAGTGCGCTGACAACTCTTTTGACGACCAAGGCCAAAACCAGGATAAAAACCTGGAAAATCAGAACCCTACACGAGACAGGCAAGACAGCTCAAGTTTGTCGAAAAATAAGTCTTTGTGTGGGCCTGCAACCTCTTAAGGTTGAATAGTATGCCGTTGAAATAATAACGGATGTATACAGCATCTTCATCGTCAAGGTCTTCCATGGCCTGCTTGACCATCATGCTGAAGAGGATGCTGAACAGAGTATGAGCCGGTACACAACCTTGTTTCACACCTTTGAAAATGGCAAAGGACTTAGAAAGGTTACTGTTCAACCTAACTTGCCCGTGCTGGTCTTCATGCAGCTGGTTGATCATACTGAGGGACTTTGGGGGACAGCCGAGGCGCTCCATGATTAGCAAAGACCTTTTCTGCTCACCATGTCGAACGCCTTCGATGAATCGATAAACATTACTTACAGTCCTTTTTTCTGCTTTCGGCACTTTTCTTGAAGCTGTTGGACGACAAAAACCATGTCTGTGGTACCCCAGTTGGCTCTTACGCCACACCTAATTTCTGGGAAATGGCCTTCTACAATGGTACTCCATGCCTTCCTTTTTTTTGCTTTTCTCAAGTTCTTATTGTTCATTTTTTGCAACTTCATCACTAAAGGGTCCCAGGCATTTGTGTCCACCTGCAACTGTGAATCATTGAATCTATTTCTTACCGATTTATTTTTTCTTTTCTCCAGGCTTTTCTGTCTTAATAGTTTCATTTGAAGAAATGCTTTATTTTTTCAATTAGTGTTTTTAGAATCACTGGCTTATCACAGTCCGCTTTTTCATGAAATACTCTCGTGCGTGCTTGTTTAAACCTGAAATTGGTTTTGAGTCTTCATGTGATATTACGTTTTCTTCATCTTGCTTCATTCGGGTCTTTATATTGACCTATATCTGTGCAATGTAACACTTTTTAAAATTGCACGAATATTTCAGTTTGTATATTGTCTTTTGGTTTTGTTTTATTTTCAGCACAAAGAATGTTTCTTAGTTTGGGACCAGAAGAGTAAAGAAAGAACACGTTTTTTTTAACTGTCGATTCATATGTGGGATGTTCGGTATTGAGGCCCATGGAATGACAATATTCTTAAATAAAATTTAAAATGACATGTTATATGCATAAAATTAAACGCTGCAAATAAATATATCGAAAAGATAGTTTAAATTAATAAAAACATAAGAAATGAAAACGTGTTTTGAATATAGCAGTAAAATGTTGTTTTCCGTTGAGATACATAATTTTGAAATAAGCTCAAAGTTGAGTACACTTTAAGTTTTTAAAATAAAAAGATTATTCAGTCAATAACTAGCCAATCAATCGAAAAGAACAGAAGACGTTTAAAAAAGGCATTATTCATAATCAAATGAATAAATTACTTGGAAAAGGTCTATAAAATTTGCATGGAACAGGTAAAATGTGTCTCTCTATTTTGCAGGTTTTGAGGTTGTCTTGCCGAATCGGTTTGCATCATTTAGTGTTCAAAGTTAAATTGAATGATCGAAAACGTTTTAGCTAATTGAATCTTGATAATTCCAGGCATGGCTCTGAACCTAGCGGTATTTTTGACAGTCGTTTTCATCTGCTGGATCCCAGCACAAACAAGCAAGTTATGAGTATTTTTCAATATTGTGCTAAGTGAAACATTATGAATTTTTTTTGTCGCTCACAAATTGTTTCTATAACAAGAAAATTCGGCTAAAAAAATTTTTTCATGAGTTGAGTACAACTGACATTTGAGAAAACATTCTTCTTTTTGATTTAGGGTATTGGTTGGTTTAATAAAAATATTTTTGTTCAGATTTGTCTTACTTGGAGTAAGACCAAGTTTTCAAGGTGAAAACAAGTTGATCTCAAAAAGGGGTTCTAATAATTAGATTAAGCTTTCCGTTTTATTTTACTAGTAACTTCAAACAATGAGGGTTTATAAGAACACCTAGAAAAAAACTTGTATTTAGCTAAAATTTTCAACAAGTAAAACCTTGTCATAATTCATTAGCAAAGTTGTAGAGAAAAGTAGAGAATTTGGACAAAAAACCATAAATAAATAAATTTTTGAAAATTGAAAAATGTTAATTTTTATTTTATGAGATACATTTCAAAGTATTCATGAATGGTGAAATTATTCTTTGATGTTATAATTTGGAGTTAAACTCCTGTTCCCCTTCTTTTGCATTGTTTGCATTCTTTTTAATAGTGGGTCCCAGGCTTTGGTATTGACGTAACCTTGTGGGTCGTTATAGCCACTGAGAATGTCTGATTTAATAACTGATTTGAGTTTTAACCATTTATTACTCTACAGCATGTCCAAAAAACTTCACGCTGATAAAAGACATGTCTGAGAGGTTTCACCGACAAAAAGAGCTGGATAGACGCACAAAAATATTGCCACAAGTACAACGGCTGTTTGGTGAATATTCTCAGCCAGGCAGACCAGAGTGCGGTTCGAAGCGAAAAAAATGAAATGTAAGCATTTCCAACTTTTATTTTCAAACTATTTTAAGTTTTCTTATTCTACTTCTTTCGAATTAAATGTTAAATGAAACATCACCATCCAGCTTCAAGATCATGGATAGGAGGGCTCGTGTATGACTTTCACTCTTACTTCTTCAAGACTGTTTTTCCTGCAAGTTTTAATCCGGATCTATGGGTTCCTCCAATTCCCAACAATAACGCACACATCCTGGTTTTTTGGCAAGCCAAATAATAATTCTGGAAATGAAAAACGCCTTCAACTTTGGCTTGATCGAAAATGGAATTCATTATGCCTTCATATGCCAAGCTGATCCCAGCTGAGCTGAAAACTCATGACAAGTTTTATACCAAATTGACTTTTTGAAGAATTAACTTTTGTTTGCGAATAAATGAATTAAAAATATATTTTTAAATTCAAATAAAACATAAAAATGGAAACTTGTCTTGATTATAGCAGTAAATGTTGTTTTTCGTCGATATATCAAATTTATTAAGCATTCAACATACAATTTGCGCGTATATGACACAATTTAAAGAACAGTTAGTCATATATGAATGCATAGAGACAAACGCAAAGGTTTATTAATTTTTATCCAGTATTTTATAAGTTAAATTTTGTTACGAAAAGCTTCGTCGTTTAAAAAATTTTTGTTAATTATATTTATTATTGGCTAATTTGCTTTTGAATTGTTCTAGAGCGAAACTAGAAATGAGCCTGTATAGCTCAGTTGTGGGCTGACAATTAGAACCTGTTCCACAGTGTGTTTTCGCAACATTAAATTTGTAGCAAGCGTTTCGAACTACAAAGAAAATCGCTTTATAAATACCCTATTAAATTACAAAAATCGTATTTCAGAATAAAGGATCTTTTTTTCTTCTTTGCGTCTATCATCTGGAAATTTACATTCTTTTACTTTGCAATACTTTGAGCCTTAGGGTATGCTGTTTTTCTCTAATAATTCTGTACTAAATTGCCTTTCTCATAAGAGATCCAAAAAACTGTACACTAGGTATGTTTTTAAGGTGTCACCAAAGCAACGACCTGGATGGAAGTCAAAAATCATTATCGCAACTGTAAAGACAATTTGGTTAGTATTCTCAGCTGAGCAAACCATATAGCTGTTATTTATTTAAAGACGAATATTGAGTAGAACGAGTCTTTTTAGTATTTTTTCGTAGTTGGCTTCGGGGATAATCTAGTTTACAATGGCAAGGCCAGCTTGTAACTATAGCACACCAACAAAGCTTGATGGAAGTTAAATGTTTTTAAACCTGTGCATTCAATATAACGTAGCAGTAATAGTAATAATTGGGCCGCGGAAGTTTAAACCATTTACATTTACAGCCTTTACAAAGAAATTTTTATTAACGCTCGGTTTTGCGGCATTGCGCTCAGAATAAATTTCGTTTTACTTTTGTAAACAATATTTCTTGAAAATTTAGTTTTGTTCAACAAAGTATGAGTCAAAGTAGTACACTTTGTATTTTTTGACTAATTATGAGACGATTTGTTGGATTTTCTTAACTTTGGCGGCTTTTTCAAGAATTTCCCTTGTTTCGGTAAGGATTTTTGTTTTTCTTTCAAATTTACTTATGATTTTAAATATTTTATTAGAATATTTAGAAAATTTTTCAAAATAAATCATTTTGTGGATTTTTTTTTCATTTCGGCAGTAATTGTGGGAATTTTTTTGTTTCGGTAAAGATTTTCGTTATACTCTCGAATAAAAAAGAAATTTTTTTGAAATTACAATTAATTTTCATTAAATATGCTTCAATTTTTTAGTGAATTTTACCTGATTCTGATTTCTTCTTCACTAGTTAATGTTTATACTGTTATTTAAATAAGCTGTATTTAATTAAGAATAATATTATAACTTTTTTTGTTTTAATGAAACTTTTGTCACGTGTTTTGAAGCATAGGCTGTCGCTTGGGGACAGTCTTTTAGGATAAAAGTATGAGTTGGATTATCAAATGACCATTTTGGACTACTATTATGAACTTTTGTTGAATTGTACCACAAAAAAACCTATTTTATGGCTCTTATAGCAGCCATTTCAAAATCTATAGTTACAGATATAGGAGACAATTAAGTAAAAACTAGAGCTTTTAAAAAACTAAGAAAACCGATGCGCTGGTCTAGTCTTTTTCTTTATTACAGCATATGTTAGATGACATGTAGACGAATTCTATAACAAAATATGAATACTTTAAAGTTGGTATCTTGAAGGAGCATGCTTGAAAGTGCCGTCACAAAACCAATGCGATCCATTTAGATATTGCACGTTTTGAACCGTGCCTAAAATTATCAATTCTTCACTATTAAAAAATACAAAGGGCTCACCAGTATCAGTGAGCAAAATAAAGACCTGAAGTGGCCACAAAACGTGTATTCCTCACTTTCCGCAACATGGACTGACGCTTGGGTAAAGCTAAAACCACCTGCAAAAAATGTAAGATTCATCAAAAAAAATTTTAAGATATTTTGAATTTCATTTCGCAAATATCGAAAATAACTTCACAGTATTCGATAACCTCGTTGGGAGACCCTAATAGTCACATAAAACCCTACTTTTCGCCAATAATATCACAAACCGCACTGAATAAACTACAACTAATACAAAACACAGCTCTCCGAACCATCACTAGATGCACTCTAAACAGAAATAAACAACACCTTTACACTGAAACACAAATACTTCTAAAACAACATCTCAACTAAACCAAAAAGCTTTCCACCCATCCCATCCACTACAGGTGGAAAGCTCAGATGGAAAAAAGAGAGTTTTTCAACTTACCTAAAGAATTCTGAGGCAAAATAAAAAAATTAACATATTCAAAAATCAGTATTTATTTTCAATGTAGAAACTTATTCAACTTAGAAAAAAATAATAAACGAAATCAATAAATATATATATATAATTAATTTTCGTCTTTAGACATGATCACAATCAAGAAATACTGGGAAAAAATTAATAATCATCAGTAAAGCAATAAAGTGAATTCATGAAAACTTAGTCTACTTTTATTTTCAAAACGCACATTTTTTTATATAATAAAATTGAATTTTTATATATAGCAAATGATGAGAGTATTTGCATGTATAAAAAACATATTATAAGCAAATTTTTCATGCATTAGTTTAAGATTCTTCCTGCCAAATCTGTTTGATCTCATAGATTCTTTCAAAATTTCGTAGAGGAAAAGGTAGTTGTGCCACGGAATCCAATGTTGATGACACATATGTCAGAAGAAAGAAGAATGGGGTAGACGAACTGTACAACGCCCTCAACTTTTTTCACAACATTAGACGCACAATCAAGAAGAACCTCACAAAAATTCGCGAACTCTGACTTCATGGTATAACTTTAAAAAAAAAGATTTTTTTAAATTAAATTTAGTTTATAAAAAAGCTTTTATAAAACTAACTATTTGATATAATTTTGGCTTAAAAAAAAATTTTACTTTCGAAGTTGTTCAATTTTTTTTTTAAATCCGGAGACTACAAACCTGCTCAAAATAATTTGCGCACTTTTTAATTTGACTAAAATTGAATTTAATTTTTATTTAATGATAATTTTTTGAAAATTTATATAATAATGGTTTTTCCTCGACCCTTTATAACTGAAAGTGAAAACTTTTTAAAGCAATTTGAGAAAAGGAATTAATATTTTTTGAAAAGTTTTTGTTGAATAAATGAATTTTTTTACATGCAGTTCAAAATGTTATAAAGCTGAAAGTATAATTGCTTTTGTAAAAAGTGAATATTATTCAAAAAAATGCTTAATTTTGACTGACGTAAGTTTTTCTTTAAAAACAATTTTGTAAACAACTAATTTAACAGTAAGAATTTTTTACACTCCATTTCTAGTGCCAAAAATCTGTAAATGAGTTCAACTCGAAAAATTTCTCGCAGAAAAAGTGAATTTTTAAATGTAATAATTCTTAAAAGCTTATATAAAACATTTGAAAATAATAATACATTCTATATTCCAATTTTCTATCATATTTTCAATAATGTTTTAAAAATAACATGAGAACTTTATAAATAGTCGTTTAAAAGCAAAAGGCACTTTCATTTTTCATATTCATTGAAGTTTTTGTATAAAATTCAATCGAGCTGTCATGAGATCTTTCAAAACTTTTTTGTGGGTTTATAAGGGATTATGAGTATGGATAACAGTGATATCATGGCGGATGAGATCAATATAGAAATATCCATCCAACACTTGTTTTAGTAAGCAAAGGTTTAGAGAAAGATTGTAAAACTCAAAACTGAAAGATTCGCTCATATAGTTATTTAAAGGCAAACACAGTTGTGAAATATTTTGTAACAAATATACACCATTAAATTTAGATTTTAAAAAATTTTGCATTGATGTATAGTTTGATTTTTTCTATTCAGCAGACTACATGCATTTCTATTGAATATTTTTTTTTGTCAGTACAAATGGCTTGACAAAAAGAAAAGTATTTTGCTTAGGTCTAAGAGAAGCTTTATAAAAAGAAGTAAAAAGTAAACTTATTTTTGAAAATTAAAATTTTTGAGTTTTTGTTTTTTTTTCAGGATATCTAAGTGCTACTTCTAATACTTCAAACAATGCTCAAAGAAAGGTTTCTCTTGATTCAGACGATGTGTTTTACCCAGAAGGCGTATATGTTCTGCCTAAAGGTTCAAGGAAAAAAGGCAGGCTACATTGCATCCATTCAGACGATAGCCCTTTGTTAATCCCCTCACCAGTTTATGACTATGTATCTCAAAAAAGTAAAAACAGACCTAGAAATTTACTATTTAATTGCTACGATCCCACCATAAAGTTGTTTAACAAACAGAGGTTTGAATTGTCCCCTCAAGACTTCCTTGAACTACATTTCCCCATGCTTAATTTATCTCCCCGTGATTTCAGAGCGTCTCCTTTGAAATCCAACATTCCTCGAGAACTGAAAACTGCAACACCCGTGCTTTTTAAATACCCAAGAAATCGAAATATCTTTCACGATGCTTTCACTGATTCTTTCACAAATCTTTATTCGGTTTTTGTGCCGCCACGACCAGAACCTTTTTCTTCTCCTAGTAGTGTACTTTACCATTTAAATGAAAAGAAAGATCCCGGGTTTGAGGAAATCCTTCTCGACTCTCCACCAAAAAGTGGACACCAAATAGTTAAAGAATATTAACTTATATAATATCTCTTTTTTAATACCTTCTAAATAGTATAAATAGTTTAGTTGTAGTTTACTGAAAAAAATTTTTAAAATAAAATATTTTAAGACAATAATGAAATCTATATTTTTATATTCCCAATTTTTTTGAAAGCTTATTGCTTATTAACTACTAAAATTATATTTTTTGGTTCAACTTGAGAAAACTGATGAATATTATACAGAATATTATATAAAAAAGCTATTTCAAAAAATCGAAAAGAAATTTACTTAGAAATCGAGTGCCAAAAATCTTTTGTTGTATACCCCAAATATGGCTAAGAAATTGTTGCAATTTTCTCAGCAACATAGTAATTTATAGGTAACCTACTTGGAATCCACAAGATGTGTAAAGGTAGCTTGTGAGAATGCAATCTAGGATAAGCTGTGATACAATAACACAGAGCAAGTTCCATTATAGTATTGAACCAAGTATTCAAAGTTTTTTCGATATTTATATATTTTTCCAGTTTTCGACAATTCTTCATTAAATTGAACATTCTTCATCCTCTCTGACTAACTACAATTATTTTCATCTTCTTCACAGACATTCTTTTACACAAAAAAAATAAATATAAAAACTGATAATAAAATTTGGAAACTCGTTTGAAACTCGTTTTCAAGTTTTAAAAGGATATTGATAGTTATAAATAATTGTATACGCACAAATACAGTCTGCATTGAAAAAATTTTAAAAATCAGCTTCAGTGGGCAGTGAGTTTAAATTGAAAAAATTAAGATGAAAGTTAAAAGAATGCTAAAAACGCTCGGTATCATCTCTGACATAATCTGCTGAAAAGTGAACACCAGAATACAAATATCAATATAACAAAACTGGTCAGATGATAAGAGTTTTTCTACAGAAAATGTTAGTTTTGTGAGTCTGCAGCTGAAAGAATTATTTGTGTGGCTAATTTTTCATCAATAAAAAGTAAAACATCAAAGTAATATAATAAACTTTGAATCTAATTTTTTAAATCTCCAACTTGTATAAACCTTTCCACAAATAGCCTCACACCTAGCTTGTATCGTATCAAAAGCCAACTGGGCCATCCAACATAGTTTTTTTTTTACTTGAACATATGAGTTGAATCTAAGCATTGAGTTTTAACTAATTTCTTTTGCACTTCTGACTTGAATGAGCTTTTTTTTCAAATTTTGGCGAAAATGTGTTTCAAACAACTTCAAAATTTTTTCAAGTCTGAGTTAGCAGATTAGAATTGAACCTGCTCAAAAAATATAACCTACTGTTGTAGTGATTTATCAACAAATTTCATAAAAAAAACCTTTTTTATGACTTACTTTTAGCACATGAAACGTTTAATTGGTTATTCAAAAATTTTAAATTTTTTAAACAGCCAATCAGAAGACAGTAAAAAGGGTAATCTTTGTTTTTCCTTTTACTTCCATCATTTACAAAATATTTATACATTTTTTGAAAAATTTTCAAGATATATTTTGAAATTACAAAAATTTTTTTAAAAAGGTAAATGAATAAAAATAACTAAAATTGAAGATTATCTAATTGAGATTGTAATCGAATTAAAATTTTTCAAAAAAATCTCTAAACTTTAGATGCAGTCAGTATATTGTGAAGTGTTGGAAACAAAAACCATATAAATCCTAAATTTTGAAATGATGAGAAGTTTCAAGATTATTCAACATTGAAATATGACATTTTAAGACACAAAAAATGTTCATTTAAGTAGAATTTAAAGGTCACATAACTTCAATAAAAAATATCAATATTAAAAATTATTTCACAAGCCTAATGAAACAATCAAAATCCAAATAATTTTATTCTAGCAAAGCATCCAAAAGAGGTCGACGTTTTTTGTTGATTTCAAAATCTTTTATTGGAACTCTGTTTGAAGAATGATAGAAGTTTGGTTGAGATAATACCATCTTTTCCTGAGTTGGCCCCCCGATTCCTCTTCTAGTTCTGATGATTTCATAGTGTGATGCTGGCACTCTCTTCAATGAGTGGGTAATGCCTCCAAGGTGGGGAAAAAGTTTTTTTTGGGTTTCAGGGTCTAAGAAGACATCGTCGTAATCGTTCTCATCCTCTGCATCTACGTATACAAAGCCTAGCGAGGTAAGTACTGCTCTAAATTTTGGAGAACGTGTGATTTTGAGAAGATGTCTTTTAGTGAAATCATACATTTTGTCAAGTTCCGCAAAATCGATTTCGTCTACATATCTGCCATCAACTTCAACCGTTCCTTTGAAGAAATAAAAAATAAAATGCCAACTCTATCTATACTACTCAAAAAAAATAATTTTTATGAAATAATATTTTAAATCAATCTCCACCTTCATTTGCAAAAGGTCTCAACTGGGGACAAACTTTGCTCAAGTCATTTTTATTTTTGTACAAACGGATATTCTTCTTGTTGCAATGGGATGACCAGTTCCTACAACCTTTTGGAAATGTTGTCTCTGAAAATTTCATTATGTTTTTCAAACTCACAGAAAATTTTAAATTTAATACATTATTATAATAAAATTGATTATTATGTAGTATATGTCACTTTTTATTTTTGTAAGAGATTTTATCTTAGTCCTTGAATTCTTTTTTCCAAACATACTTGAGCTCGAAGTCTAAAAATATAAAGCTTATAAGAAAAACTTTGATTCGGTTCTAATCAATTATTTCATTTTAACAGTGCTTGAAAATATGAAAATCTTGTATGAAAATCTTTTGTACCTACATTTTTGCCACAAAATTGTTCGTATTTCTTTGCATCTCTTCTTTTATTCATTTCTAAAAAATTTTTCAAGAAAAATTTGTTGAATCGAAACTTTTGCTATTAGCAGTGCAAAAGACGGATGTAATTGGAAACAAAGATTTGTTTAAAATTGAAATTTTTATTTTTGAAAATAGTTGGTGAATAAAAAAGTTTTTAATCAGATTTAAGCATTTTATTTGTATTGGAAATATTTACTCTGTTAAAAAACGTCATGCTTTTTATGTTATTCTGAATTTAAATTCAATACATTTTTAGAATCAAATGAAGTATATTAGTATTTATAATGTGGATTATTATTAATTATAAACCAATATACCCAACATCAGGTAATATAACTAAGACACATTGGGCTTTATGTATAAATGTAGAATGATTTGACTAAGCTTTTAGAACGGTGGTTTAAGCTTGCAAAAGTAGAGGTATTGACACCTTGTCCTATATGACAAAACCTTGCTACACACACCATATTGTACAAATTTAGTTTTGGAATTTTAATTATTGTGGGTATGCTAAATATTTCGATAAAATACGTTTTTGTGTTGAATGTGAAACATCAAGAAATTTTTAAAACATTTATATTTATTTGTATCCATTGTGTCAGTTTCAATGTTTTAAACCGAGATTTTATTTGATTATATTCAGTTCTCAAAAGTTTAATCATGGTTTTGAATGATGGAAACCATGAACGCTGGTAGACTTCAAAAGTGCAGAGTAATTTTTACAGAGTTCGTCTTAAAAAATGGTATTTTGAGGAAAGATCGTATTGAAATAATAAAAAAGTATGGAATCAATCAAAATATAGATGATGCAAAAAAATAGATTAATGAAATCATGTATTAGAAAAGAGACGAGAAAAAAAGAGGTAAAGAATAATTTAAAAAATGACATAATGTTTATTGTATATTAGAATACAGTATCAATTTGGCGATTGAAAAAACAGAAATAATGATGGTTATGAGGTTAAGTGTAAAAGAACAATTTAAGAGCCAATATTTAGGGAAATTTTAGCTTAACCAAACTCAATTTCAAACCCCAATACAAACAGGAAGAAATGTTTTAAAATAAACAAAAATTAATAGAGGTAAAATTAAAAAGCAACAAATGCTTCCACAAAAAACTCAAAAAATCAAATGACATTCTAATGTGTCAAAAGGTTTTTGTTGAGCTGAATTGATTATGGCATAGTATTAATCATAACGAAGTTATTTTTATTTCAACACCTTTGCGGTAGTTATTCATAAAATCGCTTTTTTATTCATTTATTGCAAATGTAATGGCGAGTTTAGTTTATAATAATGATATTCACTTTGTTTATTCATTTTGTTGATTCTGTCAAATTAGTTTGCCCTGTTAGGTGTACTTGCAAGAAACTAAAAAACGACTGTTTAAATAAATAAATAAATAAATATTATCAGTCGTGATTTTCATAATTAATTATTTCAATTGTCTTTTTCTTGTTTTTTGCATATTTTGAGAATTATTGAATAAATTCAGACAAAATTCTATTGAGAACTATAAATATTGAAACTGTTTAAACCTTTCCCAATCTATATTAATGTTTGTTTTTTTGGTACTGTAAGTGCCGAAATTTCGGGTTTTTTTGGAGTAAAATTAAAAATTGGTTAATCACAAGCACTATTCAAAAACATAAAATACCAAAATTATTTCAAAAAAAGTAAATAAATAACTTCAAGGCTTCAAGTTTAACTGTCAAAATTTTATTTTTCATCATACTAAAATTCAATTCAAAATCATCAGTTATTACTACAAACTATTCTGAAAATTTTCATGACAAAATTCTTGTCATATTCAACATTTCAAAAACTCATGTTATCTTTTTGCACATTTGTTCAGAAATGACTAAAAATATGATTGAAAATTTAAAGGAATCACTTGAAAGGACTGCTGTTAAGCACATAATTCGTTTCCATGAGCGCTTGGAGAGACAAATTGTCTGCCAGAGTTGAGAGCCTTATTAGAATTATTAGTGAAACTCTTTCTCATTTGATATGCCTACTTTAGTTTAAAGAAAAAATTTATTTAATTTATTAAAAAAAATAATTAGAAATTTTTGTCGAAATATGTTGAGAATATTTTATTTTTGAAATTGAACTTTTTAGAGACTTTTCAATGTCTTTGAGTATTAACTTTTAGAAGCTTTTTTGAATTATTCAAATTTTTTTTAATACCTTGAGTGAATTCGAACTAGAAAATTTCAAGTGTTTTATGAAGAGTCAAATATTCCTTTCCGCCACTTTCACAGAGGTCCTCACACTAGTAGGAAAAATCTCAAACATTCGAATTTTTCATCAAAGAAACATGATGAAAAAAAAAATGCTTCAAAATAAATAAAGTAAAAATTACTTACATTTCATGCTATAATTTATTCCTTTTCGGAAGAGACAAATAAATAAAAAAGATATGGAGAAAGTGAGAGGCAGACGATTTGAGGAGGTTTGTAAGGGTTGAAATCGTTCTAACCACTCCATATCTAAAAGAATGGCTTTAAAAAATTTGAACTAATATGAGTACAAAATTCATAAAAGCTATTTTGCGTGATGTCTATTAACATTTTGACTCAAAAAATGTACAGCAACCGTGTTTGTAGTTTTTTGGTTCGTTAAACTATAAGTTGAGTAAATACCCTGCCTAGAAAAGCTTCTTTAGAAAATTGAACCCTTTCGAATTACTAAAAATTTATTTTTTAGAATATTTTTGTGAAAAAACATGGAATAAACTAGAAAAATTAGATGCTTAAACCATAAGATTAGTTGTTTCATTGATTGATTTCAGGATGCCATTCTCTGGTGAGTTATGAGGGTATTAATAAACTCTTTGAATTCTCAATTTAAAAATATTTCAGGCATCAAAACAAAATTGAAATTTATAACAAATATTTTGGAATCAACTGATTTTTTTCAAGAAATTGAACTAAAAACCAGTATTTTCAATTTTGTTAAGTAATTGCGATGAAAATTGAGTAGAATGAGAGCCATATCGTTTTCAGTTGAAGTAAATACTTTTTTTCAATTACTAAAATAAAATTACTGAAACGTAATTACTAGAAAAAAATGGTGATAGAAAATCTTTGTTTTTCGATTATCTGTATGCTGTGCACAAAGCCTGCGCTACAATAGGCAACATACGTTCTACACTAACACGTTCTAACTCTTCCATTGTAATCAAGTTTAAAAATTAATAAGTAAGTTAATTAACTGAAATAAGTTATTTCATGTATAAAATATGTTAATGAAATCGTTATTCAATTTTTTTTAGACAACTTCAAGCCCGTGAAGAAAATCATTCGCATGGTATGCGCCTCATCTAACAGAATCAAATCCTTGCACTAACATGAGCCTCCCTACAATCTGAAACACATCTGAAAGTTCAATTCCTCTAAAATCAAATAATTTCGGAAACAAACAATTAGACAAGCAATATGAATGCTTTTGTAGAAATAGCCCCTACGACCCAAGTTGTGCAAGATGAAGTTATCAAGGAGAT
This sequence comes from Pterobdella sp. o SKG-2022, assembly GCA_964035795.1. Lineage (NCBI taxonomy): Eukaryota > Metazoa > Annelida > Clitellata > Hirudinida > Piscicolidae > Pterobdella > Pterobdella occidentalis. Next base: position 5,019,753 of record OZ038322.1, read on the forward strand.
AGACCAGGCTGGCGGTGCTTTGGGCAGGATAAACGGAGGTCTGAGAGGGGATGATTTCACTGTACAGAATGTTACAAGACGGCTTCACAGGTTGTTTGCGTTGAATCAATGTTTGAATGCGTGTACAGAAAATGATACTGTTTACTTTGTAACTGTAGCAGGCATGCTTGTATTCTTGCTGTGAAAACATTTATTGTTCTTGGTGTTTTCAACTTGAATCTATCAAAACGTTTTTCTCTTTGTTTTAAACTTCAATATATTCATGAATATCAACAGTTATGAATCTCATTTCGAACGATGGATTTATTGAAAAATTTATTGGGGTACTTTCAAGCGTTCTCAATTAGAACTAAATTTGATGTTCAAAAGAGGATACTTGAAAAAAAGCTTTTAGAAAAATTACACTCGAGTTGGTAGATATTTTTTATTTCATTCCTCAACGAAACTAATAATGAAGTAACGAGTCGCAACTTTCCCTATCAAGCTTAATTTTTTAAACCTGGAAAACTGATGAAGAATAGTCTAGAAGTATATAAAAACTAAAAACATAGAAACTAACAATTTTACTATATAATTATTAAAACATTTTTTTGATAAAATTTTTTAGACCACAAAATGCTTAAAGAAAATTCTATCTAAAACTAAGAATATCTTTTTAATATTTTAAAATTCCCCATTTATAGGTTAAATAACTTGTTAAAAAAACGTGTTTAACCCCAAAGGATTATTCATATAAGAATAGGTTTCAATTGTCCCAGTTTCCATTTAAACTTGTCAAAAAATTTGATTGAAAAATCTATTTAGTTGCGAATTCTTAGAATTCAATCAATTTTCGATCTGTTGATACATCACCTTTCAAACAAGATGAATTTTTAACGATAAAATTAGTAGTGTCAGGTATTTTACTGAAGCCATGAATGTTCCAAAAAAGTTAAAACATGTGAATATAATTAGATAAATCTAACGTACAAAATGCTAGTCTCAAAAATCAAAGCAAAATTTATAATCGAAATTTTTATAGTTGAAATAGTGTGTTATCAAGCTGCAAAAATATTAATTGTTCTTGTTGGGCATTCGGTGAAAAAGTATCTGAATTTATATGAAACCTTACCAAATTTATCAATTGTTATAGGTAATGATAATTTCTCTAGATAACTTCAAGAAAATATAGTAACGAAGATTTCATGGATTTGCTTTCATCAATCCATTTTTTAGATAAATTTCAGCTTAAAATAATTCAGAAACTTTTTGTCCCGATTGCTAGTTTTGAAAATAAATGAAATTAAAAGATACAATAATAAAATTATTTTTAATTTTTAAAATAATTTTAAAAGTAAATACTTGAAGTGGAATTAAAATTTCAAACAAAAATTTGGTAAATAAAAAGGCCTAATGTTGTATAAATAGAGACATAGGTTTTCATTAAAGCATATCGATTGCAAATAAAACTTCAAGACCTTAATGAAAAGCGTTAATTTATATAAGTTGTTTCTATTAACCTCTACCGTTATGATTAGTTCCTCTTCGTGTTGCCAGGCTTGATTGAGTGTATATGGCTCATGGAAATATTCTTGAATATTCTGGAAAAAATATCCTAAAGAAAATGTTACATAGAAGCTATTGAAAAAGGGTTTTTTGCAGACTTCAAATTTTCAAAGTATTATTAACCGCGCAAGTAAAACTCATAAAGACAACTATTTGAAATGAGCATTAAAGTTATATCTGTGAATATATTTTGAATACTAGCTTTTATAAAAATATTTTTAAATTCAATTTTTTCTTTGGTCCATTTAACCTTAAAATCTCATAAAACTGCCTTCTATTTGTTTTCACACGTAATTTTGCTTTTAATGAAACCTTAATTATAAATCTTTCTTATCAGAATGGACGCGGGAGTGAAAAAGAAAGAAACCAGATCTCTCTATCTTTTTGGGGATGACAACAAAATCAGGAAATATGCTCAAACCATCATTGAATGGGGATATCCTTTCATTCTAAAAAATTTTTCACCATTTTTTCGCCTTTAGAGTAAAAATTAAAAAACTAATTACAAATAAATTTTGGAAAATTCAATATATTTTCACAAAATTTTTGATAATAAATAACTTTTTCAATTTTTTAATACACAAAAACGATGTCTAGAATTGTTTCGATAAGTTACGCTTTCTTAATTCATAAAATCTGCCACCGTCGAATTGACCGGATAATTTTGCCACCATCACGCCTTTCGAGTACATGGTTCTGTTGACGATCATTGCCAACTGCATTGTCCTAGCCCTCGAAGAACATCTACCAGAAAACGACAAGACTCCTCTGAGTGTTGAGCTGGTAACCCATGTACATTATCACCATACAAACCATAAACTATACTATATCTGGAGATCATTTTTTGATGATTTCATTCAATATTTCAAATTTTGTTGTCTTTTCTTATTTTATTTATGCTTTTTGAGACCATAAAAGACATAAGGAGAAGAACTTTGCAGTACGTATGGCTTTAAGTGCTGTCGTACAAAGGATGTGTACAACGCTGAGAACATTGCATTACAGCTGAACAGCTATGAATCCCCATGCACTTTTCGTTGTCATCATCATCTCCATTCCAACTATATTTACATTTTTAATTTAAAGCAAAATTTGGTTTCAATTATTTCGAAAATGCTTTTATATGGAATTCACTTTTATTTCGAAATTGATAGATATTGATTAGGAATGATATTTGATTTTCATATTATTTCAGCTTTTATATGAGCAAAATATTCTTTTTTATAAAATTTTCATGAAATTCCATACAAAAAACAACAATTTCTCCCTCAAAATCCCTGTTTACCCTTATGAACCACGTTTCGAACCCAAAATGTTCAAACACCATCATTTTGATTTATTCGTTATTAATAAATTATTCAAACCACTATAAACAGGAAAAAACAGAAATATATTTCTTGGGCATCTTCTGTATAGAAGCGTTGTTCAAGATAGTAGCACTAGGTTTCGTGCTTCACAGGGGTGCCTACTTGAGAAATGCCTGGAACATGATGGATTTTATTGTCGTTGTCACAGGGTTCGTGTTGTTTACAATGATGAATTTAACCCATCAATTGATAGCATTATGTTGTTAATACTATCAATTTTACATTTTTGTGTATTGTCAAGTTTGACAGAACAACGTATTATGTAGATTTACATATTTATTTATTAATTTTTATTATATATTACTGCCATTTGAGGTGACTTAATAGTTTTTAGTAATATATTATTGGCGTGCAGTGTTTGGTTGCATACAAAGTGTAAACGTGATTGATATGTCTGAAACATATACAGTTGAAAGAATTTATTCAAAATTTTTAAAAGTCTGAAAATTTTTCATTTTTCATAGCAAAATTATTTTCTTTCCCTTTCTTCGCAAGGCATTTGTAAAAACGATCATTAGCCGCCAAATTTTCATGACTTGAGTTCACTTTTGTTAACCAACATCTACTTTAATTTTTAATAAAATTAAGAATTTTTTATCAATTTATTTTTTTTTTTTCGTTTCCAGTTTATGTTGTTTTTATTTTTTAATATTCATATTTTGGTTTCAGTTTTATTTGATAAGTGCGAGCAGTACCTTCTATATATTAGATTCTATTATATTTTCAGAAGATTTTATGCGAGAAGTTGAAGTATTGCAAAAATTGAATATATTTTTTTTAATCTTTCTCACCTTTTCGAGATTAAGAATAAAAACAAGTTTAATGAAATTGCTTTTAAATCGGATATCTCAAAAAAAGTCTCTGAATTCTCAAAAAAATTTAAATTTTTAAACCAGCATAACATTATGTAACATATCCTGAGTGAAAACATGAAAAAACTTTAAAAATAAAAAAGTTGAAGTTAATGAAATTTCTTGCTTCAAGTTCCACTCATCATCCTTCTAGGTTTCTATCATTATTTATTGAGCACTTCGACCAGCCAGCGTTAAGAGCAGTCCGAGTCATGAGACCTTTTAAACTAATTACTGGTTTTGAAAGTGAGTAAGAGTGAGCGAAAGGATAAAATGTGAAGTAAACGTTAAAAAAAATCAATCAAATCGTGTTTAAATTTCAGTAGCATAAAATAATTAAAAAATTTTGGTTTTAAACATAACATTTGTTCGTGTCCTTAGTGATAAGCTGTGTTGTGGACTTGCGCTTGTACTCTTTCATTAAACTTTATTTCATGTAATCGAAACTTTTTGTTCAATGGCCTTTGGACTGTTAATTAAGAAGATATTTTGTCAGTAAAAGCAATAGCATAAATCTATAATATCGAAGTGAAAGTGATTCGTGTTATTTTCAAACATCTTTTCAATAGTATTCAAAGAAATCTTTCTTGTTTCAGTTTGTTTAATTTTATATTTTCATTTTATTATGCTTTTTACGTTCAAAATCTAGTTAAGAAGCTTCACATTATTTTTAAAAAAATTTTATTTGTTAAAAATTATCAGTATTGTTTGGAACACAATCTTATATGTATAAATCATAAAAAGACCAAATAATATTCTCTTTTAAGCCCACCATTTTATTTATTGATTCTACTGTGAAGATGGAGCCAGTTCTTGTCAAATGCAATTCAAAATTTTCCATCAAACACTGAAACGTTGTGAAATATCGATAACATGTTGTTCAAAGTACAAGTTTCAAATGTTCGCAACCTATAAAATGAAATTAGAAAAAATAAAAACAACCAATGAAATGGAAAGGAGAATTTATCTGAAGCTAAAACACTGAAATTGAACTTGAATAAACAAAAGACAAAAGGATTTAAGAAAAAAAAGAGCAATGAAAATTTATTATCCAATAACGAATACCGAAAAAATCTAATGATTAAAAACAACTAGTCATATTAAAATTTCAAAGAAAAACTAGTTTATTTTAGAAATTCATAAAAACAACTAGTCACATAAGACATTTTTATAAAGCGTTCACCACATTCCAGGTTCATAACAATTATGGCGAGCGGCGGTAGTGCCTCATTCAATTTAAGAACCTTACGAGCAGTTCGGGTTTTAAGGCCTCTCAAATTAGTATCAGGAGTCCCAAGTAGACACCTTTTTTTAGGAAAATAAATACGTAACGTTTCTTTACTTTGCATTCTTCCCGTATTTAGGACATATTAGCTAGAAATTATTGCCTCACACCCTGTTAACATTAGTTCGATTTCTCATTGCTTTTTTGAATTTTATTAATATCCTCCTCAAAGATAGATTTTTATATTTGTTTTCAAAACCATCAGAATGAGTGATTAAATATTGAATGGAAAATCATAAACTTCTAATTCCAAAGTGATTTCCTTAAAATGTAGTTTGAAAAGTCAATGTAGTCATCATTCAAATTAAGTTATTCAAATGGTTTGTTTACATAAACATCACTTTGTTGTATAAAACACCAAGAATGCTATCAAAGGCATGTTAAACTTCACTGCACGAGCATGTTAACACTCCAAAATGCACGATAGCTCTCACCTTAGACCCCATTCAAAACCTTTTAAATAAATCTATAATTATAATTTCTATCAAATATTTAATTAAATTTGTAATGAATGAAACATAGTCTAAGTGAATTAAATCCTGCCAAGGTTTGCAAGTCGTCCTCAAATCTATCATTAAGGCAATGGCACCCCTTTTACAAATCGCTCTTTTGGTATTGTTTGCCATCGTTATTTTTGCTATAATTGGCTTGGAATTCATGGCTGGAGTTTTTCATAATGCTTGTCAAGACATTATTACTGGTTAGTTGATACCTATATTTAATGTTTTTGTAAAAGAGATAATAAATGTTTTTAGAAATATAAATAGAAGACAAAAAAACTATCATTTCAATTTACTCAAAACGGCACTAATATTTGCTATATTAAATTATACGAATTTTGCATAAACCAATATTTAATTCAAATAAAATATTATTCAAAACTTTGTAACGGTTGTTCGAATAGGAGAGATAGACATGGCAGGGGAAGAAGAGATGACACCCTGTGCTGAGCCCAGTAAGGCTTATGGGGTTGGTTTTGAGTGTCCGAACAACAGTCGCTGCACTGCTTATTGGGAGGGCCCTAAACATGGAATCATAAGCTTCGACAATATCGGTATGATATGTGCTAGCTTACAATTTTTTTTACATGAGTTTACAGTAATATAAAATTTCTTTTCTAAATTCTCTGTCATGGTTTTGAAATAGTGTCAATTTTGATGATTGAAAAATATGTGGTTTAAACATATTCAGTGACCAAGTACAATAGCAGAAATCAAATTGTAAGGTCAACAAACACAAAGTATTTATTTTAAAAAAGACATTATCACTTAATAATGTAAGCTAGAATTACGAAAAGCTTCGTGTCTCTCTTTCAAAATAAATACTTTGTGTTTATTGATTTTACAATCAAAGTGATCAGTTTATCACATAAAGGTGCAATGTTTTCCGCCAGGTTATGCCATGTTGACTGTCTTCCAATGCATCACAATGGAAGGGTGGACCCAAGTGATGTACTATGTTAGATCCTTAATTATGTATCGCAGTAGCAAACTATTAATATGAACAGTATAACAAACTATTGAACCAAAAGTTTATTTTTTGATTGTGTCTTTGAGAACATGCTTTAAATTTTAATTAATCCCAAACTACCCTAGTTTTTTGTGTTCCTTTTTTAATTTGATTTTTCAGTTATATATGCTTTAAACTCTTGAAAATATTTTAAATTAATTTTTTATCTTATTTTTTCAGTGCAATGACGCCATGGGCAGTTTTTTCCCATGGTTGTACTTTGTGCCACTGATTATTATCGGCTCCTTCTTTATGCTCAATCTTGTCCTTGGTGTCCTCAGCGGGTGAGTTTGGTGTATTTTCAGTTATAGAAAATAAAACAACAGGAATAACACAAATTAAAAAATTATATAATAATAATGAAAAATTTTTTTGTAACTGTTTTTAGAAATAAAATATGATTAAATTGAAAAACTTCAAAGAAAATATGATACTACCAGTTTAAAAATTCATTCAGTAAAATTCTGTTTGTATTAACACAGAGAGTTTGCGAAAGAAAGAGAAAGAGTTGAGAACAGAAGAACATTTCTTAAACTTAGAAAACAACAGGCCCAGGACCGCCAGGCTGAAGCTTATTTGGACTGGATCTGCAAAGCAGGTTGTTTTTCATGAAGCTATCAGTGTGGTTCACACATTCATGAAATAAAAAATACCTCTATATGAGTTTTCATAGCTGAAGAAAAATAAATGTGAACTTTTTGTTTAATTTTTCAGTTTTAAACGTTAAATTTAAATAATAGAGGAAGTGATACTGAATGAAGAGAGAACAACAGACGAAGAAAAACGAAAGATTATTGAAGGTGGATTTTGAAGTAGTTTTGTAAACTTGGAAATCTATAATTTTATTTTATTATTCACAGCTCGAAGAAGGCTAGCAAGAACACGAAAATTAAAGCATTCAAAGCTAAAAGCTGCAAACAAAGAAACAGATGATATAGACAACTACGACGAAAATGAAGAACTTTTTGCTGACCTTGGTGAGAATATTTGAGAATTTTTGAGATAAAAACCTAACAAAATTTGTGACCACAAAGGTGACGCTTTTAGCCCACATAAAAAAAAGAAACGGAGAAGATGCGTCAACTTATTTCGAACTCAAAAAAGGCTCAGGTATAATTAATGTGAAAATTTACTTTGAATCCTTTCTATTCTTAAACAACCCTTCCAGGTTCAAAGTGCGGCGGATAGTGAAAAGCCAAACCTTCTACTGGCTCATCATTATTCTGGTCTTTCTCAACACTGTGTTTGTCGCAGCCGAACACTACCACCAGCCACAATTTCTTACAGAATTTCTTTGTTAGATTATTCAAAAATTGTTTTTGAACCTTTTGACATCATTATTATTTTGATGTATTAATCTTGAATTTCCATTTTATTTTTTGCAGCACATGCAGAATACGTGTTTCTAGGTCTGTTTGTATTTGAAATGCTCTTCAAAATGTTCGGCTTAGGACTTCTTCTATATTTTCAGTCATCATTCAATATTTTTGATTGTGTGGTTAGTGACATACAGTTTTCAAAATTAAGCTTCAAAGCTAATTACCCATTTCAATTGTTCAATTACTAAATAGTAAAAGCATTAACAAATGGAATAAATTAAAAATTCTCCCCTATATTCGGGCTAATACTCTTAATCATTGAAAAGGTGATAGCAGGTAGTTTATTCGAGGTTATATGCACTGCTTATTTTCCTGATATGTCTTTTGGCATCAGTATCCTCAGAGCCATGCGTTTGCTGCGCATTTTCAAAGTCACTCGGTTAGAACTCTTTCACAAAAAAGATGAATTTTTAAATTTTAGTTTGAGATTATATTCAACTATGAATAATTTTTTAATCAGATATTGGGCATCCCTAAGAAACCTCGTTATATCCCTCTTGAGTAGTATGCGCAGCATCGTGTCTCTGCTTTTTTTACTCTTCCTTTTCATTCTCATTTTTGCTTTGCTAGGAATGCAACTGTTCGGAGGAGAGTGAGTGAAGATTTGTTTGAAATAAAATATTTGAAAAAAAATTATTTATTTTTTAAATTTCTAATCATTATTAGATATAATCGTTGATAAAAGGGATATCTGAAATTTCGAAACCATGCCAGATGGAACTTTGAAACAGGCCGCCCTACAAACCATTTTGATACCTTTGTTGTCGCTCTTCTCACTGTTTTCCAGGTTTTCGAAGAGCTTATACGCTGAAATATTTTTGCTTTAACATTTTGAATTTTTTGAAAAAATTTTTTAATTGTTCTTTTATTAAAGTTATATAATTAACAAACCATGAAGATATTGACTGGAGAGGATTGGAACGAGGTGATGTTCAATGCAATAGAATCCCAAGGAGTGGAAGAGTACGGCATGTTCTACTCCATCTACTTCATCATACTTATGCTTTTCGGAAATTGTAAGTATTTATAAAAAATTTAATTTTGTTCAATAATAAAAGCAACAACTAAAGATACCCTACTGAATGTCTTCTTGGCCATCGCTGTCGACAACTTAGCAAACGCCCAAGAACTCACGGCAGCTGAAGAGGAACAAGAACAAAAGGCGGAGCAGGTTTGAAAACTTATATAATGCTACATCCAACCTTCTTTATCATTTCCAAAGAATTATCCAACTTAAATACCATTTGAATGTTTGCAGCGTCGGTTTGATGACCTGTTATTGGAAGGGGCCTTTGCAACGACTCCCTTGGTCAGTCTGTGCCCACAAACATTCTCTGAAGGACAAATGTTTGCATTGGTTTTATATTCTATTTTTGAAAACACTTTTTTCCATAGTTTTTGAAAGCATTTTCAAAATATAAAACTTTCGATGATCCTACAAATCATGGCAGGTTCGGTGATCCGAATGCAAATAAAGATGCAAACGTCAGTGACGATGGTAAGAAATTCAAAAATTTCTTGAACTTTTTTGAAAACTGAGATTTTAAAAGTTTTATGTTCAAACACAAAAATTAATGTATTTTATTTGAAGTACCCACCATCTATGAAATAGATATTTCCTTAAAAATCTTGCTAAGCTTTTAAATAATACTATAATAATACTATAATACTATAATAATAATACTATAATAATAATACTATAATAATAATACTATATATATAATAATAATACTATAATAATAAGCTTTTAAATAATACTAATTATAAAAAAGAATATACATCAAGTTCCTATTGTGGAATTTAAATCTCTTAAATTAAAAATTATAATTTTTCATTTGCATTCCTTTGTAACTTCAATATTGTTACTTGATTGAAACCATAGATGATAATAATCGTTAAACATTGTTATAGAGCTTCATAGGAACTGATAATAAAATATTCGAAAACACCATTTTAAACAACTCGACAAAGTTGAGAATTTTTTCATCAACTCTGTTATGTGCACGCAGACAATGATGACGATGGCGATGCAGAAGAGGGAGGTCCCAAGCCTATCCTGCCATACAGCTCCATGTTCATCTTTGGAACCACCAACCCGTTAGACATTATAACAAACTGTATGAAAATATATTAAAAATGTCAGAAATTCATGATACAAAACAAAGTGTATAATGAGATGAAAGTATGCAAATAAATTGCAAAAGTTCATGATGCAGTAACTTTATTTTTTAAAATTCGATTCTTAATGAAAAATTTATTAACAAATAAATATGATGCTTATAAAAAAATTTACTGAAAAATATAAAATTTTGTTTTCAAGAGTTCGAAGGTTTTGTAATTTTGTGGTAAATCTGCGCTACTTTGACCTCTTCATCATGATCGTCATTAGTGCATCCAGTGTGGCCCTTGCCGCAGAAGATCCTGTTCTGGAACATTCGGAACGAAACAAAATCCTAAACACTTTTGATTACGTGTTCACAGGAGTTTTCACAGTTGAGATGACATTGAAGGTAAATTTAAAATGAATCTTAACAACGAACCTTCAGTTTTTGCAAATTTATCAACAAATTCTAAATTATAGTTATTAATAACTAAATTAATATTATAAATTATAATAACATTCAAAAAGCATTATTTTAAGGGTATTAAATGAATAAAAATATCACCCATTTTTCTTACAAAGTATTAATGTTAATATACTAAACAAATGATTAAAAGATAATAAACTTTGGAGTGATATTCCACCCTGGTGCTTATTGTCGAGACTTATGGAACATTCTGGATGCCCTGGTTGTTATATGTGCTCTCGTCGCTTTCACATTCAGGTTGAATACAGGGTCACTTAGTCCATCTGCCACGTGAATAATTCAATGAGTTATCAATTACTAATAGTAAAGTATTTCTAGATTGTGACAATAACAAATAAGAAAACATTTAGATAAGAATTAAATTTATTGTTTGAGCAAATCCTTGAAATAATTTTTAAATTCAGCGGGAGTACTTCTGCTGGTAAAAACCTCAACACTATAAAATCCTTGCGAGTCTTGAGGGTTTTGAGGCCTTTGAAGACCATCAACAGAGTCCCAAAGCTTAAGGTTTATTAATATTCTTGAAGATTTCCATTTATTTTTTTTAAAGATTTTACAAAGATAATGTGTAACTCAACATTTTGTTCAAACATAATCGGAATGCTTGAAAATTAGACATTATCTCTGAATACTATGACAGGCTGTCTTCGATTGTGTAGTGAATTCGCTCAAAAACGTTGTCAACATTATGACAGTCTACATGCTTTTCCAATTCATTTTCGCCGTAATCGCAGTTCAGCTTTTCAAAGGCAGATTTTTCTTTTGCAATGATGATTCTAAAGATACTGAAGAAACGTGCCGGTGAGAAAAGCTTTTCATTTTTTTTGAACATTTCTATGTTCTCAAAGTTATTTTCATTACTATTTTTGCATTACACTGAAACAAACATAAACTCATATTTAGAGGAGAGTACTTTGAATACCAGATAGAAGGGAATAACAAGTTAAGCATTTCAGTAGAAGAGAGAAAATGGGACAAGAGGGATTTCCATTATGATAATGTTGCATATGCCATGCTCACCCTCTTCGCAGTGCAGACAGGGGAGGGTTGGCCTTTGTGAGTGATGTTCTCGTGTTCCACTCTTACAATTAATTTTTTTTATTAACAATTTATTATTTAATATGAAAGTATTCTTTTCATTTATTTAAATTTCTTCTAAACACTATTTTTCAAAACAGAATGTCATTTCTAAAAAAACTTTTGTTTTCAAGTACTATTTTTTTTATTAAAAAATGTGATAAAACATCATATTCGAGTATTTTCACTAAGTATATAAAAACTTTCAAACCCAGAGTGCTTCAGAACTCGATAGAAGCAACGTTCGAAGACAGGGGTCCACAGCCGGGATACAGAATGGAAATGGCCATTTTTTACATCGTTTATTTCATCGTGTTCCCTTTCTTCTTTATCAACATTTTCGTCGCTCTTATAATTATTACTTTCCAAGAACAGGGAGAAAATGAACTGGAAGATCAAGAGCTCGATAAAAATCAAGTGCTTAGAAATTTCATATTTAAATTTAAGATGATTATGTTTTGTGATAAAATACAACAAAATCGTGTTAAAAAGTTTTTTTCTCGTGTTGTGTTTAGCCTTTTTATCATAAACTAACACTGGTCATATTATACCTTAGTTCAGAAAGTTTCAGTTCTCTTACAAAAATTTATTTCTAAAAATACAACCATTGATTCTTTCGATTTCAGAAACAGTGTATAGACTTCGTCATAAACGCCCGACCTGTGTGCAGGTATATGCCCAAGGTGAAGGGCTCTCTGAAATACAACATTTGGAGAGTAGTAGTGTCAACAATTTTTGAATATACCATTATGTTCATGATTGCCTGTAACACTATCCTTCTCATGATGAAGGTATATGTTGTTTTATAAAGTTTTATTGAATTTATTACTAAAAAATCCACTTTTTTAATGTGTTTTTCAAATTTATAGGTTTTCTCTTTTTTGGAAAAATATTTTTTTGCTTTTACTGAAACTGTACTAGTTCTCAAAATTGATTTATTAAACAAAAAAACAAAAATATTTTTTTAAGATCAATGATAAAGAAGATATCCCTTATTTATGAGAGTATATAATCATTAAAATTCGAATGAAATATCAATTTTGATTATTTGATATAAAATTAGCTAAACAAACAAAAATATATTTATTAAAATTATTCAAAATAAAATAATGAAAATTAATTAAGTTCTAAATTTAATCTCTTATATTGCTACGAAACCTTCTTTCCAACAAAACCCCAAACAACACACCAGTACACACCAAAGGATAAAACACCTTCTTTCGAGCGTTATAATTATGTCTTGAGTATCCTCAACATAGCCTTCACTGCAGTCTTTGCTGTTGAGACGTTTTTGAAAATTATTGCATTCGGCTTGAAGGTATTAAAAGTTAATTGTGCTACAAAAATATATTATAATTTTCACCAATATACGTCCTGCTATTTTTTATACTGTATGTTGAATGTAAAATCAAAGATTAAGTAATTCAACTTGAATTTACAGAACTATTTCAAAGATTCCTGGAACGTGTTTGATTTCATAACAATAATTGGCAGTATAACTGACGTCATATACACTGAAATTTACGTTCAACTCAACTCTTTAGGCAATGTATGAAACATCATATCAATTCTTATGTGATTAAGTTATAAAATGCTATGTTAAAAATACGAATATTTTCTAGTCGTATATGCTGTTCAATTTTGGGTTCTTGCGGCTGTTTAGAGCGGCCAGGCTGATCAAATTATTGAGACAAGGCTACACTATAAGAATTCTTTTGTGGACTTTTGTTCAGTCTTTCAAGGTTCTGCTTTTGAAATCATGCAAATGACTTTCACAATTCATCCCGTATAAAAAAGATTATGGAAAGATATATTTATATTTCATGTATTAACATTCAATTCACCAGTGTGTTACCTAATATGAATTAATTGTGATTTCCAGGCTCTGCCTTACGTCATCCTTCTCATTGCTATGCTGTTTTTCATCTACGCTATCATCGGGATGCAGGTATTAGATGATAGATTGAGAAATAATGAATCTTACATAATTAACTTTATTTCTGCAACAAAAAATTATGAAAAAATGTTTTTGAACTTTGAATATTTTGAAACTAGATTTTTGGAAATATTCGTCTCCAGTCCGGCTCAGAAATCAATAGACATAACAACTTCAGGACGTTTTTCGACGGAGTCATACTTTTATTCAGGTTGATTAAAAAACTACTAAAACTAACATTAAGTTAAGAAATGCGTCTCTTATGTTTTGTGAATAAAGTTTTTAGATCCAGAACAAAGTTCGTTTTACACGGGCATTAATTAAATGTAATATACTACAATTAGGTGTGCAACTGGAGAAAGTTGGCAATTGATAATGCTATCTTGCATGAGTGGTAAAGAATGCGATCCTCTCACAAACTTGAAAGGGAAATGCGGATTGGATATTGCTATCCCTTATTTTGTTTCTTTCATCTTTTTGTGCTCTTTTCTTGTAAGTAAATAAAAATTTATTTATTTATAAATAGAATGTATTATTTCAAAAATGACTTGAACTTTCCAGATGCTCAATCTTTTCGTGGCCGTCATCATGGACAACTTTGACTACTTGACCCGGGACCCTTCCATCCTCGGCCCCCATCACCTTGATGAGTACATTAGGGTCTGGTCCAACTACGATCCTTCTGCTAAGTTGGATTTCTTTACGAAAAACTAATAGATTGATATTTAATAATTTTATGTAATTAATTGAAAACTGATATTTGACTAAGTCCATTCAATTAAATGAAATTTGTTTGAGGGGGAGGATTCATTACACCGACATGTACGACATGTTGCGCAACATGGAGCCCCCGGTGGGATTCGGAAACAAATGTCCCTACAGACTTGCTTACCGGGTTTGTGTCATTGGTTGAAGAGTTTCTGAATATTTTTCAACCAATATAAAAACTTCTGAATCAACAAACACTGAGTTAACTAAAGAAGTACAAAGATTTTTTTAACATTATTAAGCGCACTAATATTTATTACTTTTCGAAGATTCAAGTTAAACGGTTTTTTGGACCTATGAATTTATATTCCAATTGAGTTTCATTCTTGCGCAGAAACTCATCCGCATGAATATGCCCGTGGCAGACGATGGGACCGTGCATTTCACAACCACCATATTTGCTCTGATCAGGGAATCATTGGGCATAAGAATGGGACCAGGTGGGAAACAAATGAATAAAATATGTTCAAATAATAATAAAAGATAAAATTATTGTGTTGAATCATTTTAACTGTTGTTTTAAAAAATCTTTTTTGAACTAACAGCTAAATCGGGCATCAAAACGCTCAAATAAATAAATATATAGAATCTTACATGAACACTCAAGCTCATGAAATGGACAAGAACGACCAGGGACTGGCAGAGACCATTCGAGTTTTATGGCCTATTCAATCGAAAAAGATGTGTGCTCTCATGGTTCCTCCGAACGAAGGTGTCGCATTTTTTTGGCACTATCTTTTTGTGCTTAGCTAATCATTTGCTCAATGACTTCTTATAAATAATCAGCCATTTTTGAAAATAACCAATGGCGTAAGTTATAGGTTTTACAGGGCGCTATTTATTTAAATTTTGTCAGTGAAATATGGCAAATTACAAAGTTCTGCAAATAAGACTTGCATGAGAGAAAATTGGATTAAAATTTCTTTTATTGGAAGTACTTTATGAAATTAAATTTTTCAAATTTAGTTTGTGGAATTAATTAGATTTTGTAAAATAAATCAAATAAATAAAGTGCTATTTTTAGATTTTTCTATTTAAAAAATAGATTTTTTTACAGAAAAAATTATTTGCTCAAACAAATATCTAAAACTCTAAGCAGCTTTGAAGGAGTTTAGACAACTAAGACCTGAAAAAAAATTCCTTCTTTGAATATATTTTAATATCAGATTCATTGAAACTCATCAAATCATTGTCTTATACTTTTTTCCTAATATCCAATAGTTGAATCTCCAGCAATAATAGATATTTTAAAACTCATTAATATAAGCAATTGAAACATTCAAATTTCAAACTCTTCAGAACTAACTTACAAGAAACTAAGCGTAGGTAAAATTTACGCTGGCTTGTTGATTGCTGAGAACTGGAGGGCTCAAAAAACGAACAAAGCTATCAGAACGGTGTGTGGAGGCAGGGGTGATGGATTTGCATTTTCGGTTTTATATTTTTACTCGTATAAGGTTATTTTGAGGTTCTACAGAAAACTATCATGATAAAAATTCCCTATTCATAAGGTTCATGGGCTAAATGGTTTAATGATAATGATACTAATGAACAAATTTTGTTCATCTTTGCAAAGAAACCTTTGGTTTTAAGCCGTAACTAACCAACCAAAAAATTTTCTAAGAATAATTTTCAAAAATTATTAATGATCTTAAATATTCTTAAAAAATCGTAGAATTGCAACCAAAAATCGATATTTTCAGAAACCTGCATTGTTTCGGCGTTTGATAGGGTCGATGAAAACGCCCATAGGCGATGAAGTCTTTGGGGGATTTGGTGCGGGTAAGCCACCAGGCCGCAATGTGCACCAGTGTATACCTGGACCTCTGCCTGCCTTGCCGGAATCGTGAGAAATTTTGAAACATCCATTATCTCTGTTTTAAAATAAACTATTTCATATCATTCAATGTACATTGAACTCTTCAATATATGTGAATTTTTAATAACAGGATTGGCGTAGACGAAGCATTAAAAACTCTTAACATTGATGATGATCTGTTTGACTTTGAAGAGAAACCTCTGACTCCAGTGCAAGAAAACGAAAAGTCGTCTAATGGTGGCATGGTGACACTCAAACCGGTAGTTTTGCTGTCCTCTTCGAAACTTGTCTCATTAAATATAACACGAACTTGACTTTAAAAGAATTAGTTCAAAATTAAACATTAATTACTATTTCAGAAAAAAGATTTGTCGAATTTGTTTAAAATAGCTGATTCAAGTTGGATGCCTGCAATCAAAAACAAGCTTTTAGACCCCATTTTGAAAACACATCGTAAAGAGTCTCTTAATTCAGTAAACAAAATTATTTTATTCAAAAATCATGTTAAATACAAACATATTTCAAACACTATCTTCAATTAGTTGGGAATTGATTAAAAAAATTAATAATAACAAAACCCATAATTTTTAAAGCTTAACTGATAGAAAACTATTTGCAAGGAGCAACAGCAGAATGCCCAGTTGATTGCTCCGAGCGAGACAACTCAACAAGGCAACTACCAATATGCACAAAGCAACGCCACTTTCCAGCCAGATATTCAAACGATCAAGGTTTTTCAACTATTCTATATATTTATATACTTCATTTGATATGTCAGCGCAATTTACAAAACTTCATGTTGTTCAGTTGATAAGTGATTTGCAGAAACACATTTATTTAATTTAACTTATTCAATGTAAATGAATTCAAATAATATTTTGCAATCATATGAAAATAGCGACATACAAGTTTTTCGAATAATTTAAAATTCACTTTAAAATACATGAATAACTTCAAGGTTACTGAGCTCACGAGTCCCTCTGCTTTGACAAAATCAATCACAAACATATTTTCCAACATCAACAAATCAATGAATAGTGCCTTTGCAAACCTGATGACGGGCTCGACAACCCACCCGACCGAAGAATCTCTACGGCCTCAACATTCTTACACTCAGGGACCCCCGCAACAATCATTCGACAACTCTCATCTTGAACAATGCCCCACTTTCAGACCAAGTTTCAGTGTAGGCTGTATTGAAGGTTCGGTTCTGTCTAACTCTGAAGTTGCCAACCAAAATTCCAATCAAGGTTGAATGTTTTCTTCAATTACTTTGAAATAATTTTCGTTTTGTGAAATTTAATCCTATATAACAATAAAAATCTCATAAACGTAGCTTTAAAAGGCACCGAAGCATTAATGATTTTAATATAATCTTCAATATTTTTGTTCAGGTCAGCTTCAACAAATTCAAAGCCAGAACTTTTATCAACAACAGCAACCTTATTACACTAATTATGCCGCCCAAAACCAATCTCAAGACCAGCAAATGTACACTCAATTCGATTCAGTTTCTCAAGAGACACACTATCTTTCACAGCAGCTCAACCAGCAGACTGATCCGCCTTCGCAAGTTATCAAAGAAAAACCTTCACACGACCATTTCACTGATAAGTCCTTTTATCAACAAAATCAATTTCAATTCATTCAAGATTCAACTTCGTATCCATCAATAAGGAAGTTGCCAGTTATTCCATCAAAAGCACCCAAAAAGCCGTCATCCATATTTCTACCTCCAAGAAAGTTTGCTGTTTCAGGCCCACCTAGAGCACATTCACGCATGCCCAAACTAATGCCTTCTCCAAGTGAAATGCCACAACAGTTTTTCCCTAAAACAGACTCAAATTGGAAGAACTATCCTGCACATCCTCTTTTAAGAGATAAAACGCCCAATCTCAAACGGTTGCCACCGTCTTTCTACCATTTCAACAACACTAATTTTTGCCGCACACAATCAGTGGTGTGCGAAAAATTTAGTGAGCAAGAAGAGCAGGATTTTCGTTTGCGGCAAAGTTGGCTATCGGCTGCGGCCCCTCTCAACAACTACCATGACGAGTCTCCGTGTAAAACTCCAAAGAAACAGCCTCAATTGTTCACTGCTACGTCAAGCAGTGAATTGCTGCAACAAAAAAGGCAACTTCCCATAATTCGCTGGTCAAGTGCTCAGCAACTACCGATACGTCATTTGAAACATTTCAACACACATTTTATGACTGCTCATGACAAACTTTCACACCCAAGTGGTTATACATCGTTGAAGAAGCATCCGACGCAAAAATTCTTTTGCCCTCACTACCAACCAATGAATGAAAATCGTTATAGACACCGATCAGCTCGAGAATATTATCAACAACATAACTCCACTCCTGCTTTGCCGAAACTCAAGAAGAATGAGTTTCCAAATTTCCCTCATTGGTCCTCTTTGGAAGATCCGACTTACAAACATCGAAACATTGTCCCCAAGTCTTCTCCACTACCCAACAAAAAACCAAGGTCAGTTTGGAAAGCAAGGGAAGAAAGAAGATGGAAAAGAGTGAACAAAAATAATGGTCACGATTATAACAACAATAATTATAACATGAATGAAAAAGTTTTCACTAGACCCGACAACAAAACAGAATCCGATAATGATTTGAGCAAGCTTGTACATATAAGAACAAGCAGTGAAAGTGATGATCTGCAAGAAAATGGTTCTGTAAAATGTGACAAAAAAATATCGAAAACACCTCCAAACAATGGTACTAATTCAAATCAAACGTTCAAAAGTAATCGACACAGACCCATGTTATCAAGCAAATACAAAAACGCATCTTTGAAAAAAATTAAAACGACCTATTCAGACGATGATCATCATGTTTCTGAAGATGAAAATTTCTATGAAGATGACTATGATGAAAAAGAAGATGACGAAGAAGAAAATGAATATAAAATCAGCGATGAAGAAGAAGACGACGATGAAGAAGAAGACGACGATGAAGATGATGACGACGACGACAAAGGAGAATGGTATTGATAAATCATAAATATGTTTAATTATTATTTTATAAATTATTAATGGGAAAATTTTTTAGTAGTTTTGCATTTGAGGCGCCAGTTTAAAGGAGAGTAACTCTTGGAATTATTTTTGTATTCTTGAAGTAGAAAATACATTTATTTTCACTATTTCCAGAATTAACTGAAATAATTATCATACATGCAATGAAAAATTTGCCGCAATATTATTTTTAATGCTCTATCCCATTGCGATCATAATTTGAATACATTTGTCAATACTGATTTTTGGTACATTTGTTTGGATCATCCTTGAATGTTGTTACTTCGATTTCAAGAAGTTTGCTTTTCATATGTTTGTTAATCTTTGCTAAATCCTTTAAAGCCACACTTTTTAAGAGCATACTATGAATTCATTTTTAAAATTTTATAATTTTTAAAATCATGTTTAAAAGTTTATTCTCCCTTCTTTTAATTTACTCTAAAATCACAAAATGACAAAAAAAAGTTTTCAAATCTATTATATATTTCCACAAAGCCTAAATCAAGCTTACAGTGACTATAAAGCCATGTTGGTTTTGAACCAGGCATCGAGGGGGTTGAAGGTCTGGGTAGTAGTATGATGTATCCATTGTTGATGGCTTTAAGTTCGCAGCAAACACACACAAATGCCTTATCAGAAATCAAAGTAGGTCTTATTTGAGTCAATGTTCCAAATTCTAAGGTCAAAGAGATATTGAATGTATTTTTTTTTTGATGTCTGTTATTAGTAGACAGTGATTCAGGGAAATGGTTATAAAAGATTCTTAGCCAATGTTCCATTTGAGTTCTGTTTAGGCTGGTCTATTATTATTTGTTTTCAATATAGAGGGTCTTTCATGTTTGTTGAGCCAATAATTTTTGTTAAGAACTTTGTATGTAGATCTGGTATTTATGTTTCAATTTTTTCATGATTTCACAATGTAAAAGTTATCATAAAAAACTCTCATTCGTTAAAATGCTTTTTAAAACTCCAAAACTCAACAAAATTAGATTTTTCAGATTTGCACCCAAATTTATAAATTTTAAAATTCAAAAATTTCACAGTTATCTTTAAAATTCTTCGTTTACATTCAACCTCTTAATCGCTCAAAAATTCTCAAAAAGCTAGTTGCTGTTTGGCCACCTGGAAAACCAAAGTTGATTAAACAGTATACCAGTTGAAAATATCATTATTCCCCTTGCTATATTGCATTTTTAGAGTTGAAATAAATGTTTGTTTATCTATAAAAAGCAATATTTTTTATATGGAATTAAAATTTATTCTATTATTTGCTAAAATTTGAATTATTTTCATTATGACTTTATTCGTATTTTTAAATATTAAATCTTTGTTGAAACTGAAATCTTGAATTTTGGAACTCATTGAAATAGTGAATATAGATGAAAAAGCATCTATATTAATATTTCCATGATCAATTCCCAAAGGGCAATGCATACTAAAACATATTATATATGAAATATTTTCCAATTTATATACACCAATTAATAAAGAGCATTTTGAAACAAACAATACTTTGAAACTCAATTTGACGTATCGTTTTGAATTACTTTCATTGTAAGTTGTTCACGGTTTTTTGAATAAGCTTTACACAAGTTCATCAAAATGCTGGTTAAGCCTTTTTTACTTTTTCTAGCTTTGGTTTTTCATTAATTAATTGACGTTATTGTTAGCTTAGTCATCATTTCAAGTCATGTTGGTTTAACTTAGTATTCCACGTTTTATATTGGTTTTTTTTAAAATTTATTCTCTAATCTAAAGTTAAATGCATTTTTGATTCACTCAGACCATTCTGTACAGAGTCATTTTGAACGTTCCATTTTATTTATTCAAGTTTGTTATTCAAAAGTTTTTAGAACGTGAAAATGTCATAAAATTTCTTTAAAGTAACTTTTTGGAAGACATCTACCAATGTCTTTGTAAGGTCTTTCAAATAATTAGAGAAGTATAGAGAGTTTAAGTTACTTGTAGATTTCCGATGTTTCAAATTATTTTCAGCTTGGGAAATGCAATTAAAATTCGTAAGATATAGTTAGCATCGTCTTTTCAAATTTATTTATTCAAAACTACAACTGACAATCACTAACTCGTGAAAATATATGATACTGATGTAGTTTTGGTTGACTTTAAATTATTCAATGCTTAACAATTATGACTTTGAGGAATTCTATTTTTGGTGGTGAAAGCGAGCATTGAAAACTGAAATTTAGTTCAAATATTCTTTTGTTTGTATTAATATTTTCTATTTGGAATATAATCAAGTTAAAAAAAAATGCATGCTCAGTCTAATGTGATTTAAAATCAAAATAAATAACCTTTAAGGTAAAATTATAATTGTTATTTTTTATGTTAACGCCGTGATTAGATTGACGTAGAGTTTTGTTCCTGCATTGAAAGCTCACCATTTTGATTCCGTTTCAGTGAAATTCTTTTTATTCCGTAATTTATTCATTATTTTTCATAAAATATGCGTTAACAAAATTTTCAGAAAACTTTTTCTATAATTATAAAAATTTTTCTATAATTTTAAAAGTATAAAAATTATTTCTATAAATTTTAAAATTCTTTCTATAATTTTAAAAATTATTTCTATATTTTTTATAATTTTTTCAATATTTTTTGTATTTTTTTTATCTGTATATAAGGACATGATATGTTGCATTTCAAATTATATCATTGAAGATCAGTTTGGTAGTCGTTGAAAATATGTTGTGAACCTAGTTACATTTATTTTCACTTAGTCATTTTATTTTTTTATTCATATCAGATGCTTTTTATATTGATAATTTTAGTTTTTCAATTCATAGAAAAACTTCAATTGGAAAATAAAACATAATACAGGCGTTTATCATTTAACTATAAAAACTCTCTAAGGCTGGTAATAGTTTTGGAACCCAAGAGGTATATAATTATCCTTGCGTAAAAGCCCCTTTAATACTTCATTCTATAAGTCTTTCAAATAAACAATAAAAATATAATATCTATGTCCAACCTAAAAAATTATTTCACAAAAGGAAGAAGTTTAATAAAAATCACAGGCACTTCGCGATCACGCAAAAAGTATTGAATAGCTTTAGGCTAGTTGATGAACCAATCATAGAACTTCAAAAAAATTTTGAAAGTACTGAAATAACCATTTTTAGAAGTTTTATGAAAAAAAATAACATTTATCAACTAACAAAGCTTTTTGTGCAATCCGTGAATATTTAAACATTATGATACATGAATATTTTCAAGAAAAAAAAACTAACATTTTTCAAAGTCTATGATTAGTCCAATTTAAAACAGCTTTTTGCTGCTTGGAACTTCTTTAATAAAAATCATTTATGCACCCTCGTCTCCAAGTTTTCATGACTGCTTGGGAATATTTACACTGTATGATACCCAGACAAACTTAAATCTTCAATTTGTCTACAATGTAATGGGGTATTTATAGAGCGCTTTTTCTCATAGTTTAAAGCGCTTGCTAAAAATTTATTGTAGCGAAAACACACTGTGGAACAAGTCTAATTGTCAGCCCACGTGGGATAACTAGTCTAATGCTCTACCTTGGAGCTGTAAGGGCCGACAAATATAAATATTTTTCTTCATTTTGTGAAAAAAAAATTTAGATTTTTTCAAATGAAATCTAATGAAAAATCAAAAAGTTCATTCATTCAAATCACCAAACCAAAATAGTAATGCATTTTTCAATACAATATAAGCAGATAAACGAACGGTCGTCTTGAATATAGGTTTTGGTAAGGTAATCGTTATGTTTTACAGGGCGCTACTCTGCGTACCAAAAATTGAAACAAAAACAAATGAATTTCTTGTGTTTGAGGTTTTTATGACATTAACAAAGTGATAGGGCTAAGAGTTCGAAAACCTTTGAAAAAATGAATTTTTATTGATTAAGACTAAATTGAAGTATTTTTAAAAAAACAAAAGACAAATTTTAATGTATTAATGCAAAAATAACTTGGTCATTTGAGGAAGATTTAGAATTTCATTCTTTTCTAAAAACTTAACATACATCAAAAACTACTCCTCAAAATCATCCTCATTATCATCTTCCTCCATCTCATTCTCTTCTGCTTTTGCTTCTTCCTTTTTTTCTCCACTATCATTTTTATAGCATCGATACTCTGGCTTGAGTTCCCAGGTGTTTTTATAAGGATTGGTTCCTCGGTACAAACAAATATCACTCAAAATTTCTTTCAGATAGATCTGCACAGATAATTTCAAAATCATGTTTAAGCTTAACCGAAAAAGTTGATTTACATTTTTTCACATTTAACTTTCATAATCATGGTTTATAACAATCAGAAATTCTTGAAGTTAATGTATAATAATTCTCTTAATTAAATTAATTCATAATTTTCATTAACTGATATATTGCATAATCATAAGCTTTACTTAAATGAATAGTCTACTTCAACACAAAAAAATAATGTTAATAAATACAAAACATTATGATTAACTACAAAACAGTTGCCACATTAACATACTTGGGGCTGTCTTGTGATGGACACCAGATCTTTGGTTGAGTAATACTGGTGTTTTTCGAATGCTTTGAAAAGCACATCCAAGACAAGCTCTTTATCCAGTCTTATTCGTTTGCCATCTTCCTTCTTTCTTCTCTCATACTCCACCTTAAGTTTGATAATTATCAACTGAGTCAAGATTTATCAGAATAATCAAATAAATATCATGAAAAATACTAATAATCATGAATGAAAAATTTTTCAATGAACAAAAATGCCAAATGTGCAAACAAACATTGAAGTCGTGGTTCCTGACAGGCTTTGAGTTCAGAGGGGCCTTTTCCAAAGAAACAATTTTCTTCTGTGGCTGATTCATTAATCTTGATCGGGATCTGTCATCAAATTATAAAAATGATAACATTTTTTGCTTTGTTGAGATTCCATATTAATTGAAAGCTGTAACTTTTGTAGATTGATGTATTCTTTATTGATGCTCGATTTGCACTCACATTTATGCATTATTTTTCCCCTGATTCGAGCCTTTTGTATAACTTTAAAAGAAAAATATCATTAGTAGTGCATGTGATCTTCAACTTGGTGATACATAAACTTCACATGAAATCAAAACTTTTGAAAAATAACTTGGTCTAACTAATATTTATTGAAATGATAAATAATTATGCAAAAAACAAGTTTTTTATCAATACAAAATTCTCAAAGCTTTTTGTATGGCCCCCCACATTTGAGTCTTCTGTTCAAAAAACTTTGAAATTTTTGTTTTAATAAGCCTGGTGCTTGTTTTTTACAAACATGTTTTTGAAGTTATTCTATCTTATACCAAATACATTTTGAAACCATAAACAAGCCACTTATTTTAATGAAACCTTACAAAGTGATTCAGTAGGGTCTGTGGATTCTGAGGTGATGACGATAAAAAATCAATGCATGCTTAAAATACCTTAATCAAATGCATTCATAATGTCTGTAGAAACCAACTTGGAAAACTGTATGTAGTAGAAAGAACAGCCCTATTCATGCCAATAACCTTCAAATTATGAATTTAATAATTGCTTTAAAATTCCTTAAAAATTTCTATCACATTAACATTTGATTTTGAAGTAAATTCTTTTGAGATGAAAAACCTAACAGAATATATAGAAATTATCAAATAAAATTCTTGCTTTATTGGAGAAATGAATAATAAATATATGCAAATGCTTGCCTTTTTGATATTGAAGTTGAAATGTGCAGGTATAGACTCTGTAGACTTTTGCAATAGTTTATCTGACACACTCAGCATCACCTCACTCATTCTGTCAAATGAAATTAAATTCATTTTTTGAAAATTCCTCTCTTTATAGATCAAGAATAAACTCATTTTAAAGTTTATTTTTTCATGTATCAAGTTATAATTACTTTTTTATAATGAAAACAACAATTGATCTCTTAAACATATTAAGTAATTTACAGTGTGAAGTTGTTGAATATTACATGGTTGACAAGCCCTTTCAATGAAATAACAAACTTGTTTTTAGTCATGCTGATGCTCCCAATCTGAGTACCAGGCTGGCAACTCTTCCAGGCATCTGACAAGTACTTAGGCACCTGACCAAATAATTATTATTTATAAAGTTGTCTAACCAATATTTGAATCACTGAATCTATATGTTAACTAATGAAAAATGGGTATAGTTTTGTTTCATATTATTTTGAAAAGTTTAGTTCAGGAGCGTGAAGATTAGCTGGTTTAATTCATTCAAACACCCATGGTTAGAAATAAATATTCAAAAAATATTGTGTCAAAATTGTACCTTAACAAGCCATATTCCTTTTCCGGCATCTCTGCGGTCCAACTCCTTATCTTCGTGATATTCATCCATTTGTATATCTTCAATAGGTTGAATGATATATTATTATAATAGTGAAAAAGAAAAAATCTAACGTTATAAAATGAAAATTTTGATATTTGAAATAATTCAATCCAAAATTTATTACTTTAATCTTAAAAACTTAGTATTGGATAAGAGTTTCTTAAACTAGCTTTACTTTTAGAAAGCATAGAAAGATCAAGATTTTGCATATATTTTGAAAGTCTTAAAACTGTATACACATTTTGTGGGTACTAATTAATTGTTTAAAAATATTTTATATTTGAGTTTCAAGACGTTCATAAAAAATTTGAAACTTTTCAATAAAAAATTTTTAAATTATATTAGAACATTCACTTTATGAAATTGGTTTTACCATTTATGAATTTTTTAAAGATTCTAAAACATTTTTATACCAATTTAGCAATTTAATCATTCAAACTCTCATCTTACTAGTATTTTCGTGAAATTCTATATATTTTTTAGTTTTTTTATTTCAATATAACTTTTTCGAAAATTTTATTTTTTTTTAAATTTAAAAACTATTTTTCATTAAATTTGGTTTTATGCAAGACAGGCGTCTGCAATATCGGTAAGAAATTATCGAAACAGAATAACGCGAGTAACTAATGAAATTTTCAAAAATATTTGTAAGAATAAAAATCCAAAAGGGAAAGCCACTAGTTTTAGGAATATTTTTCAACTTGAAACATGATTTTTTAAACACGTTTGAAAGATATGTTTCGTAAATCTGTAAATAAATCTGAATTATTTTGAGTAAAAAAAATATGTAACTAAATAGCAGTATTTTAAACAAAAATGATGTATTCAACTGAATATTGAGTATTTTCGGTAAAAAAGGCAACAAAAATCTCAACTACAGTCTTCTAAAAAACTTTAACGAACCACATCTGGTTCCCGGTGCGAAATTAGCCGAGCTCTTGTCTAAATCTTAAAACTTAGTTAAAAATCAATTTTATGAAAGTATATGAATTTGAAAATTTCAAAAGTACTTTTTTAGTTTAAGATTGCTTAGGACATCTTAATCAGATATTTTTAATCATTTTTTAGTTATTGGAGTTTTCCTAAAGAAATTCGTTGCTAAGTCAGTTTTCTCAACTTTAAAACGATAGTGGGTGTATTTAGTTGAAGGTTTAAATAAAGATTTTCTAGTTTTTAGTCCTTCAAAAAAATCCTATTAAATGGTCATTTGAAAAATGTTATACACCTTTATATACATACATATTCATTAGTTCGATACTATATATTTTTTATTTTAATATAAGTTGATTTTGAGGTTTTTTTGAAGCTGAAAACTCAATTAATAAAGCAATAAAAGTGAAGTTATCAACCTAATATTCATTTTAATATTAAAAAAACAGTTATTCATTTCAAATGAAAATCTTCAAAATGAAGAAATATGACAAACCCTAAAACCTAACTTATGCTTATACTGTTTAGCAAAGCGATTTCAATGAGAGTATAGTGCATTTAAAGAGGATGACTGTGAAATACCAACAAGAAATTTAATCCAGGTTCAAATATTTTTAAATATTCGTATGTTGCTTCTACTTCCATTAAGTTTTATACATTATTTAATCTGATTGTACAAAAAACTCAAATTCAGTACTTCATCATATCAACTTAGTTTTTCAACTTATAAGAGGATTCAGCTGAAACCTCGGATGATGCTCTTATGTAACGATTTCGAGAAAAAAATCGAAAATTTTAACAAAATTTGCTTTTATACATCAGCTTAAACTTTATTACATTAGTTGATTCTCTTTTGAGAAACACACAAGCAATGACGAAAAGCTAGTTTGGAAGCTAGATTATATCTTCGGTAATTCTATATAAAAATCATTTATCGTTGTGTTTTTGGTATTTTCAATTTTTTCTCAAAAATCTTTAAACTCAAAAATTTTTGAAATAATTTGCATAAAGTGGAAATTGTTTATTCAGATTTCACCCTAGCTACCTGAAATTTAAGGCTGAAAATGTAAGTTTTAAATTAAAAATTTTTAGTTAATGTGTGAGTTTTCTAAACCATTTTTTTTCATTCAAAACTGTTTTTCTGCTTCTTAATGACATGCAGATAAGAATTTTTCCTTCTTGTTTCGACTATATATAACTTCCAAAGGCATACATTTTTGATGAATGTTCCCCCACACGTTACATGAATTTTCAGGAAATATTTTTTTGAAAGTAATGATGTGAACTGAACTCTTTTGAAAAAACGCTCAAAAAACTAACGAAGCGTTAGAAATATTTAATCATTACTAAAGACCAATTTTGCTCTATTTAAAAAAGCATTGATTAGATAAAAAGCTTCAGAGAAAATTACTTTGCAACAAAATTTATTCAATTAGAAATAAAAATCAAATATCAAGAATTTCATATTCCTAATTATTTTTTATTAATTAGTAAGTAAAATTGCAGATAAACTTAAGTCATAAAATCCAAACTACCAACATTTGTGTTTTCATTCTTTCATGGTTCAGGCTAAGTTAATTATGCCATAAATCTTCAAAAACTTCCTTCCATAAAGTATATTTTAAAAAATGCAATAAAAAAACAAAAGTTTTTTCAAGTTTTACCTGACTTCACAAGGCTAGCAAATGGCTTGTGCTGAGGGCGTAAGGTATAATTTCATCAGCGCTTAAAGCACCAAATATATCAATCATGTCTCGAAATCTCTCTTGAAATTATACAACTCAATAAATTATTTTATTCTTCATAAAACTCAAATCAAATATGTAATTTAGAGTCATAATGTGTCTGTAGAGTCATTAATATTTCAATTCGTCTGCAGAATTCAAACGACCTAATGACGCCAGCTTTCATGCAGAGTATCATGCGTCGAAAGGTCTAAAACGTTCTACTCACACATCGGCACAACTTTGCAGTTCTTATCAAAAGCCACAAAAAAAATAAATTTGTAGAGAATTTATTTTCAAACTTATTTCGTTAGTCTGTTCATTTAAGTCTTATTGCTTTGACTGATGCCTTTCCAACTAAGTCTTCATTTATATCATTAAAAGAACCTTTAAATCATTTTCAATGATTTTGAATGAAACTAATTATTCTTAGGATTTCATTTTTAGTGGTTAACATCCTTTAAAGAATTTCTAAAAAATTCTTTCACTTAATATTTCAATAATGCTGTTGAAATTAGTTAAAAATGCCGTTCATAGTAGGTAGTTTTCAGCATCCAACGTGCAATATAGGGTTTCGAGGCACAGATCGAAAGCTCATTATACCCCTAATGCATCTCAGTTTACTCTCTTCCACCATTTTTTCACTCAGCGTAAATGTAACGCCTTTTTTGTTTTTATCGTTAATCCTATTTCAGTAATATTACAAAGAATTTTTTTTCTACAATTAAATTAACTTTTATTTTTTGAGCAAATTCTTATTTTTGCCATGTATGGTAAAAATGCATAATTTTTTTTTAAAAATTTAATTCTTCATTAAATTTTTTAAATATTCTCTTTTATAAAAATGAATACTTCATATATACATTTTAAACTTCACAAAACACATAAAAGCACAATAGGGCTTTTTAAAAACCAACAATAAACAACTGCGATTTACCACTTGAAATGCAGATAACCAAATCATCACGAATTTACCTCAAACAAGCTTATGTCATTTATTTGTTTGCTTTATTTATTAATTTATGGAAACCGAAAGTATAAATGTATATAAAGTAATTAGGCAAAAGTAGGTATATGGGTAATGAAAGGATAGTTGTTCGACTTCCATCGGTGATTAAAACTTCCATGACAGATTTCTAGTATAAAAAATACCTTATGTTTCCTAATAAATGAACAATTGCTTACAATTACACTAATTTTTATATTAAAGTATTAACAAAAATGTTAAACCAACGTATGGCTCGCTGCAGCCATAAACATTAACCAAGAAGTAAAAGAAAATTCTGTGGTAAAAAGATTGCAGCGAGCGAATTGATCAGCGTAAGGCATTAACATTCAAAATCGATCTTGCCGCTAAATCCAAGCATTGAATTCCATTATAACGATGATGACGTCACAAACTCAACTTAAATATTCCACTTTTGTATACACTTACTTCTCCAGTGTTCTTCATTAGAGCACTTTTCTCGTTTATTTTTGTTTTAACATTTCTATTTTTTTTAATAATTGATAATTTGTTTTAAGTGCTTTATTTCATGCAGCCCTCAGTATTTTAGGGCTGTTATCCATGTTGATACTACTAATTTTGTCTAAAAAAAATATTGCTTTTTTAAAATCTAGTTTTTTTAGCTATTCTATTTTTAATTATTACATCAAACGAAAATTCTCAAAAAAAGCTATTGAAAAACATAAATATGGATATAACAAGAGAACAAATTTCAATAACAAGAGTTTCAGCTTTATTGAAATTCAAAAGATATATTCAAGATAGTGCTTCTAAAATATGTTTTTGTAATAAATTTAAACGATTCAAACTATTATTGATTATTCACCAAACTCAAATTTTTATTTTACACCGTTTTTTTTATCGTTTTTTTCTTTTGAAAAAATTAATTAAAATTTCTAGCAGTTGTGTTGTGAATAAAGAATGCTAAAGGTTTTAATGAGAAAATCAATCAAACGAGCATTTCTTAATCAGTTTCTGTCGCTCATCACTTATATCAACATGTTTTTGATTAAAATCTTTTTCAATAAAAAAAGATACTTTTGAAGAATTAAAGAATTTCAAAATATTTTTTTGAAGAGTGTATCCTTGTGACACGACAAAGTTCATACCTGAATGATTCCCTTCAAATAATGAATGAAACATTTAATAAGCTTTCGAGTAACCAGTTTGACTCGGAAATATCTCAAAACTAATTCACCGAGTGGAAGTTATAGAAAATTCTACTTAAAACAGAGTTTCAAATTTTGAAAAGTAAATGTCATAAAAACGTGGTTCTTGTTTTCAATGTTCAAATCATTCAATGTGAATGTATAGATCTAATAAAAAGCCTATATCAAAAACAATGATGCTTTTCATCACAACAATGATGCTTTTCATCACTATTAAATCTATATATGTTAGTTGAAAATTATCTGGTTTTAGACTTGAAAGCTTATTGAAGAGCTACTTATTAAACATGAAACATGCTTTCAAAGTTAATCGAGATGCCACGGAAACTTAAAAGTTTTTTTGAAAAGAACGTGAAAATGCGCTTAATTGTTGGTCTTACTGAGAGCTTCGTACATTTTAGTAATATTCCCTGATTTTTGTTTCATAAATATTTTTTTCTTTCTCATGTTTATGCATACACTAAATAATTAATTATTTTTTCCCCTTTAGCGTTACAATATTTTTAAAAGTTAATGTCTATTTAGAGGTTATAATATTTAAAGAAAAATATAAATTTAGCTTATTTGAGTTTATTAATATTAGGGATTATAATTTACTAATGTGAGTTAACCTTACAAAAAGCTTTGTGAAATAAATTAATAAATACTTTGTGTTTGTTACCCCATATTAGAGGGTTATGCAATTGCAGAATTTGAATGGAAATTATCACAATTAAAGCTCCCCATGAAAACAATTAAATTAAAGCATTCCATCAATTTGAAAAGCTTGATGATTTAGGCTTTATTTTCAATTTTCAGTAGGCTTCAAGTTATGATGGTCTTTTGACTGCTGCTGATTGCAGACTTCTTGAAGCATTTTGATTGATGGGCTTGTTGGGGTTTTGTATTGGGAGCTTTAATGACAATTTTTTATCTCCTGAAATGCAATCCAACTTTGATTGTTTTTTTTTATTGCATAGAATCAGCTACGTTTTATATTCAAAATTTTCATTTTGTTGTATAATATTTAAAAAAATTTTTTTATTCTGAAATTTTTTTATTTGAGTTTTAAGAAAAGCAAACTTTTGAATATCAAATGGAAGATTATTGGCGTGGAATATAAGCTATTGATAAATAGATTTGAGGGCACATTTTAATATACATCAAAGCTTCATTTCTGTAAAACCCACAAACAAATGTCATCAGCAGGACTATTTGTCATATATCATCATGCTATTTGTCATACGTCTCATGCCCACTGCAAACACCAATATTTTTTTGTTTTTCAACCTTTAGTGAATGAATAAGTTGAAGGAAAGATTTCGAGGCAGAAGGAATGTGTATAGAAAGCACCGATATGGTCACTGAATGGTATATGGTGACATGCATTTATAGAATTGCGTATCTTTGCAAATGCTTCGCTAGACTATCTTACATGCAGATTTATCATGAGTTTTATTGAAGAATAAATTATTTAAACTTTTCACTAGAGAGTTTTGAGAAAAAAAGATTTTGAAGTTGACATCAAAGATTGCAATTTAGAGTTTTTTCTTCAAAAATCTTTTCTAGGTTTTCCATCGCACTCATTTTTCTTCGAGCAAAATTCTGTTAAAAAGGTAAAATTGGAATAAATTTGTCGTTCAATCATTTGCAACATAAGATAATAAAAACGAATTATAAAATAAAGTTGTTAATTGAATAAAAATTAGAGAAGTTTTATTCAAATTCAATGATTTATTGGAGACTTCAATTTTCAGATTCAAATTTTTGATTTCCAGCTTTTTCTAATTTTGATATTTATGTTCATATATATTTTTCATTTGAATTAGTTTGTTTTCTAAATTTTTCTCTCACGTTTATAAAAAAAAACTGTATTTTTGTAATAAAACTGTAATCATACGAAACTAACATATCCACGGTAATATAAACAGAAACGGATCAGTTCGAAAGATGCCTAAAATTTAGCGAGATCAATGGCAAACTGAATGGTTCTTTTATATGCCGTTTATACCTGCCTCTGCACGATTGTCTCTGAGATGTAAAAATAATGTTGCTGCAAATGACTTCAAATCGATCTTTTAATTTTAGGTGATTAATTTATGAAAAGCTATCCACCAATTGGGATTCTAATTAGAATTTTATTATTTTGATTAGGTTCTTTTATGATTCAACGTTCAGTTTTCTAAGTGTTTTGTGATTGTTTTGAAAAAACAAAGATATTAATATATAACAAATAATTCAAATGCTGATTAATTAACAAAACCTAAGATGTTAAAAAAACATTTGAAACACTCCATCAACTAAGCTTTTTTGTGAGTTTAAGCATCTTTGATTTTGAGGCAAACAAACACAAGGTACTTATACAACTATATTTACTGGACTTTTTGTAAGAAAATCTTACATTATCAAGTGAATTTAGTTGCATAAATGCTTTGTGTTAGTTTCCTTCACTATTATAATTCATATGTCAAAACAAGAAATTTTCCAAGGTGAATTTATTTCCAAAGAGAGTATAGTTTCCGATAAGTCCGATCTCACAACAAAATATTAGATGCAGTCTTACCCATCGCAAATAATAGTTTTTCTGGATAAATCTGATGAACTTGTTGTTTTGACACATAAAATGACAAAACTTGGATATCGAACGACTTAAAACTTTAACTTTTTCCTCTCTCATGTTTTGAGGCTTGGAAGCCCTAATAAGACAAAGGTCAAACTATTAAATGGTATCAGTTGGTTTGACCCTTCTGAACGTTTCAGGGGGTCATAGCTTGGTGAGTTCTCCTAGTTAACTTTTTAGAAAAGCTTTCTTAAACAGATTTGGGAATTTAATTTTTTTTTGAATCATGGCTTCTGTATCACTGCTCAAATCTGAATAGGTTTTTCACTTTTTCAACCTTTTTTAGAGTCCAACATCAGCCTGACTGAATGCTATAGAATTTTTTTTCTCGAAAACTTATTTCAAAAAACAAAGTCAGTTTGGTTGAGGTGATTACTTGTACCTATGACATTTATTTCTTTTCGATCATTCTTCGCCATCAGCTGCCTCACCACGTTTCCTTCATTTGAAGAACGGCAAAAAATCAATTCAGTTGAAAATTATTATCCCCATTCTCGGACTCTTTTGCATCTGAAATATCTTCAACTTTTTTTTTCATTCATTTATTAATTCAAAACTTTAGAGTTTTGGTTTTTTCATTTTTGAGTTCATTTGAAGAACCACAACTCATGGGTTACGTGGGGAGATGGTTTTGATTTTTGCTTATATTACTTCATTCACTTCACATTTTTCTAAATTTTCACTTTTTGAATTTCACCTTTGAATTTAAATTTTCCAATTTTTTCAATACAACTCAGACGCTCAATCTTTTGAGCATCAGAATTTTTTATTAAATAAAATCCCATCTTGTGGTGTGTTTGCTAACTAAATGTAGCCCGCTCGTAGAGGTTATTTTGAACTTAACATCATTTAACTTCGAAGAAAGTTTTGTTTAAAATTTAATTGAGACTTTTTTTTTTATTAAACTTATTTCAACTCTATAAGAAGAGTTTCATTTCTTCTTTATGAGTTTTTTGTGGACGCTTATAAATCATTTCTGCGTTGGCATTTAAGTTTATTTGTCTGTAAAAGATTGGTCTAAATCTTCTAAATTACATTCATTTTTTTATTTATTTAAACTTTTAAATCTCCTAAAGTATCGCCATGGATGAAAACTGCAAAGTATTAAAACAAATGAAATTAATCCATGTTTAATAAAGTGGAAAATCCAATATTTCATGAATATATGCATCCAATGATGTTTTTGAGAGATTTCCAATAATTGTATTTTCTAATTCAAACACGCCAAAACATTTGTTTAGCGTGAAAATGATTCCTTAGGCACGGCTTTTTGCTCTAAACTAACAAGCCTGGTTAATTTGGAGGAAAGCGTAGAGTAAATTTTTCATGACATAGAGCGTTAAATTAGGTCACGCGCTATTTACATACTCTAGAAGTTACAGAAGGTAAGATAAATGAGCAAGCAGAAGAAATGAGTCTGCTTGTAAGCTTGATGAGTTTCATTTCTTGTCTTATGTTCTCACTACTTTAGTGAGAATAATTCAACGCTACAAGCATTAACTTGTATACAAAGTTCTTATTGGTGAAAATCAAGACTAATTATAATTTTTGAGTAGAATTTGTTGAATAAACACAGCGAAAAATTTCATGAAAGTTTTTCAAATTGAGTTTCTTGAAACTAAAAAAATCAACTGGAAAAATGCTCACAAATAGTTTGAATGTTCAAATTTCTCATTCCAAATGCTTCTTAAAAGCAAAATTTTGCGATGATGAAGAAAAATAAACTCAAATAATCTAAAAAGTTTTGATTTTTATTTTTTTTTCAATTCAAAATCATTAAAACCGAAATGAAATTTTCATTTAAGTCTAAAACATTCACAACTCTTTCTAAAAAATCATCCAAGCATGTTTAAGTTCTGAATATAATGGCCTGAAGCCAGAATGTTCTATCTATGTTCTTTGTTAAAAACAACAAAAAACAATCAAATTAATGAAACCTCAAATACACTGTGAAGCTATTTATGGTGAGCTCCAATAATATAATGTATATTTACTCATGGATATTTCCAGAGCAATAATCAAGAGAATGAAGAAGCTATCTGCAGCTAACAATATATTCATGCTCTATTTTTGGCAATTTCATGTTTTTTTTGTCTTATTCAAAGTTTTCAAATTTTTAGTTTTTATAATTATTACTTTTCAATTTGGAGATATTTTTATTTTAGCTATTAAGCTTTATAAAATATAGAATAAACTTCTATTTCATTTTTTCTAATGATTTTCTCAAAATTTATGAATATGATCACTTTCAAAACTCATATCAAAGCAATAAAAGATCTATTAAACTACCAGTAGAGCTCTTGGAAATTTCAATTGAATTTTTTTTATTTATAAACTTCATGTTTCAACAAATCTGATAGCATTTGACTCAACAGAAAATGAATTGAAACCAATTTTATTACTAAAAAAACTTTTGTGAAAAAATTGTAAAAAATGTGGGTTTAAACGCTAGTTTGGTGTGTTGTAGATGCATCTGAAGTTGAACGTTTGAATAAAAAGTCATTTGAGGTTTCTATACCATTTTAATTAGACTTGACAGGTGTACGCATTTTTTTGAATGTGTTAATTATTTGTCGGTCACTTTCACAAAAGAATTTTAAGAACAGCTAGACATGATTTTGTGGAATTATGGAAAAGAACCGAGGCCATTTACATAAGGAAGATAAAATTCACAAATTTCACGAAATATTTTATGAATGTTTGAAGAATACGCAAGAAATAAATTTTGCATGTTTATTGGTCAGTTGAGACGTTTTAAACTCTATATATAAGACTGCATGAATATTTCAAAAGAAATTTTCAATTTTTGAAGTCGTAAAATAAATAAAGGTATTTATGATTTTTTGAATATGATTCAAAATTTAAAATTGGAAAAAGATGGCGATGTTATTTTAAATACAAAAGATCCAGTGGGTATCATAAAATCACTGTGCTTACCATCGAATGTATATTCACATTTCCTACTTCGATAACGAATATCAAACGTTCAAAAAGATTTCAATGAAAAAGCAGCTCAGGCAATTTTTCGAAAATATAATCATTTAAATGAATATTCATATTAATAATAGTAGAAATTTAGGTAAAGTTATCAAAGAGTATTTCAATGAAGATCAAACCAATCTGAACTTTTTTGTTTATTTCAGCTATAAAAGCAAAGTTAATATGCCCAAGATTCGCATATAAAAGTATTCTTTTGAAAATATTCATCAAAAAAAAGCCGTATGAGAATGGAAAATGTAAAAAAAGAACAGTTGAAACGTGTCTTTTGTAATGGGAAAAATTTCGTCTGAATTGTCTTTTGGCTTGCAAAACTCTAGTGCACTGGGGTATTGATTTATCTATTATAAAATTTTTACGCACATAAGGCATATGGCATTATACTACTTTCTGCAAAACAAAAGGTATGCCAACATGAGTTAAATGGGGGAAAATAAGAAAAAAATTAACAAACTTATTATTGCGTTTAATGTGGCTATTTTGAGTAATTAAATATGTATATTATTGCTGAATGCTAGAATTTAACCTATACAGAAAGATCTTCATTAAAACTCTTCATAACTATTTAAATAACGTTATGAAATAGATTCAGAGTTCTATGTATTTTTGATGTTTGGAGTTTTTATAATGCCTTGGGTACATGAAATATCTTAGCTCTTATACATATGAAAATTTAAACCCCTTTAATCTGGCTCTTTATTCTATCGGAGCGGAAATCGTTGTTGAAATCAGTGACGTTTTATGACGTTTGGATTCAGGTAGTTGCAGAGATTTTAGGAAACCATTGCGAAATGTTCCAAGATTTTATATTCCCCTCATAGCTTTTTGTCAATTATTTGAAGAAATTATATTTTTATCGAGTTTTTTTTAATGTTTCAATTAAAGGATTTTAACTTTTATTTTGATAATAAATATAAATTTTTTTACATTAATAAATAACTATAAATTTGATTTTCTTACCAAAATGTTTAAAAACGAGATAGAAAATAGCAATATGCGTCAACAAACACAAACAATTCTAGATGAATTTTTCCCAATGTTTGCCCCGCACTTAAATGATCAAACATTTTCATCCCAAAACAACTACTACTAATGCAAAACTAAAAAACTCCTAACTTTTATACAAACAATTTTTCTCAAACTTATTTCGCATGTTGATGAAGTTTGTAATATATTTTAAAATAGATGGATAATTTCATTGATCAATTGTTTCCTTTTTGGGTTTTTTTAATTCCAAGTCACCCATTCAACAGAGATTTGAATTCCAAAAAATATTTTTTTTAAATTTCACATAAATTAGCTTGGCTTATTTCAGTTTTAGTTTATAGTTTTTGTTAGTTGTAGCATTTGAATCTTTCAAACCAGTGGCATTATGAATTGTTTCTAAAACTACTTTGAAGAAGTTTTCATTTTAAAACACCGATCTGTATTAACTTCTTTTCATTATTACTCAACGTTTGAAAAGGGATTTTTGAGTATTTTAAAAAAGTTTTTCTTCTAAGTTACAGTCATTACGTTGTGAAACTTTTAACAATGATAAACTAAAGTGATTTGAAAAGCAAAAAGCTTTTTGAAACGCCATTAAACTAATTGGTATTTTAACTAACTTTTTTTTTGCATTTTCGAATTACTTTATTGGAAAAATTTATGAATAATTTTTGAAATAATTTATTTAAACAGTTTGAGAAAAACATAACAAAAAGAAGCTACGGACTTTGAAACAAAACACCTCTGCAGGATAAAATGAAGGTAGAAAACTCAATTACCTGATTGCTAATTAGGAAATCATCAAAAGTCTATAAATTTAAAATGAAAACTTCTGAAATGAAAATAAAAGTTTTTCTGGGAATTTTTTTGTCGCTGATGCATGCAAATTGTTTTAGTGGCAAGATAGCCAGGGAAGAGTCCGTAAACACGATTTATGCAATTTTTTTTCATGAAAAAAGCAAAACTAATCAAGAATCTTTTACTAACTTAACTATTCAACGTGGGGAAAAAGAAGCCAAAATGAAGCTTTTTTTTCTGAAAAATAAAATAACCGCAAAAATGTTTCCCAGTTATGTAATGAAAAAGAATAAACCTTTCGATTCGGAAATCAAAATAAGGTCTGATAAAACAAAAAACCACAAAACGAAGAAACCTACAAAACCCAAAAAAATAAATCAAAATAGTAAAAAATGTATCAAAAATATTTGCAAATTAAGTTTTTATATTAAAAATTCTGGAAACCGATTGACGAGAAAAGGCAAAATTTTTAGAAACAAGCGGGCAGCCAACACCGCTTCCAAAGCACCCAGGGTTTGTTCTTATGAATTTACACTGTAACAATGACATAATTCTTCGTTAAAAATTATCAAATATTTATAAAAATTATTTTTTTTTTCTAGATTTTTTTAA
This sequence comes from Pterobdella sp. o SKG-2022, assembly GCA_964035795.1. NCBI lineage: Eukaryota > Metazoa > Annelida > Clitellata > Hirudinida > Piscicolidae > Pterobdella > Pterobdella occidentalis. The sequence goes on from OZ038322.1 coordinate 5,058,067, forward strand.
ATTTTACAGCTATCCACATATAAGATCCATCAATGTTTTATGAGAAGAGAATCTCTAATGAAAGAAGCCAAATGTTACAGCCTTTTAAAGAAATTTTTCAAACTTTTCCAACAAAAAGATCAAAGGTTTTTAAGGTTCAATGATCAAATAAAAATGATTTTTGCCATAATTGAACTTGATAAAAACTGCCATAAAATATTCATTTCAAGAGAAACTTCGGCAAAGGCTGAGAAATTAATTATGAATGCCAATTCAATGGTTGCCTATGCACTCTGCTTTGTGCATCCAAGCCAATCACTTTGCAAAAAAATTGACGTGGTTTTCAAAGTTTTGAATATTAATGATACAAACTCAATGAAAAATAAAGTATACCTTTCAAACTTCATTGAACCGCAATCTCTTCAAAAACCCTCATGTTTGGATTCTTCATGCTACCCCGAGAAGAATGAATCAACGATGTGTTCCATGTTGTTTTTATACAAAAAAGCTTCCCCACTTTTCACAGCTAAAAAAAATGTTGAATTATTAATGAGTAAACTTGGTTTCTTGATCAATCTTACTACAAACTGCTACCTCCGATTGAAAACTCAAAGGTATCAAGTATTTACTATAAATAAAAAATAGTTCATAACCGTCAATATAAAGTTTCCAACAATATCCTCTTTAAAAATTTTGTCACATCGATTTATGGGGGAACTTTAGTAAATTTATTGAGCAAAATAAATAGCAATAATTTTCGATAAGTTTAGCCTTATCTTAAAACATTAGCGGGAAGAGTTATTTATTATTTATAACTAAATTTAAGATGTCTCTAAAAAGTTAAATATCCTCTTTATTCTATTCAATCTACCCATGTGCTTTCAACTCTTTCAACCCATTGTCTTATTTCATTTAACTCGCTAGCATGCATTAATGGGGTCGGTCCATTAGTAATTATCTATCATCGACGTCTAGTTGGAAAAAGTATGACTATATATATGAAAAATGTAGCTTTTAGTCTTAATTAGCCCACATACACTAAAATGATAATCTATAGTGATTTTTTGAAGCATATAACTTCCGTATCGTTAGATCTCTTGTTTGGAATGGTTCATTGGGCTCTGATGGGGTACCCTAAAACTCATTCATAAGAAAAACACGCAGAAAATTGATGGAAAATCAATAAATTAAACATAATTCATTCAAAAATCATAAAATATTTTTTAGACTTGGTAGATGTTATGCAAATCGCATTTAAAACTTTTTTCCTCTTATCATTAGTTATTAGAGTTTGTTGGAGTTCATGTGGTAGGATGTTGTTGTATGTGAATGAAGTGTTATTGATTAAAATAACGGGATTACTGGACACTAAACAGTTCTGGTAAAGTTGTAACTATTGTTTTATAAGTGAAAGTGTTGTTCAAAATTTAACTTGCATTGTTTTAATGCGACTTATGAGGTTTAAAAATTTTGGGTTTTAGTTTTAATTGAATTTTTTTTTAACATTTCGTTTCAATATAAAGCATGGTTTATTATTTTTTATATCAATAACAATAATGTTAAATTTTATAAAATCATTTATTCTCATATCTTTTTTTCGAATTCAATTTAAAATTGTTATTGTTAGGATAAAAACGCACATGTGAAATTAATTTGTGTGTATTATAGAGAACATCAAAGGCTTTTTTTCATCAATTCAAACCGCCATCTTGTTTAAAACACGTTTCAGCATCTCAAACTATGGTGTGAGATGTAATCGTTAGCGAACAAAAATTAATTGAGATTAAGTTTTGATTTGAAGAGCTTGATCTCCATGGAAGGAGGTAATGCAATCCCTGCATCTTCCTGCCTTTTTACTGCCGAAGGATGAGCAAGTTCCATTTGCTGCCATGATGTAGCCAAGCCCTTCTCATACGATTTGAATGGCGACTTCTGGTTTAAGTTATGAATATTATATTTTTCCTTCATTTTGTTCCGGTGGTACAAGTGTTGAATGTATATTACATTTTAGAAAATCATCTCGAAAAGTTTACAGCACCAAATGGATTTCTTCTAAACAAATAATTTTGTTGAAGCTTGAAACATGGAAAATAATCTAATTGAAGCTAGACAATTATATTTTAAAAACTTGTTTGAAACTTGATCATACCGATGAACTTATGAGGTATAACTGATTTTTAGGTGATAGTAATAAATATTTTTCATAATGATAAAAGTCAAGAACTCATTTAAATTTTCAAAACAATAATTAATCATAGGTGACTTGAAAAAAACTACGAATAACCTTCCAATGATAATTTTTGAAATCAAAACTCAAAATTATTTCACAAACGAATTCAAAATGAAGCTTTATTGCCTCAAATTCACAGAAGTACAATTCCAAATGATCTTGTTAACAATGCATAGCCACCTAAAGGGAATTAATTTGTATGAATCAATTTTCGTTTCTATAGTCGAAATATTCATAGAAGAAAAAAGGATTTTTTTGTAATACTCTTTTATCAGTTTGAAGCCACTGTTTAAACTGTTTTGCTTTTATTAATTTAACATTCATTCCCACTTTTTTTTTGTAAATGTTTAATTAAATAAGCGCTGTTATGTTGATAAACATGCTACATGTATTTCAATATTTCACAAAGATTAGCTCTCAAGGCCTTCAGAGTCTGACACAAAGATCAAAAAAGCACTTTAAAACTTCTAAACAGTTCTTTGCAGTTATTTTAGTCATCTCTTCAAAGCATCAAGTCGCAAGCTGCCATCAACTACATAATTCTGTGGCAGAATTAGCGACCGCATCTTCACGAAGATATTTTGTAATCCTTCCCTGAAGCTTCAAGATACGAATTTATTCTATATTGTTATAAATATTTGTTTGAAAATACAAGCTATTTGAAATATTTATAAATTTTTTTTCTTACAATTATATTTGGTTTTAAGTAATTTTTGCATTGTTAAGGTTGTCATCACTCACTCTTAAACAGATTTTAGCGCCCTCCTATTCAAAAATTTAGTTATAATGTTTTTGTTTTGAATAGAAAAAAATAAATTTTGAAGTAGAAATCTTTGTCATATTTGCATTTAAATTACAACTTTTAAGCCTGGAGTCAATACTTAATGTTTTCAATTCAGAAACGCTTCTAGAAAAGTCTTGCTAGCACTAATGCGTTTGATAAGAAAAATTCTGAAAACTTTTTTCAGCTTTAGAAAAAGCCTTTTACTCAAAATAAATTTTTCCATTTCATATTAAAATGTTATATTTTAAATTTTATCTAGATAACTTTCAATCATGTGAAGTTTATTTTCACTTTCCACATGCTAGAACCTTCATAACTCACTCAGATCAAACAGAATCATTTCAATCAAAATGCAAAAAATTCTATCAGCTGTGTAGATTTTTATTTGAAAATTTTTTCGGTTTGAAGACGATTACAGTTAAGCAAAAGTTCATTGCTTCAAGTGCCACGGTGGGGATTGGGAAAATACAAAATATGATCGAAGCATGGTATTGTGAAGCTTGTTAAGAGGCAGAAACAGATTTCGTTAGAGTTTAAAAAATATTTTCTTCGGCATCAGAATAGAATTTACAAAACAGAATTCAAGGCGTGCCTTGCATGCAACGATTCTTCCACCACTGCGTGACGTGAAACTAAAATAGATTAGTTTCATATGATTGGGCAGTTTTAAAAATGTTGGAAATTTACAAAAAGTTATTTTGTTTAAATTTGGCACTAGTTTTTGTTTGCCTAGTAGCACTTCAAGCAAGTCATAAACACTACTATAACCTGGGAGTGCTTAAACAGATGTTAGACCAAACAACTATGACATCAGGGTTTGAAACTATTTAAAAATTTGGAGAGATAATGAAGAGATAATGAGAGTTTTTAAACTTTTCTAGTTAACTGCAAGCCTTGAGTAGATGCGAAAGAAGAGAACAGGAAAAATATAAGAATAAGGTTTCTAAAAGTTATTGCCAAACACTTTCACTTTTCTCTCATATATAACTTCAAAAAATGACTTTCTTTTTGTAACATTTTATTTTTTTCTACTTATTTCAATATTCGTTATGTTTAATTTTTTGCTTTTAATAGCTTTAGTTTTTTATACTTCACTTTTAATAAGTTGATCGTTCTAGCTTTGTTTGGTTAAATTCCTTTAGTGTTTAACTTTTAACAATTAAGCTTTTCAAAGTTTAGTCATATCTATATATTTATATATTTTTTGAAAGCTATTAGAAATAAAATAAAGAAAAATGCCTAAAAAAATTATTTTTCAAAGCGTATAGTTAAAAGAATTTAGAAAAACTCCAAGTCATGAATAATTCATTTCGTAATTTGATTTGAAAGTTACAAATAGCAAATGAAGGAAATTTTCTCAATCTTTTTTTTACAGATTCCATGAAATAAAGCATCGATCAAAAGTTGATAGACTTGAAATTCAAGCAGAAAAGAAATCACGAACCGAATCTTTTTTAAACTTCATATTTAAAAAACCATTTAAAAATCTCAGTTCAATGGATTTGAATTGTCTGGTACCTTGTGGGCATTTCAATGGGACAAGAGTGACGGTGGAAAAAAGGGTTATGAAAGGGAGTAACTTGAAAACCAATGAAAAATGCCACCAAATCCACACGTCATGTAATTGTAAAAAATTTCCATTCATATATGAAATTCATATTGAAAATATCCGACGTACAATGATAGGAGTTCTCAAATATTTTCATTGTAAAGAAAAAACTAGTGTGAAAAAAGACTTTGACAAAGCTGTAAAAAAAAAATTTTCTTTGTTCAAAATTTTTTTCAAAAATAACAGTAATTATCTCAAAAACCATTCTCATTCTATGTTTGGTGAAGTTCACCAAAGGAAAGTACGGAGCATTTACGGCGCAGAAAATATTCATGAAAAAATTTATTTCTCTGAGCATCGGAACATTAGCTCAAAAAAATCAGATTTTTTTCATCGACGTTTAAGTACATATGGAGATTACAACATAGACAATAAAGATCTCATTGCAAACTATGAAAAAAGTTATGAAACGAATCTACAAAAAATTCAAAGTAAAACGTTTGATTCAAAAAGGGAAGTCATTTTGAGAGGTATCGGTTGCAATGAACTAATTGACGTCCACGCTAAAAGGCACGTGGAGGTACTAGAAGTGGGTGGTTGTTACAAGGGAAAGACCTTGCCTGCCTCCTTGCTTCAAGGCATGCGCAATCTACGAACCTTAAGTTTGTGGGGCAATGAAATAACTACGTTTCCTAATCGATTTTTTTTACCCGTTTTGAATATAAAAGAATTATTTATATGGGGAAACAATATTTCGGATTTACGGAACGTCATTTTCGGGATGGCTCGAGGGAGGTTCAAATCATTGAAACTTGTAGATTTGGATTATAATTCTATCTCGTATCTTAATTTTGATCATAAAAAAAGAAAACGAAATAAACAACTAAAAAAGCGTAAAAAGAGAAGACGCCGTTTCAATCAAGATAAATTATCGTCGTTGTTCGGACAAAATGTTGAAGTGCTCAAGCTTGGCCACAATAAAATTAGATCGATTCCCAAAGATTGTTTTAAAAATTTACAAAAATTGAAACATCTGGCTTTACATTCAAACAAACTTGAGTATGTTTATCCGGGAGCGTTTGATGGTTTGCAGAGGCTCGTGATGCTAGATCTTGCAGATAATCAGATCCAATACTTTTCTGATAGAGTATTTTCTAGCTTAAAAAATTTAAAAGAGTTGAAACTGCGCAAGAACAGATTAAAAATGTTATGGCATGAAACGTTCAGAGGCCTGAGCATGCTGAACCGGATTGATCTGTCTTACAATCAAATTCACATATTAAATGAAGGTATCTTTAAAAACTCTCCTAATCTCGTCAACATAAACCTTGAATCGAACTTCATTGAGAAACTACCTAATTGTTTCAATACCACTGAAGTTGCTCATGCAAATTTGAAATTTTTGAATTTGAACAACAACCCAGTTAACTGCACCTGCGGCCTGCTGACTTTCATGCTGGACCAACAACAAGCACAGCTGGATCGGCTGCGGGTGAGCGATGATAACGATGATACAGATATTTTTATTTTGAAAAAGAAACGAAATATAAGACCTATTGAAAATTCTGTGAATAATAAACGTGAAATCTTTTATGACCGGCTTCTTTCATACTCCTTTTCACATAGTCAACAAATTAAATTTTATGAAAAAAATGGCTACTTTGAAAAAAATAACATCAAAGAAGCGCGTGTAAATAAAAATAATTTTTTAATAAATAATTACAAATCAGCTTCAAACAAAACTTCTCAACCAGCTTTAATCATCAAAAGAAGGAAAGGCAGAATAGCGTGGGCATTGAATGATTTCAACCCTAACAAATCTTATAGGGTGACAAGTGAGGGTAAAGAGGAAAATTATGTAAACAACACTGGTTTTTCTGGAAAAAAAATTAATATAAATTATGAAAATATTTCGTACTTTGCAGACGTTGACAAAAATTTTTTCTCTTCGTCTTTTTCTTCAGAAAACTTCGAAGCTCAACAAACTCCTTCAATTGACAAAAGCAATTATCCAAATTTGCGTCAAAAACAATATTTGACTATATGGGGGCTGTGTTATTATACGACTTTGGCAAAAAAGAAAAAGTATCAAATTAAACGAAACTTCGAGCACTATAAAGAAAAAGTTATCCCTAGTAAATTGACCGTTCCTCCAAATGAAACATTTCCATTCATAAAGCCCTATGATAGTATTTCAAGAAGTAAAGAAAATTTACGAAAGAAATTTAAATCCTTAAGAAACAAAAGATATAATGAGATCAATAAAAACCTACAAACATTTTCTCATTCATTTTTCCACCAAGGATCCCACCACCACCCTCTTCTCCCCCCTTCGTTCATCAGCCCCTCGCAACTTCTTCTTCACCTCCAATGCATTACATCGTTTTGTGTCTCCTTTGCATGATAATATGCGAAGTGCTCAAAAAGTATACAATTCATCGTTTTTCTACTTTTTTTTTTGAATTCGTTTAAACTAAATGTCTTTTAACAAACGCTTCATGAAAGTTTAAATAAAATGTATTTAAATAAACAAATTCATAAAATATTGGAGAGTTAATAAATTTGATGTCCATTGCTGGAGCCTTCATCAATTAAAATGCCTTGTTGTTCATGTGATATTTAAAATACATTAGTCGCTTTTAATTTAAATTGCTACAACGGGAAAATGTGCTATAAAACTTAATTTAAAGAACCATGCTTCTAAGTACATAAATGAAATTTTTAATTAACATGGAAATAACTTCAAAAATTATATTTTTTTCAAGTAAAAAATGGCTATAATAAATTCCCCAATCAGAATATGATTAAATAAGACATAAATTTCTAAGCCCCATGAATAATTTAATTTGGTATCGATAAAAGGCATGGAGAAATTTTAAAATGGAAACTTCAGTTGAATTGATTTTCAAGAAATATACTTTAAAAAACTTAAATTTTTTTCTTAATTCCATTTTTTGAAACATGGTCGCCAAATTTTAAAAATATGAATTTATGTCCAAATGGGGTTTAAAACACATTATTTTTCCAGTAGAACCTACCCACGTCCCCGAGAGCTCATGACATGTGCCATAAACACAGTTTAAAACGCAATAAAGCAGTATGAATTTAAAAAAATTTATATTTTTGATTTAATAACTTCTTAAAAGAATAATGCTGATTTATATGTAGTTGGACTTGAAACTTTTGGGCAAAGCCAAAGTAATCAATTTTCTTCATTGTTTCAAGGCTTTTTAAAAAATTTATTGAGTTGATCCTGTGAAGACTGAATGCGCCTAATGCTTTGAAAGTTGATTTCATTATAATAAAAAGTAAATTTATTTTACTTTCAATTTTGCTAAGAAGCTTTTTAAAATGTATTCAAAAGCCCGCACAAAAAATGCCTGCTTATGTGGTGCTAACCAAGGTTTAAATAAGAATAGAAGCGGAATTTTAAATATCAAAAAAACCATTTGAATTATAATTAAATGTTTTTTCGTTAAAAATTTTGCAAAAAGCTATGACTTAGAATTTTTTCATTACTTTGAAAGCTGAAAGAAAGGAAACTAGTTGAAACAAAAATTTGATGTACTCAAACAAACTTGATCATTGAAACAGATATGAATATTAAAATTTTTAGCAAGTGAAAACATGAGCTGTGAAAAGCTTTTCACAAAATGAGATACATTTTTTCAAAGGCAAATCTTCCCACTCCTTGAATCGTAGTCTCCCATATCGAAGTGAACAAAAATATTCCAATAATATACAACTGTACATAAACAACACTAATATTTCAATAAATGAATAAATATTCCAATCGTCGTACAATGCAATAAAAATTTTGGGATCAAATCGTTTATAGTGAAGGAAAAATATATTAAAATAAGAAAAGTGATTGAAATAGTCTGTACAATCGATGTAGAATCGATATTTCTTACAAGGCATGCAAAGAAACGCCAAGTTGTGTGTTTCCGTGTTAGACTTCTGTGTTTGTTCTTATACCTACCTGAGTTGCAGATTTTATTGCTATTAAATATTATACTCAAGCTTTTATAAGAAAAGTTAAACAACTTCTATCTCACGATAAATAACATGAAGTTGTTTTTGTTGAATGGTTTAAAAGTAAAATTAAAATTAGCTCCTAACTTTCATTTTCGAGCGAAATCTTCGTGATATGTTTGCTCGGAAAACATTGTTAATGAGGTGAAATTTATAGTTTAAGAAAGATTTAACAAAGTTTTTAAAGGTTATAAAGAACTATAAAAAAATTTATTTTTGATAAAAAGCTTCATGAATACGCATTTTTTCACTGTGAATGATTAATTATTCCATGCTATGTGAAGCAATTGGACAATTTCTTATTTAAAAAAAACTTTCTCTATCATTCTGTGAAGCACTATTCCGAAAGAACATTTATAACTGAAAAGGTTAAAATTATATGTGATTTTGAATTGTTAGTTATGAGTTTTTGTTAATTTGTTATACACTGGGATACTCATTAACCAATATTGAAGCTATTTCAATTGATCAACTAAATTAGCCTACTAACAAAAAACGATTTGAATCAAACACTTTTATTAACTGAACAATGAAACAGTTCTTCGTAAGTTGAACTCACACTATCAAGTATACAAACTCGTAAGTTTTAATACTTGATAATGTGAGTTCAACTTACGAAAAACTTTGTAGTATTATTCAGTTAATAAAAGTGTTTGATTCAAATCGTTTTTATTTTTCAATTGAGTTTTCAAGTTATCACTACCATGTTACATTCAGATATTTGTGTATATCTTGAAACTTGATATTATCGTGGTTTCAATAAAATTTTCAAAAAAGAATTTTTAAAATTTTAAACAATTTTGAATTTTTTATTGATTGTATATTTCATTGTTCTGAGTTTTGTTGGCTAGAAAATTTTAACATTGATTCTATTCAATACCACTCTTTTCAACTGAACTCAGTGCAGAGCTTACAACTGAATCTATATGAACTTAAAATTTATAAAACAATACCAACCAAAGATCAATCTAATTCCGGGTTTGACTTTTTGAAACTAAATCAACAGCCATTCAAAGATAGAACTTTTTGAAAATTTACCCAAACTCAACAAAGATAATTTATTTTTATTAACTTAATTGAGAAAACTAACACCATTTGTTTGCCCGAAAAGCATTTAATTGTTTCGGGAGGTATTATTTTCCACATTTTTCAGTTTTTTCCTAAAGAAAAAATTATTTTGTTGATAATCCATGCTAATTTAATTTGCATAAAATTGATTTTGTCTCATTATAAAAATGCCGCATTTTTTGCCACAAAATTAAATTAGAATTTTAAAATCTTTTCACTTTTGTTAAGTGGAAAGCTTTCAAATTTAAGATTAAAACATTTAAAACACTTAAATAATTAAAATTTAATTCTGACTTTAACTCAGTTGAACTTGAATTTTTCAAATTAAATTTTAACTTGGTAGTAACTAAACTGGCAAGCTTGTTCGAAATGAATTTACAAAACCACACTTGAAATAAAGGCAGTCCCTAACTACCATTTTTACTGTTAGTTTTATTAGAACTGAAATACTAATTTCTCACAAGACTAACCACTAAGCCCGTTTATGTGCTGTTCCTTATTTGATAACTTTTTTATCATGTCCACATAGAAAAATAACAATACCGACAAAACCAAAAAAATATTAAAAAATGGTTACTTGGAAATAAAGATTTTGCGGTGAGAAAGATTTATTGGCAATGCATCTTGGTGTTAAGAAGATTATAAAATGCAGAAAATGAAAATTTTTCTCCCGAATATTTACGATAGGCTTTCTAAGTTATAATAAACAATATAGGTAACTTATAACGGTTTAAGTGGATATCTGTTGCAAAATAATCATAAAACGTAGTAAAAGTTACCTATTATTCTGAAATAAATATCAAATGATATTAAAACTCGCTAATTCTTTGCAAATTATTGTGAAGAATTTCCAATTGAGCAGATTTTCACTTTTATAAGCCATCTATTTCTTTGGTTTCAAAACTACCTTCCGTAACGTTCCGTAACAAAAATAGATTCCACTATTTCAGCAATTATTTTTTAAACTAATTTAAACCCGCTTTGCACGCTAAAGATTATTTTTTCAGATGTCCAATTCACATTGAAAATTTTTTTTATTCAATTGCACATAAATTATAATGTTAGCTTGTATAAAAATTTCAAAGTGAAAAGCTTTTGCCAAACAAAAAAATCAAATATAAAGCAGATATAGTTTTTAGAGTTCTTGAAGCTCAAGGTGTTAAGTAGCATTTAAGTTGTTTCTATAAAACTTATGAAACTGTTGCTTTTGGTTCAGTAAAAACTAAGTTTTTTTTTCAAATTTCATATTTTTTAAAAATCAAAAAAATAAACTCTAAATAAATTGGGTTTTTTAAACAGAATTTTTTTTCAATTAAAATGTTCCTAACTACGCTCCTTAACCAACAAGTCTTTCTTTTAGACTTGAACTAACATCTATTTTAAAACTATTTTTTTACCTCGTTGCTCTGATCATCTTCAAACTTTTTTTACAAACTTCCTTGTTCACCTTTTTCAAACCGCATTACTTACAGGATGACAGACATTTTTCCTAATTGCCGTCCTATTTCTAACTTGAACTCTCATTCTAAAATTATAGAAAGACTCATTTTTTTAAGTGGCTTTTCTGCTTTTTCATCTTTTAATTCTCAATCAGCAACACCACCCAAACGAAACCGCATTCTTGCATAACACATGTGCCATTGTTTTGGCACCTTTTTGTTGCCTCAACCACAAAAACGTTTCGAAAGAATATTTCCAATTTCAGCTGTATTTTTGCTTCTTTCTATCGCAACGTACATATTTTTTCTGTTATGATTGTTTTTGTTTCAAGCAACAGACCTTCCTTTCATATAGTCTTAGTTATACTTTCATAATCCTTGTTACAATTTCAATATATATGAAAACTTACATTGCATTTAAATTTTTTTTGCATTTATAGTTCATAATACTCAGTGGTCCATAAACTTCTGAAGTTAATTTCACTATTATCATACTCGTAATTGTTTTTATTTGAAACGGACAACTTTCCTTTCCTATCCATAAGACTAAACTGTGCAGCAGAGCTTTGTTTGAAGACTGTATCACGAGTTCTTTTAAGATTAGACTGCTACAACTCTCTTCTTTGCCGTTTGCCAAAGTACCCTTTCCCACAAGCTTCAATCTCTCTAAAGCCATGCAGCTAAAGTTTTTTCAGCTTTCTCCGTGACTGTTATCAGTTACCCGAAGATGCTAGTTCCAACTTCTTTGGTTTCTGTCTGCATAACCAAGTTTAATCAACTTGCTTATTTTTATGAACATTTTTTTTAGAATATCTATCAGACGTTCAAATCTCTACATTTTGGTTTTAATTAATATGAGCCAGTTTGCTCAAACAATTATGAGTGTTTGTTTCTCGCCAAGTCTGTGAAACTCTTTTTCGCTTGACCTACACTCACAGCTTCCATCAACAATTTTTGCAAAAATATTTATACTTTAGTCTTTTCTATTTTTGATTTTTCAATATCTTAGGCACTATTAAATATACTTTTTTAAAGGCACGCGCTGTATTAACTTTAGATTAATAATGAAAATGTCTCAAAATTTATTCTTTCAAAACTTCATCAAACTTTGAAGTGGAACCAATTCAGTCGAAAAAAATAGAAAAATTAACTTTTTGTATTTTTGAGAATTGATATCTTTATTTCATTTTTCAAAATTTCTCTACAGTTAATTAGCTTGAAAGGCAATAAAAGATATATATTTTTGGTGGTTCTTTTGGGGCATATAAAGTCTTTTGAATGTTTCCCCAAAACAAGGCATTCAATTTAATTGTTTATTTTATACAATCAGATGAGCAAGTAAATGAACTTTTAGTGGCCATGCGCTTTTCAAATCGAAAATAAAAACCTTGCCATTTCTTTCATAGAATTTTGAAAAAGTGATTACATTTCTGAAAATAATTTTCAAAACAGAAAATATCAATAATACTATGAAGATAATCACACAAAACGTTTATTCTTAACTTTTATAATTAGTATTAATCATATTAACGTTGTTCTTGTTTAGAATCATTAATATTATTCCGTAACCGATAGACATGAGAATTTTAAAAGCCATGTTTTGCTTATAATTATTTTGTCTCTTTTTCCGATTCTTTCAAATATTCAATATTCCTATAAAACTTATTAAAGAAATTAACTAATTTTTATTCCTGGATTTATACTGATTAATTCATAATATAGTTTGTCCATACTTAAACGTTTGCGCTCTATAAACTGGCATTTATTTTTTTTTTCGTTCTACAGTTAAAGATAAGGATGGTAAGTACGTTGAAGTCATTACATGTATCATTTGTAAATAGTTTATGAGTAAGAAAAACGGTTAAGTCTTTAGATAAAACTAGAATTATCTCAAATTATATCTTTCCGATCAATATATACTTTCTACGTGCATTTCTAGAGTTATTTTATTCAAAAAATTATCAAGTTTGAATTCAAAGGCTTAAAAAAGAATTTTTCTTCAAAAAGTTCAATCTTAACTTGAATATAAGTAATTATTTTGAAGTTTTGAAATTGAAAAAGTATTTAGAAAATTATATAAGATTTTTATTGAATGAATTGTAGACATAGTTGCTAACTTTGTTCGAAATTTTTCTATTTTTCAACTCATTTATCCACCAGGAGTACCATAATACGTTGATAACTCATGTTTTTATAAAATAAATTTCTCGCATCAAACAAATATAAAATAAGAACTCAGTGCCTCTCTGCAAACAAATGAGACAAAAAAAATCATAAGAACAATCAAAATGGAAAGGAAAAAAGCATAAGAAAGAATTAGAAAGGATGACACTAATAAATGCATAATTATGACAAACAATTTACTGCTTCGTCTCGCCGTTATATTTTTCTTCATCATTGTACCTTTCAGTTTTCGATATTTGCTAAATGATACAGAAAAGTAAAAATATTAAAAAACGTTGTATTCATATCTCAATGAACTAATCTAATAGAACTCGACAAAGAATGGAAGAAATCAGATTGAACTGAAGGTTATATCGGTTCACGATAAGGTTAAACTGAAGAAGTTAATCGCTTGAAACAGTTATACTGCTCTTAAGAGTATTATTGGTTTAATGCTAATTAAGACAATCTGTAGCCTAATCATTTTCTTGCGAATATTGTTCTTAGTTTTAAAGGAATAATGAGAAAAACCGCAACAACCAACGTGACACTTTTTTCATCTAGGGCAGTTTAGAGAAATGCCTTTTAATCGATAACATTTGAAACGTTGTAGTATGAGTCAAGAAGTTTCAGAAAGGGTGCAAATTATAGCATCATTATCTACATGTTTATACATGGTGTTCTCATTGAAGTAACTGCTAAAAAATACTTCAAATAACACACAGCTTTTAGACCTTACTGAGGTTTTTGGTACTTTTCTAGAGCTTTTATTAAAGCTTGCTTGTCTTCAGCGTTGAAAAAATACTATTCACCAATATTAACCATGGTTAGGTAGGGATAATTCTGGGTAGCAATTTATCAGTTCCACAAGGCTGTAAAAGAAGGTGATGCTTTAAACCCCTTCCATGCAGAGTTTACCTGGCATCATTGATCAAGCTTGAAAATAGAAGCAAGCTCAAAAATGAAATAATAGTGAACTTCACATTTACGAGACTTGGAGATAGGGTTAGAAAGATGTGACTATTGTGTTCATGTGAAATTTTAAAAACTTTGGGAAAGCACAAACTGTTTTGTTTCAGTTAATTGACTATATAAAATAAGGCAGAAGACTTAAAACAAGAAAGATAAGCAACTTTTGTCATGATTCATCGGTGCAGCTGAAGCAAGTACTTCAAGAGTTGAGTTACCTGGGTAGTTTGGTTAACATGTGTTTTTTAGCTGAGTAAAGAAACTTGAAACGAAAAGATTTCTATTTACTTTTGAAACGTTCAAAATTTGTATCAAATCTCAAAAAATCAGACTCTATCAAAACAGAAGTCATCGGGGCTTCCGACACTACCATACGGATAAAATTATAAGGTTGAAACTAATCAAAAAAAAACTAAATAGTTCAACTTTCTCACAAAGTCATTTGAAATAATAGTGGATAATAAAAAAAAAGATCTAATTTCAAATGTCAAGGTTTATATATGTGTAAATATCTCGACAGTCTCTAACGATGACTAGCTAGTTACTAGGGGCGGATCATGTTACCCGAATGTCTTATTTAAGACTTCCAAAGATATTCTAAACCAGCAACCAACCTTCAATTAAGAAAAAAAAACTTCTGAAGTATCTAGATTTGTTCAATCAAAACGCTATATTGGACTCAGAAAATTTAGTGAATCTGTCACGCGATTCATTTTGAGGAGAAACGTTACCAAACAAAGAATGAAAATAATTGAAATTTGAGCAATGATTTTAAATGAATATATTAAATATATCGTTTATATGTAAAGTATTCAGCTGCTAGAAATGCTTGGATTGCCCCAAAGTGGCATCGTGCTTCTGAAGGATTGAACTCTTGTAACACAAAAAAAACCTCAACGAGAAACACCATCAAACAAAAATGGATAGGTAGATCTTATTTTGAACCACAAACGATTACTTTTAATTCATTATAGTTTGCTTCAGTTGAAATGTTTTTAAGTTAACCTATCAATTTGAATTTATGAAAATTCCAATTTATTGATATATATATATTTATATAAAATACAAAATTGAAACAATAAACACATCATCTTCAAGCTGGTACCTGAAAAATGAAATATCAAAGCTTTAAGTATTTTTCCTTATGGTGAACTGTGTGTAGTGAACTTTTTTGTGAGCTTACGTATAAGGTGTGACCGGGTGAGGATTGTTTTGGTAGTAAAGTTCTGATACAACTTTTTCAATAGTAGTCTTCCCGTTAATATCTTCAGTATATCTTTCATTCTTATCTTTAATCTTTTGTAATTTTAAGCTTGATCGTTGCTTACTCTGGTTAATTGATCGTTTTCATTGTTATTCTATCTTGTTGATAAGATTTTATTACAAACCCCACAAGAACTTATACTACCATTATACTCTATACAAGGATGGTATTTCTATGGCAAGGGTCTAATTAAATTAACTGTATGCATATCAAAATTGACGAGGTTTTTTGAATAAATAGCTAATTTATCGAGCAATAAAACAAAAACCTCAAAAGAGTAGGGAGTGCGTATTATTCGAATTTTAACATAAATAGCTTCAATTTGAGAAAAAATGAAAGAAGTATTTAAAAATAATTACTCACGTTTTTGAATTCAAAAACATGGGTATTTGTTCAATGGTGAATTTCAGTTTTTAATCAAGTTTCTTCAAAAAATAGACAAGATTTCTGAATGGTACAAAGAAGTTTTATATAGTAGCAAATCAATTATTTTTTTAGTACGCCATTATTGTCAAAATTTTTTATTTTGATACTTTTATTCAAATTTAAATTGTTACTCCCGTCAAATTGAAATATTTTAAAGAAGTGAATTAAAAACGAAAAGTGTTCTACAAAGTAATCCATCAATCAAAATTTCAAATTTACATCAGTTTTACACTTCAAATCGAACCGTGAGAAAGAAATTTATGAAAATATTTCTTATATCACAGATGTTTGTTGTTTCAACCAACCAAACGAATTAAACCGTCCAAAAAAATTTATTGGCGTTTAAATGGCACTAGATAAAAATATTTGAATTCATAAAAACATATTTTAATGATACAGCGTTAAACTAAAAGAAATTACGTTTCAATTTGGGACAGGATAAACAAAAGATATTAAATTAGAGCCAGCAATATGCATGTAAAATGCAGTCATCCAAAATATCCAAAATTCCCTTCTGCTCATCTTGCTTCAAAAAAAGTGCGAAAAAAAACCTTAAATGATTTATCCAGGTAAACTCATCAAAATTATCCTAGATCACTATGTGCAGTGTATGTAGGCTTTACGGCCATTTAATGTGACAGTCTTTGAAATTAGTCTTCCCGTGATTTAAACAAAACGATTTAAATCGAACACTCTTATTAACTAAATAATACGAAGCTTGTCATAAGTTGAGGTTATATTCTCAAGTATAAAAACTTGAAGAGCTAACGATAAGCCTCGATTAGGCTAATCTAGTTTTTTGAACTTAATATAATTAGAGTCAAAGTTTTCGATGAAGTTCTCAAGAAAATATAGAAAAAATTCGAAATTAAAAAATAAGTTGAACTAAAAATAACTCTAGTTAGTGGTAAAAAAATAAAAATTGCAAAAATATTTTTAAAAAAATTAAGTATTTGAATACAGCAACTTTGAAATATTGAAAAATATGCAATGTTAAAATATATAAAAAAGAAGACAATGAGAAAAGGCCAAAAAAACTTCGAAAGCAATAACAGCATCATAAATTTAAAAGCCCATCCCTTCCCAATGAAGCTAAATGTTTGTTTAGTCTAGAAGAACCATCATATCAAATTATTGTTTTATATAATTTTGCAAAGTGCCTGATGATTTAAGGAATCTGTTTAGAACCAGCGGAGATCCAAGCCAACACAACTCTCACTCGAACTTTTGTTCTTAACAAACAAATATAATTGATAACTTCTTAGTTTAATCTAATCTATGAAATGCAATTTTTTTTGGATTTTTTATTGCAATTTTTAATCGAAATTCTATTTCGCTTTTCATTTGATAAATGCAACATGGCAACCTTTGAAATTAAAATATTGTCTTTCTAAATTAATGTTCTGGATAGTATTTCCACTATAGGAGGAAAACGTTGGTGTCTTGAAACCTTCAAAATCCCTTGACTTCCATTTGTTGTATCTTAATCTATATAAATCGATTCCACTTCTGTATCCTTAATTTACTTGACTTTATTCTATTTCTGATTTTTATTCAACTAAACATAGAAAAAATTATTTTAATTCCAAAGTTTGTTTCATTCAAATGTTTTACAGAATGCTTATCTCAACTTCATTAAACTAAGATTAAAAGCACTCTGTCTTCAAAAGTAAATTAACGTTCGTTATTGTCTTATGATTTCAATTTTGAATCATTGGTTTATTTCACATACATTTATTTAAAATCTCAGCAGGTTTCCAATACTGTAGTATTAGTTTAAAGCTTTTGGTGCATCTACTATACATTTGATTGCAAGGTTTCCATGTACAATCCTATGAAGACAACTGTCCATCTCAGCGTTTGTTTGGCATAAGATTTTCTTTATGCTATAACTTTTTTTGCTTTCGTTTCATCATAATCGAATCTAATAAAAAAAATATTTTATTATGAGAATGTTTTTTCTCGTAACGATAATTACCGAAGATAAATCTAGATTATTGGAGTACTCAAAAGGAATTCAAAATTTTGTGAATCCTTAAAGGAGATAAGTGTGGATTTCATAACCTAAGATTTCAAATTTTGATAATTTATTACAAATTTTACCCATTAAACAAAACAAATAGACATTAAACTTATTTAAGTTAATTTTAATAATAGATTAGTCCTCACAAAACGACGAGCAGTTTCGGGGATAAAACGGAACAAAATAATTTTTAAGCTCATCACTTTGCAAAGATTTTTTGCTCCAATGTTGTAACCCTATCCGGATAAACCGCTGTCTTTTGTTTGTCATATTATTTATGGGTTAATATTTCAAGTAATTAGTTTATATTTTTAAGTTTAATTTTTTATTTTGCAAAATTGAGCTCATTGATGTAATAAAACTAGTAACGTTCTTATATTTGTACCTCCACTTGATAATGAGAGTTCATCTTACAAAAAGCTTCGTGGAATAAAATAAACTCCTGAAAGTGTTTTCATTTTAATATATTTATGTAACAAAACTAATTTTGGTATTGATTGAAAACTCTACATGTTAAACTTCTCTACATTACTAGATTGGCTGCCCGCAAAGAAAATTGCAGTAGCCTAACATGGAAATTGAGAGGCATGAATCTACGTAGTTGTTTTATGGTTTGAATGGGGAAGTTGTAAGATTGCATTATTTGAAAAATAAAGTAATATATGAACATTATTATATAAATAAAGCTCTATAAGCGCTCTCTTTGGAATAAAACAAACTTTTTTCTTTTTGAGATTTTAATTAAAATTTTAATTATTATTAATAATCAACGAAAAAGAAAAAAGCTCAGACATTTTTAGCACACTCTGCTCATTCAAGATCTGCTGGAGACTGAGGGACATTGATTATTTTTGTAGTCATAAAAAAAATTTTTGGAACAGAAGAAGTTCGCAATAGATCCTGCCCTTGATTTCACCGCATAGCACATGTTCCACGGCTTCAAATCACAAATTTTATTGATTCTCTGAGCAAAATATACATATTCAAATGAAAACACTTTTAGGAGTTTATTTTATTTCCCAAAATATAAAAATAATTTGAAAGCTAAATGAACTTGTTAATTTACAAACAGCTCATTTCATATCTGCAAATCATATTTAATATAGCGAGAAAATTGAAGTGATAAAAATCATACTCTACCACGATATTGTAAACTCGGGATTCATAATTTTTATTATTGTTTGTTCAAAGAATAAGTTTAAAAATAGCTGTTTCATTTTTATTGTTACAATGTAATTCGTATAATTTCAGTCTTTTAAAAATTATTACGAAAAATCAAATTTTGAATATCATTTAAAAAATTTTAATTCTCAAGATGCCTTAACTAATAATATAACATTTGGCTTTTAAATATTTATTATAATTACGCTGTGCACTTTGAATATTCATAAGTCTCGTTCAAAAGTGTAAACAAGAGAAATAATATAAATCGCAGAATAGTTCAAATTTTCTGCAAACTTTTCTATTTTTAACATGATGAAAATATAATTTATTTTCAAAACTAAATGTTTTAATGTTGAAATAAGGTCTCTTCCTTCGACAAATTAATATTCAATATGGCTTCATTGTCAGGTGGTGAAGGTTTATTAATATTCATTTTCGAAACACTTTTACAAATTAAAAAAAAAATTTTATATTAATAGAAGATATTCTTGAATAATAATAATTCAGTAAAAATAGAGTTGTAAATAGAATCGTTTGTATTATCAGATAAAACAGAAGTGTGTGAAAAACCTACTTTGAATATAAAAAATGCCGACATCGTGAGTATATATTTAAAATATTCCATATGTTTCAGACTAAATGATTCGATTTTTCTGCACACACTTTCAACAACTGCTAGAATTCTAATTGACATCAGATGCTTTACTGTTTTAGTAATTGGTTTAACTAAAATTTCAGATCAAGTTGCTGACTAGTGTTTTTGGAATAAAAGTTTCAAAAGAAGATGAGAGTCATAATGAAGAATCCACTCTATCACAACAAAATGTGGAAAATTTGCTTCAATCCACCTTGAATCAAAATCCTTCTTCCTTTACTTTTCAGTTGCCAACATCCAATTCAACAACTCAAATACCTATTACTTCTTTATCAGTAAGCTAACTTAAATTTATTTTTAAGAAAAATGTTTGGTATTAAAAAGATAACATCTCTTCTTTAACTTCATTGAAAAATCAATTGCTTAAAAATTTTTATTTTTCAAAATAATTTTTTCACACATAACAGATGCCAACTAATGTTGTAAGCTCACTACAATTGAATTCATCAACAAATAATGTCTTCCAAATAGCAGTGAGTACTCGTGATCAAAAGCTTATATATACTAAAGACAATGTTCTACTTCATAACCCAACAATCACCATAGAACCCGACAGAAGGGACACAATCACTACCAACAAATGGAGAGCAATCTTCAAAGAATATACTACCCTTATCTCTTTTCTCTCCAGCAGTCATTTTACCTACACAGCTTTTAGGCACCAACAACAGCAATGCAACACAACCTTTGTTTATTTTCAACCCTACTCAGATGCAGCAACAACAACAACCTATCCTCATTCCAATTGGGCATGTATGTTGTGTATGACCATGCAGAATAAATTGAAAGACAGTGATTTTTTGTTTTAATAATAAACCTTATTTTTTGTCTCCTACAACAGTATTAATTAGTTTTCTATGGTTGATAAAATGTCTGCCATCGCAAATATTATTTCCGAAATTGATAGAATTCAGACAGCGCTCAGCACATTATGTAGCAATGTCTTAGACTTTTTAAAGTCTGAGGAACCCTCAGCTCCCAAAAAAGAGGGCGAAAACCAAAGATGATTACATCTTCAACATCTCAATCAGCAATCCATACTTTCTCGACCACTTTATCTTTATCTTTTTGTTTGACAATTCCATCTCTTTCAATTACTTCTCCTTCTACATTTTCTTCAGCTACCACATTTTCTTCGACTAGTTCATCTTTAACCACCTCTTCAACTAGTTCAACTTCAACCATCTCTTCGACTAGTTCATCTTCAACCACCTTTTCGACTAGTTCAGCTCCAACCACCTCTTCGACTAGTTCATCTTCAACTACCCTTTCAACTAGTTCATCTTCAGCCACCTCTTCGACTAGTTCATTTCCTATTACTACTTCATCTTCATCAACCTCAGTTTCAACAACTTCATTTACAAGCAAGACATCTTCAACCTCTTCTTTTTCTGCTTCTACAACCACTTCATCTCTTAGTTCAATTAATAATTTTTCATTATTAATTTCTTTAGAATCATTCACACCAACCAATTCAACCAAATCTATTCTTACTACTAACTCATCTCAACCTACTTACAGCACTATTGTCAAATCAAAAAACATGCACACCCTTTCTCATCCACCCACTAACAAAATTTCACACTCACTCTTCCCAATCCAACATAAAATCCCTTCTATTAAAAAAACCCCACCCATTATTAAATATTCCACCAAAGTTATCTCAACCATAGATGAGACTCCAAGTGAATTGTGCAGGAGATTGGTTTCGTCCATCAACTTTTCACAACAAGCCTTAAAATCTTTTTCTAAGCATGTTCAAGAGTCTACTGATGCTGTTGTCTGGGAAGCTGACTGCTGATGCTAAACCTTTCCTTTCTTCTCTTCCCAACATACGCCTCCACGACCCAGTTCTTTTGAATCCAACAATCACCGTCTTGGGTCTACCAACATGGGTTACTATTGAGGAACTTGAAACCTCTTTCAACCTCCTCTTTCCATCCGCTGATCCCAGCGCTTTCCGTGCCTTTAGGCACAGGCCCAATGCACGAAACCCTTCTACTCGTGACTGGCTCATCCAAGTTCCAAGCAATGTTTTCCCCATGCTGAACAAGTCCAAGAATGTACATCTTCCTTTTGGAAGATTCCCTTTCCACTCTCGCATTCATCCAACTAGATGTCTGAATTGTCAGACTTATGGTCATAATATATCTAAGTGCCACAATCCTAGAGTATGTGAGCACTGCGGCAAAGACCATTCGTCTGACAACTGCCCTAAAACCTCTTCTTCCTTTTGTGTTTCCTGCTTTAAATCAAAGCGCTCTTGTCATGACCACGTCACAACATCCTCCTTTTGTCCCCTTTATAGACAACAAGTGCGACTCAAGATGGGACGTACGGCTTGGGAATGACGGTCAGTCTCTCATCCTAAAGTCCACTTAATTCGCTCTCCTCAATCCTAGGTCTACTCGTAGTAAATCTGCTATTATACTCGATACTATCCTTTCTCTTAAACTTGACATTATTGCTTTGACGGAAACTTGGATTTCTGAAAACGCAGACAATTTCACAAAATATGACATTGTGTCTCATGGCTTTCATGTCTTGCACTCTCACCGACCCATTGGTAAACGAGGCGGAGGTATTTCTGTAATTTCGAGAAATTCCATTAGATTAGATGCCATTAAATCCCCGTCCCACTCTTCTTTTGAATCATTGACAGCCAAAGTGTCTTTTTCGTCACACTGTTTGTTTCTATCGGTGATCTGCCGTTCTCCAAACACCGGCAATTTTATCTGCGAGCTCTCATCTCTATTTCCTTTATTCTCTTTTTTCAAATTTTATATTGGCTGGTGATTTCAACACTCCAAATTGTACGTCTCATGACAAACCGCTTAGTGCTCTTTTACGTGAACTCGAGCTGGTCCAGCACATAGACTTCCCCACCCACAGACTTGGTAACATTCTTGACCTCATTATTACTCCAAAACCTAACAGTCATCTCATACAAGACATCGGCTGAGAAACTTTTGACTCCGATCACTATCCTATTTTATGCAATCTCAACCTCGTTCCTCCTCCTCCTTCTTCTCCTCCTCCTCCTCCTCCTCCTCCTCCTTCTTCTCATCCTCCCCTTCCCCCTCGCATTGTAATTTCCCGCTTCTTTGAAAATTTTGATGATGCTGTCTCAGACATATCCATAATACACTAACTAACTTTTTTGATGTTCCATTTGAAGAGTTTCTTACAACAATGAACAACTCCTTTCAATCACTTATCGACCACCATGCCCCTTTTCGCACCCACATCTTTCGCCCCAGCAGTCACTCCTATCACAAGCTATCCACTGACGCCATTGCCACCAAAAGAAAAAAACGAAAACTTGAGAGAAAAATTTCATTATTGTTAAGGTCATCCAAGCCTGTTCCAGCCAGTCTTCTTGCTGCCCTGAAGGAATCTCGTAAGACTGCTCGCGCTCTCATCTTTAAATCCCGTTCTGATTATTTTAACAACATGCTTGCATTTGTCAAATTAAACTCGAAAGTTTTTTGGAAAACTGCCAATTCCATCCTACGTAGATCTTCTCCGCCACGCAGCTTTTCAGAAGCTACCAATCTTGTGAATACCTTTAGTAGCTTTTTTAAAGAGAAAATCGCTCTTATTCACAAATCTTTGCCAACGTCCATTTCGCGCTGCACAGATCCTTTTCTACCAGACAATCGAACATCACTCTCTTATTTTTTTTTGTCAGTATTGAAGAAGTGAGTAGGCTAATTCGCTCTTTACCCAATAAATCTTCTCCATTAGACTTAATCTTCACATCCAATTTAAAACTCTTTTCTCACCTCTGCTCCAATAATTTCCAAACTTACCAACTTGTTTTTTTCACAAGCAATATTCTCCGCCTCCTTTAAAACAGCACAAGTTCTCCCTTTGCTTAAGAAAGGCAATTTGAATCCTACCATTCTTTCGAACTACCGCCCTATTTCTAACTTGAGCACCATTTCAAAAATTATCGAAAGACTCGTTCTTTCCAAAATAAATTCTCACGTTTTATCATCTCCTAATTTTAATCCTTTCTAATCAGCATATCGCAAGCACCACTCAACAGAAACCATACTCTTACGTATCACTGACAGTCTTCGCAACATTTGTGTTATTGGACATGCGGCTGTTTTGGTTTCGCTAGACCTTTCTGCTGCTTTTGACACTCGATCACAATATCTTAATTGATATTTTGAATATACATTTCAATATTTCTGATCTCGCTTTTTCTTGGTTTCGCTCTTACCTCTTTCAACGTTCTCAGTTCGTTAAAATGGACAATTTCTCTTCTTCTCTTACATCACTCAACTCAGGCGTGCCGCAGGGCTCCGTTCTGGGACCAATCCTCTTCTCTCTTTATAAATCACCTATGTGTAGCATTATTGTACAGCACGACTTGCTTTTTCGCCAGTTTGCTGATGACATCACTCTTTTCACCGGAGTCTCTCACCCAGATCCTAGCCCCACTTTCCTTAAATTATCCAGTTGTCTTTCCGCTCTAAACTCCTGGTTTTCCCAAAGCCAACTGAAACTAAACCCTACTAAAATTGAGGTGATGTTTGTCGGCAGCTCTCGTCTTTTAGCAAAATACAATCTCCCTTCTGGGGTAACTCTCGACGGCACCACACTTCCTATATCTTCCAAGCTCTAAATCTTAGGTGTCACCATAGATTCAAATTTGAACTTTGCTCACTTTATTTCTCAGATAATCCAATCTTCCAATTTCCATATCTATGCCATAAAACAAGTACGCAAATTCTTACTTCTTTCCACTGCTAATGTCCTCTTTATCTCACTAGTTCTTTCCAGATTGGACTACTCTAATTCTCTCCTTTGCGGGCAGCCAAACTATCTTTTATACAAACTTCAAGCCCTCCAAAACCACGCGGCCAAGACGGTTCTTCAAGCTGATTATTTCAGCTCTTCCAGCGACTGTCTTGATCGTTTGCACTGGCTACCTCTCTCCCAAAGATGCAAGTTTAAATTACTTTGGCTCATTGCATGCACTCTCAAGCTTGAACAATCTGCTTATTTTTTTGATCTTTTGTCAATCAGACACACACGTCAACCACTCAGATTCTTGCACTCTGGTTTCCAGCTTCATCAACCTGTTTCTTCAGGCTTGTTTACTAGTCGCTCTTTTTCTCAACAGGCTCCACGTCTGTGGAACTCACTTTCTTCTAACTTGCGCTCATCGCCTTCTTTCATGAACTTTCGCAAACTTTTGAAAACTCACATACCATAAACATCCCCAGTCGTAATCTCTTGCAAACCTCTGAAGCAATCTTGAATTGATAACTGTGCGCTATAAAAATCTTAATAATAATACTAATAATTTTTTATATATAACCTTTAGAATTATGTGCTAAAATCTTTGAACACGTTAGTGTTTTAATCAAATGATTTATGATTTAAATATTAATTGAGAATAGGCTAATTTTGCATAAAAAATTTGTCATTCTTTAGTTCTCTCAGCTAATACTGCATCTATAAATATACTTTTGATTGTTTCCCATATAACAGATGTTGCCACAGAACATCATACTGAACCAAGAAAACATAAACAAGCTACTACAACTACAGCAACCTTCACAACAGCAAAGTAAAGATCAACAAACCTTCAAACAAATACCAAATCACCCAAAAAAGAGACAGACTTTAAGCGATAAGCTCAAACAACAGTCAATGTCACAAGCCACCCAGCCATATGAACCCACATCGCAAGTTGAGAGTCTCATCACCAAACACAAGGCTTTCCCCAATAAGCTATCCGCTTCTCTCACTCAACAAACTAACGATAAACTCATTAAAAAAATTTGTAAGGTCAAGTTTAAAAGGATTGATGTCAACATGGAGGGTCGAATCAGTGTACCAGAAGTGAGTTTAATGTGTTTTCTATGAATCTATGCTCATTTTACATTCAGTTCTGTTGGTTTTCTATATAGCCTTTCATATCATTAGCTATATGTTATTTTTTAATTGAATAGAAATCAAATAAATATGTAGCTTATATATAATTTTATAGCATTTGGTCTGCACCTTTGATATACATTTATATCATGTTATTTTGAGAATAAACTTGAAAGTAATTATATTTATAAATGCCAAGATACATACATAATATGAAATATTTGTTTTTGTCAATTATATGTGTGTTTGCAAGAAACTTTCAAACATCTGTGTGTGTAAAATATAAAATTAAAAATATTTAACTGGTTCAATGATATTTTTGAAGCCTGACGAAAATATAGGCCTGGAAGACCTTGAGATGTATGCCAAATACTTCAAAAAAAGAAGGATAGAGTTAGGTGGGTGCCTCCATCTTTGATTCAACTTATATCACTTATATGTCTTTGAAATTTCTTATAGGTATTTTAAATTATTATTTTCTGTTTTATTCTAAACTATTGAAAATATAAAAATAGATTTGATGTCTTCAAAAAATCACATCATATTCTACATAGTTAACTAATTATAGGGTTTTTGACACAAATAAATTTCCAATAAAAATTTTTTCTAGCCTTAGCAGCACTGTTGTGTCATTGCAGGTTACACACAGGGTGATGTGGGTTCAGCCATGGGAAGGATGTACGGCAATGACTTCAGTCAAACCACTATATCGAGGTTGTTTGATGCTTCTTGTGTTTGATGAAGGATGCTATATTGAGGTGGCTTGAATGCTTGTTGTTTTGGTTGTAGGGTGCTTTTCGAAGTATATTTTGTAGTTTGAATTTAAGTTTATCCATATGGTTTTTTCTAAATTTTCATGTGAGCTAAAAAAATTTTTTTACTTTTTGGTTGCATGATTTAACCAGATGTCTGAATAATTTCAAATCATTGTTTAAATACAGATTTGAAGCGCTGAACTTGAGTTTTAAGAACATGTGTAAACTGAAGCCATTGTTGCAGTTGTGGCTGGTCGATGCTGATCAGAGGTGAGTCATGTTTCAAGGTTTTTTGTAGCTTATGTGTAATATATTTTTTAGATAAATTTTTGAAATTTTGTAATTGAACATTTTTTTCAGTGTATTTCACGAAATATTCATTATACTTCTGTACATATCTCAGTTACTGGGGCATGTAGATCAATTTCAATGGTTGTGAACTATTGTAATTTACAGGAAAATTAAAATTGTTTTTTTTTTCAAAAAGATTTAAACGACTAAAAGTATATTGAAATGCAGAGAAAGCTCTCTGGACGAGGAGGGTAGGGAAGATAGCTCAACAAGTTCCCGAAAGCGCAAAAAGCGCACAATCATCGACACAACAATTAGAGTGAACCTAGAGAGGATGTTCTCTCTCAACTCCAAACCATCTTCTGATGACTTGACACAGTTTGCTGACAAAATGAATATGGAAAAGGAGGTATGTTGAAAGTTCTAATGCTTTGAGTAATACTTTGAAAATATATGCCACTAGTTTTTCATAGACATCATCTAATAATGTTGTGTAAGTTGTTTCAAAATAACTATAAAATTAGACAATTTTTTTTGATTCTTTTTTATTTAAAAAAGTATTCAATAAATTCAACTTTTTCATCAATTATTAGTATAATGTTAAAATGAAGAGTTGTTCTAGTTTTATAATTATACTAATGATTTATGACAAAGTTGAATTTTTCGAAAATTTCAATTTTAATGAAAAAAAGTTTCAAAAAAATCGTATGCTGACAGAGCTCTCATTGATTTGGCTAATTAGCTAATTATATATGAAAATTAGCTAATTATATATGCAAAGATTGTAAAAAAAATTATATTTTCACATAAAAATTTATTTGACAAATTTACTGTTTCGTAGACATTCAAAAAATTTGAAACTTAAATTTGACAGATTTCAATTTTCAATTGCGGTAAAAGAAATTTTGAAAATTTGAAGTTAAATTTGACATATCTTAATTTTGTAATCTTATAAAATTACTGTTTATAAAATAGTATATTTCCTTATGAAAATAGCTAAAAAAATGGTCATTTGAGGTACCAGTTTGAATTTAAAAGCTAAATTTGGCAGACCTTAATTTTAATCTCTAATCTTATTTATTATAAAATTGCATACTCACATGTTTCTTTTACACTTTTTATAGTACTTGTTCATTATTATTTTTATTTGATTTTTTATGATTATGGTTCACATAAAATAATACCCTGTAAAACCCCTAAATTCCACAAAAAATCACAATTTTGGACCATCTAATGACTTACTTATACCATAAGTTCACCATTGTATAATTGTCATATATATCTGTTTTTTAAACATCAGAGAAGTTTGAGAGTATGTTTACATTTCTTCAAGCATTATTCAAAACTATTTTTGAAGTTTTATGAGATTTCATTGAAAAAATTTTCATTTCTTATTTTGTCAAAAAACTATAAGTGTTGTACTTGACAAAGTTTAAAAGAATACAAATAATTACTAAAAATATTGCAAAACTAGCTAAGTACATGAATAAAATTAATTAAATAAACCATAATATTATTCCTGTCAAAATGCATAACTATATTATATAACCTAAGGTTCATTTTTTCATATAATCTAAATTTCCTTCTTAACATAATACAAATTAATTGAATTCTACAACCTGATTGTTCTAATATTAAGTTCCTAATTAAATTATTATAGTTAGGATCATGTACTCTAACTTTCCTATTTAAACTATTATGCCAACCCTCAATAGCATTTTTTGTATGAGGTGAACTATTATCCTACTAAAGTTGTTAGATATGGACACAGAAAAGCGAGGTGTTCTAGACTCCAAACGAGGTAGAGCTTATTGCCTGTTAATAAATGGTTGAATAATATAAATTGCATTAAGCCTGCTTATTACATCCATATAGAGCTAAAATGGTGGAAAAGCGAAACGTTTAATTGAAATTGTATTATTTTTGACTTACCATCTGATAAGCATATCCTCATATATATAAAAGCTTAGTTTTCAAGTTGAATATATTATCCAATTGTGTTTCCTTGTCTTATTAAATTTCTTTTGAAAAATACGTACAAAATGTTGGAAATGGCATTAAAAAATAAAATATCTCTAACTTTGAGGATAATCAGCCAGTTTGTTGAAGACAATTTCCGTCGGTGTGTGATCTTTCTGTGGCCGCTTTTTTGATGTCTGAAGCAATAATTCATATAAAAATTTTCGCTTAATTATTGATTTTGTTAGAAAAAAATGAATATTGATGGTATTAGTTTTAAACTTTGTGTCGCTTTTATCTTTTTATTTCTGTTAAAATCGGGAAGATGATTGTGCTCCCTTCTTGACATAACATCTCCATCTTTAGTGGCCACTGATCCACGACATCCCGACTTGTATTTGTAACATCTGTAAATAAATTCCCGATAACACAAATTTCATATTTTCATGAAAAAAAGTTAACCTCCAGTGTTTTTTTTGAAGACTGGCATTTTCTTAGTTTATTATAAGAAAATCTTTCTAGCAGCAATAGAGGCTCACCTTTGAGGGATTCTTTTCTCCATTTTTATACAAATATGTCTTGAAAACTGTTCAACTGACTCAGCTTTTAAAAATAAAATCACGAAAACAGATTCTTTTTTTATAAAAATATTAGTGTAGCATCTTATTTAAACATCCTTTGGCTGGCATTCGAACAAAATTTACTGGCACGCTTAATAACTTATAATTTTGTTGACATTAGATCAAATATCTTTTCATAAGATCATTGAAAATAATATGTATTTATGAAACGGTAGATTCGTTGTAAAAATATTTTACTAATGTATAATTTACACATTTTCATATTTTGTATTTAAAATTTTTTTTGATGTATTTGCCTAACAGTAGATTAGTTAAAAATAGTGATTGAATATATAATGTGTTTACGAATTACATATACACAATATTTGCATTTTGTGAATAATATGCAAGTGCACGATGGAAGCTCGTGTCAAGGAAACCAAAAGAATTGTCTCATTTCATAAAGTTATTTTGAAACAAATTCCACGAGTACATCATTCGGATAGAAATTTAATCAAAATTTTTGAAGAGCAAATGTGTTATTTGTAATTTTTTCAAAATGTTTATCCCAAAGGTGATTCGCGTTTGGTTTTGTAACAGACGACAAAAAGAAAAGCGCATAAACCCACCAAGCAACTTTTCCCTACAGAACAACTGCCTGCTATCCCAGCAGACTGTGGTCAGCAGTTCAGATGTTATAAACAACAGCTACTTGAATAATTTCGACAGCTTGACCAATGCTGCTACGTTTACAGATCAGGCGGGAGAGTTGTCTGTCACAAGTGAAAGTGATAGAACTTGCTTAGTTAATACCAATGATATTTCCAATAACTTCGAAGCAAAGATTGAAAACGTCGCTGCAAATTGTAATGGAGAAAAGCTCGAGAAAGCTGAGAATCAACCTGCTATTAGCTCAAATAGCAATTGATTCATCTAACCTTTGCATACAAGTATCATTCACGAATTCAAGTTATTTATTAGTACATCACTAGCTTATTTGAATGATTTTCTTGCAGATTTATCTGCTTATCTTAGTTGAAGCTATACAAGATTACCTTTGTTCTGATGGGGGAATTTTGATCGAACGAAGCGTTAATCTTTTTGCTGAGTTGTGATTGGTTGCTGAAAATTTCAAAAATTTGTGGAACTTCGAAAAAAATATATAATTGAAACAAAAGGATTATTTTTTTCAAAATTTGCAAGAAAAATCTTAATTTGAAGCAACCAATCAAACCACAACAAAAAATTAATCTTTAATAATTGTTTTTTTCAAAATTTCCGAAGAAAATCTAAAATTTTAGTAACCAATCAAGACAAAAATATTAACCTTCGTTTCGTTGCTCCCTCGCGTTCTGATGCGCGGTAGTTGTCGAAATATTCCAATTTTACATTGTTTATTTGGAGATCTAACTTTGAAAATTATTCACAAATCATTTGATTGTAAATGATCGTTTTATATGAATAGTATTACATTTTTTGAAATCGAATAATTTATCGTGATTGTTAAGTCGAATTGTTTTTATTTATAAGTTGTTGATTTAACAATTATACGTAGATTTATGGAAGAACTTTAGTAAATTTATTGAGCAAAAAACAGCTATAATTTTTGGTAAGTTTAGCCTTGTCATAAAACATTAGCAAAAAAAATAAATAACTGAATAAATTTTTCCGCTAATGTTTTATGATAAGGCTAAACTTATCGAAAGTTATAGCTGTTTTTTGCTCAATAAATTTACTAAAGTTCCTCCATAAATCGATGTGACAAAATTGTCAAATATTATTTATGAGTAAATTAGGATGTCTCTAAAGTTGTTGATTATTAATAAACTCAATGCGTCTATTCTCCATCACAATGATACTGGTGACAGAGGTCAGAATATAATCTAAGATTTTATAAACGTTAAATCTTAAAGGCAAATCTCTTAGAGTTGATAATAGTTTTCAAAGCATGATTTGAAAGGTAAGGTACAAGGGGTTCATTATTGATGCGCGTTCACTTCTCGACATTTTTGGTCTCAAAAAATATTTCCCTGCTGAACTTTCATTTGAAAATTGATCAAATTTTTGATTTGACACTAGCAAAAATCTTTATAAGATGCTTATTAATATCGTTAGAGTATATTTTAGAAACACAAATTTTATTGAGCTACAAAGATTTGATACTTAAAAATGATACAAAGATTTGATACTGGAAAACGATACAAAGATTTGGAACTTGGAAATGTTACTTAGTTAACGAAAAGCTTTGTATCTCAATAAAATTTATCTGTGTTCCTAAATATAATAAAATAATTGCTTTATGAAGACGTGTAGTTAATGAACCTATCTGAAGCATTAGAAAAAAAACAAAGTGAAATTGGTTGATTTTTAACCATTTAATTAATGCATCATTAAAATAAGGAGAATTTCGATTTTTATTTCTTGTAGCAAAGCAATATCTAAAGATGTTGATGAAATATCAGTCTAAGATGAACTATTGAAAAAATCTATGTGAGAGGAGTTACGCAGAACATGTATAGTTTAGAAATAATTCCAGAATTTAAAATGAATTAAACTTAAAAATACGACGCTGTGATGATACAACATGATTATTTTGAACACTAATAAAGAACGTTAAAAACGACAGACTCCACCAACACACACAAGTCTTCTCGCTACGTATAAATGTTATCATAATACTTCAACCAAATAGCTATAACTTCTGTTGTCTACGTTTTTTAGCTTCTATAGCATCGATGATTGGCTGCCTCTTGGCCTGGTAGCGCTTTTGTAACTCATCAATCTCTCTCTCCATTTCTGGGTCCAATGATAAGTACCTGGCTTGTAGCTCCTCATATGTCAAGTTGTGTAACTGGGTGTGGTGTGGGTATGATGCGAGATAACTATGAAGATATTTGTGGTGAAAACTTATTATAATTGATTTTGTTATTAATTTATATTAAAAAATGTTTTTATGAAATTTTTGGTGAAAAATGAAACGGCATTTTTCAACCAATCAATTTACACCATTCTTTTTTACAAAAAATAAACTTATTCTAATTTTAATTTGACCGATGTGCCATTGCGCTTGTATAAATCCATTTCATCATCTTCATCATCATCATCATAGTTTTACGTCCGTTTCTACTACAAAAAAAAGCAATGACAACCAAAAGCACAAACAAACTAACAAAATCAAGATCCCCATCGATAAAGGATTTGCTCCACTTGGCGGGAGCATTGTTAGGCGGCAGAAAAGGGGCTTCCTTTCCTTCAGGCCTGTCGAAGTGCTGCATGAAAAGTGGCTTGGAGTCTGTGCCTGTTGAGCTCTCTGGGTCCAAAGGTAGGGGGATGTTAATGATGCGATGAGGTTTGAAAGGATTCAATTGATGGTGTGTAAAGTTGATGCATATTAATTTGAGGGTTAATACATGTTTAAAAAACTATTATCGAGCCCTGAAACTCAAGAGGCTCAAAATATCATTAAGCACTTAACGTAATTTTTAATGAACACAAGCACTCACCTTAATTGCTTATAACTAACTAACAAGTATCCCACCTAATTTTTAAACCTTATTAACATGAATGGCAACATTTACAAGTTGTAATGAGTTCTATAGTCATTTATTTCATTTATTACGAAAACTTTGTTACGTATACAACATTTAGAAATGCATATTTTCTTTAAATAACCTGGAAGAAATCATAAATAAAAATATGCAAGTTGAGCAAAAGATCGCCCCTAACTGGGATTTAGTTGCGCAATTGTTTCACAGGGTGCTACCCCATCTGATCCCAACAAACCATAAGCACCACCAAAAAACCAACCAGCCACTTACTTTTCATCGTCCCATCATCATCATCATCAGCAGGAGCATCCACGTCGTCTTCATCATCACCATCAGATTCATTGATGACCATCGTGCCCATTTGAGACTGCAGTGTATTGCTGCTGTTCTGGCTGCTACTTTTGCTCACTAGTGTGTCTGTGTTCGAAGCTGCGGTGCGCATATGCGGTTGTAGAAAAACCGTTTGAATGATTTATAAGTATTGTGTACATTTTATTTTCTTGATTTTTTAATGAGAAAACTTCAAGATAAATTTTTTTTTTGAAAAAAAAGTAATTTTTCGACAAATTTAACATTGTCATAATTCACTAGTATGACACGAGTTCTAATGAATTATGACAAAACTGAATTTATCGAAAAATATTCCTATTATATAGAAAAATTCAAGAAAACTTGGATAAAAAAGATACATAAGATGTCTCTAAAAAATACATTTGTATAAAATATATATATAGATGTATGTTACTGGGTAAGTACAGCAGTATAATCTAATTAAATTTTATTTATGTGTATAGCGTGCTTTTTAAGTAATTGAACTGCGTCAAAGGCGCTAAATATTGATAAGGATATAATACAACTTGAATAAATAAAATATTTATTAACTAAACTAACCTATTAATAACAAAAAAACGATTTTATCAAACACTTTTATTAACTGAATAATAATACGAAGCTTTTCGTAAGTTGAACTCACATCAATTATACAAACTTGATAAAATCGTTTTTTAAATGAAGAATTGATTCATGATTTCTAACAAAAATTCACTTGGCATTTTTATTGAGAGCATGATTTTATAAAATCATATAATAAAATTTATTTTTTCAAAAATCAAGTTGAAAACATACATTAATATTTTTATTATTACTCGTTTAAAAAGGTATTCTGCAATAAAATTTTGCAAACTAATGAAAACCTTGTGATTTTATGTTAGAGCAAACATAACTTCCACAGTGAACTGAGTTTTAATAAAACTTACATATTATTGTTTTGTTTGAAATGTATCTTGTATTTTATAGGCTTCAATTTATATGCTAGTTAGCAATGCGATAACTAGAGTATGAGCAAATACAAACGAGAATACAAACAAATACAATGAAGCATATTAACAAATAGAAACAAACATAAGAACAAATACAAACAAACAATACAATACAATTACGAATAAGATTCAAGTGGCATTAACTTCATGAGTTTTTAGGCCAAACATATATAGTGAAACGTGGTACTTATAAAGCACATTTTTATAGACCTTACAAACAAATACAAAAATGCGTATACAAAAATACAAAGGAGGGGACATACAGGAGGTCTTGCTGGCAACCAGTGTTCCATGGTCCTGGCATGATGTTGTAGAGCTTGATTTTCTTTTTGATTGCTGTGTAGCATAAAGCTGATGTCAATATGATGTTTGTGATAGTGATTATTATTATTATTATTATTATAAAATGAAGTTAATAATAAAAATAAATATGAAAAACAAAAATAATAAAAGTAAAAATATTAATAAAATGTCTTATTGAGTTTATCATTTTGCTCACCGATTCTTGTTGATAGTTAGACATTTCGAAAGAATTTAACATATTTCATAATTTTTTTTGTTTAACAATTTTTTGATTGAAAATTTAAACAATAAAATTACAACAATGAAAAAAATAAAATAATAATAACAGTAATCATAACAATAATAATAATAACAAACAAAATAAGTATGATAATAACAACAATAAAAATAACAGTAAGAACATTAACAACAATAATGATTTAAAAAATAGCAAAAATACATGAACTTATAACATCGAATCCTTAAACTATCTCGTATATAAATAACTTGCTCAATGATATGACCCAAATATAACTTCTCCATTCTTAAGCATACTTTGTCGCCATCGACGTTGGAGGTAGTCTTGTTATTCTCCTCTTGAATCTCATGCGCCTCTCGAATCATGTCAACCAACGTACCGTACGTTCGTGCTTTTTGTGTTATGAAGTCGTGCTGTGAGAATCGTTTGGGCTTACTTTTAAAATCAGTTATGTTGACTTTTGGAATCGTTTATGTTCACTTTTTTATATAAAACTGTTTATATTCACCCTCATAAATCAAGTTATGAAGCAAAAATATAATAAATTCATCATCATTATCCATTTACACACGCTCACACGTGCATATTTCAGACTGTGTTTGACACACTGTTCAATTATCATGCACAATGACCAACAATTAAGAGCTCCTTGGCTGAAGATCGTTGTTCAGGGTTCTTTACAAGGCACTTACTGACAAAGTCGATGAAGAGGTCTGACCAGCGTTGGGGGTCTTTGAAGGTGGGTGGTGGGCAGTTGGGTGATGGAATCAGGAAGATGGCCTGCAAATTTAATTAACATTCGTTGATGACTAAAGGTAATATATATGATGGATGGATAAGTGAGAGTATTAAAAATATGGACTTCTTCATGCCTTTTCATGCCACCTACACTTTTGCAGATTTTGCCATAGATGTTACAAATATTGTTATACGGCATTAGGTAAATAGGATTCTGGCGAGTAGTGTGCACTGAGCTGACTTTCTCCTGCTTGGCCGAAGAAACACGACGTCGATGGGACCTTAAATGACTCAGAAAACCCGCCCTGCTCAAACATGGTCTCCCACAATGACCGCACGTCAGTTCTGTTACATGCTCGCTGATGTTTCCTTTCCGGAGATCACGTTTAAGTCTAGCGTGTTTCCGTCTGCTTTCCTCAAAACGACCGGTTGCTTCAAAACTTACTTTCCTCCAAGTTAACTTGTTTTGCACTTGTGTTTGCCATGAAACGGAGTTAATGCCGCATTTTTTGAAGGTTTGTTTCAAGCAATCTTTGAATCGTTTTTTGGGTTTGTGAGCCAATCTTTTTCCATCGGTAAGTTGCCCATAAAATATTTTCTTTAGAATCCGTTCGTTGGGCAATCTTACTAAGTGTCCGCACCACCTGAGCTTTTGCTTGGAGATTAGGACTTCGATGCTACCGACATTTGCCATCTCAAGTATTTCGGTTTCGCTGATGTGCATCTGACATTTTATGCCCAGAATCTTACGCAGACACTGTTTGTGACACCTTCGCTGCTATCCTTGAAAGCTAATTGAAACACCGTAGAAAAATAATGCGCAAATAGTGTTGGAGCTAGTGTATCTCCCTGCTTGACACCGTTTCCTACAGTGAAAGGTTCTGCAAGTTTGCCCCCGATATTCAGCGTAGTTTTCATATCGTGGTGGAAAAGTTTAAAGATAGAAATCAACTTCTCTGGACAGCCTAAATTTCCAAGAATCAACCAAAGAGCTTCACGGTTTACTGTGTCAAAGGCCTTAGTGAGGTCAATGAACACTTGAAAAAGATCTCTGCACTGTTCCTGACATTTTTCTTGCAGTTGTCTGATTGTGAATATCATATCAACTGTCCCTCGACCATTTCTAAACCCACACTGGGATTCTGGCAATATTATCGGCAATGTGAAGGTTAATTCTTTTGAAAATAATGCGACCAAGAATTTTACCCACAACTGATAAAAGTGAGATTCCTCGGTAGTTGCTGCAATCGTTTTTAGGACCCTTTCCTTTATAAAGCACAACTAACAAAGAGTTTCTCCAATCCTCGAAAATAGTCTCAGTTCTCCAAGCTGTTTGTAATAGAGTAGTCAGACGCCCCATAAATACTGGACCAACACAATGAAAGAATTCTGCGAGAAGGCCGTTCATATCAGGGGACTTGCCAGAGTTCAGTTTTTGAACTGCCTCTTCCACTTCCTGTGCTGCAATTTCGTCACCCAAAGCGTCTTCAACCGGTTTAGTTGGAATGGATTCAACTAGCTCTGAATTGAATTCTGAAGGTTTATTTAGAAGATCGTCAAAGTGTTCTTTCCATCTGTTTAGGATGCCGAGTGGGTCGCGAATGAGATGCTTATTATCTTTGCTTTTCAAAGGCGTGATAGAGAAACTAGAAGGGCCATAAACCTCGCGCAATAGACTGTAAAATACTCTGGTGTTCTTAGTGTCAGCTGCTAATTGGATCTCATCAGCCTTCTTACTCCACCAAGTATTTTGCATCTTTCTTAATTCGCCCTGTATTTCGGTTTTGATGGAATTAAACCTGGATTTCAAACTTAATAACTCATGAAAACCGGTCACGCACTTGGACAAAGCATTATATGCCTTTGACTTAGATTCTAGTAATGACTGTATTGTCACGTCGTTTTCATCAAACCAGTCTTGGTTTTTACGCTTCCTAAAGCCCACTATTCTCTCAAAAGTGCTATATACAGAGACCTTAAAGTTTTCCCATGAATTTTCGCAGGATATATTATCTTTGGTAATGCTTCGGTTCAAAATGGCCGATTCGTGCTAACAGAATAAAATTTAGTTCAAACTAATTAATTTATAAGTTATGAGCTAGTTCTTTAAGTTTTCTCAAAGTTTCAAATGTCATTTATGAGTTTTATGGAAATATTGCTGGGTTTGGACACAATACATTGGAACCTGGCTAGTCTAACAGGATACTTTCGGATGAGTTTTTTTATATACATATTACCATTGTTTTATTCTATTATTATAAATAAGCCGTAAACATTACCATAGATCACTTGCTTCATTTTTGGCTTAGTTAAAATTTCTTTTTTTTATATTATATTAAATTTAATGTATTTTTTCTTATTCAAGTGAATGATTTTAGCTGTATTATTATTTTGTTGTTATTATGATGTTAAGGGTTTGAGAGATAGTGACTCAAGAATAGTTCAAAATCTAGAAATTTTTTTCTGTTGTTGCTGAACTTTTGGAAATTTTAATGTATATTTTATGCTTTGAATATCTAAATTTTGTGCATACTTAGTTAAATATCTGATGTTTTAATACTACAAAAACTGGACTTATGTATTGAACTATGTTAAATGTTATGTATTTTAGTTTTATTGTGAATATTTTTTGTTTGCTAGTTATTATCTAGAAAAATATTATAATTTTCTCAAAGTTAGTAAATGTTATGAAAAATTTCTTCATTATATAATATTGGTTAAATAGTATAACATTTATTATTATTTCTCTATTTCATATTCAAATAGATATGCAATATATTTTTTGAAAAATCCAAATCCTACTCTATTAATATCATTTAGATTTATAATAATATCTATGTGTTGTGTTCATACTTAACATCAGTTTCACAAGTTTTTGTTGTTATAACACTTGATATTCTTTCTGAAAAGTTTAAAGTTGCTCTATTGCAATAGCTTTGTTGTAACAAAGAAAACAAGTTGAAACCTGGAAAGAAACTATTGAACTAACCGCTAGTAACTTTACACCAAACAAAAACACAAACACCATTGATAGAGGCCACAACAAAACCTTCAGTGTGCTCATGGGAACTTCCAATACAATGCCCCTACCAGAATAAACTGTCTATTTTCTCACCATTGAGTTTAATTAAAAAAGTTCATTTTGTCATTTTATTCCTTTCATTGTTTTATTTTATTGTTTAGTTATTTTTAGTTCAAAC
>OZ038322.1:5096820-5140815 GCA_964035795.1 Pterobdella sp. o SKG-2022
GCATCTAATCTCTCAGATATATACTTTTGTAAGGCGTATATGATGATTGGATATCTTGTATATACTTGGTTGAAGCAACAAATAATGACCATTATGAAGCGTTATGTTTCTTATGCAAGCAACTTTTCAAATGCTCTACATGCAGTTGAGTGTGGTATGGAGGAGCATCATATTATGATGAGAGGTTTGAGTGAGGTTTGTCTTGGTAATCTATTGTGAAGACGACCCCACTAAAAAAGTTGTAAGAACTAAATCCAAAGAAAAAAAAATTATTCAATTAATCATATATATTAAGATAAACAAAAATAATCTTTTCTTCTAATAAATGCAAAACCTTCTTTATTTACTCAAATCTTGAGCTACTTTGACTTCCTCATAAGAGAGTCACTCTAACAAATAAAACAGTGATTCTTTAGAATTATAACCATATAAGTTATTACCAGTGTTTGTGAAATAACCAAACCCAATATTCAGTGATAAAGTTTGCGAATTAATAGTTAGGTTTAATAAATTAGAACAAATTATGTTAGAATCTTTATGAGAGGGACCTCCAAAAGAAAAGTTTAATATAAAACCATGAAATTCTATGAATTAAAATAAATATAATTTAAGTAAGTCGGTCATTTTATTGCCCCTGACTGGGTTTTCAGTTGTGCTATTGATTGGTTTAGCAACTCCATGTGAACTCCAATTTGACAGTTATTTATTTGCATAATTAAATGCTTTTTAAAATATATTACATATAAGGGATTCTATAAAGCTGAAAACACCATTAAAACTGCAAAAATGAATATTTTTAGAAAAATCTTCATAAATTGAAATTTAAAGCTACTAAATTTAACAAACATTTTGTTAAGAGAAATATAAAAAAAAATGTCTAGTTTAATTGTGAAATATTGAATTATTTATAAAAAGTGCAAAAGAATTAAAATTTTTTCTTATATGAAGTACATGCTAATGTTTTATACTTAGTAAAAATTCAAGCTTATTCCTCATATTGAAAAGTTCCTCAAAACTGGTGGTCTGTTGAAAGATATATAAAGTAAATAGAATCATAACACATAATTTAGTAAGTTAAGCCTTAGACCACTTCTAACTGGGTTTTGGTTGCAAAATTGGTTTCACAGGGCGCTTCTCCATGTGAACCATTCAAGATATCAGAGAAATGATGCAAAAATTTAAGGAATCATAGATATTTAAACTGAAATATGATCTTAACTTCATAGACTAATTAAAATCCAACAGCCAAGGTACCATCAGCATTCGTTTTCAATGCTAGCATGGCTCAGACAATAATGTCCAAACGTCAATAAATCAGTTTATAAATAGCAACAAAAACATTAGTGATAATCTTCTTCAATCCTACAGCAATATAACCTAATATAAGCTTCCAACTTCAAACGCCAATAATGCCTCCACAGAAGATTGAAACATCAATGATAATAATCAACTCAAACATTGACAATGAGCAATGTTACAATGAAATGGTACCTAAGCTCCAAACATCAGCAGCGCAGTCGTATCCGATCTCTTGAATGACTTCAGGGGCCATCCAGTAGGGTGTGCCTATCACTGTGTTCCTCTTCGCCATTGTGTCCTTCAAGTGTGGTTGGCAGTTTGTGTTTAGATGTGATGTGATTTGTTTTAACTGTTACACCATGCTAGCATGGAAATTGATGTAGAATGATGATGGTATATAAAAAATAAAGATTTATAACGTGTCTATAGAGAATGATAGATGAGGAAGAGATGGAGTATGTGTCTACGATTTGAAATGAAAAAGTTTGGAACAATTTTGGTAGTATTCAAATGACTTCATAGTTGCTTGTAAGCTGTAGTCTACTTACTAGTTCACTATGTTCATTACCAAGCCAGTGACAAGCATTTTAATGAAAGTTGGCTAGGTTTTTTTTGACATTCAAAGATTTCCAAATCAAAAACTTATAAATATTTGGTTAAGAAGCTATAGAGGTTGGAAAGACTAGTGGTTATTTTGAGTTACATAGTATACATTTGGTAATGTAAGACTTTTTCACAAAAAAGCTGAGTGAAATTAGTTAAATAATTGTGTTTGTTTCTCTCACTGTTGTTTTAAGCTATACTGTGATTGTATTTATTTGTTTTTACACAAGAACTAAGCTAAGTATCTTGATTCTTCATTATGATACCCTTACAATATGTAATGTAATGCGGTATTTATAAAGCGCTTTTCCTTGTAGCTCAAAGCGCTTGCTACAAATTTATTGTAGCAAAAACACACTGGAACAGGTGCTAATAGTCGGCCCACGCGGGATTGAACCCGGTAACTTTAGCTAATTAGCCTAATTCTCAAACATTGAGCTATAGGGGCCGACGGTATATTATAAAAAATCGGTAATGGCTTACAGTTAGCTGACCAGCAACTCCAAAATCAGCTAGTTTCACATGCCCCTCATTGTTCAACAGAATATTCCCTGCTTTTATATCTCTGTATGTGAAAAATGGGAATAAATTTAGAGAATGGGTGAAATGATAAATAAATCAATATAAAAATAAAATTTTAATATTTATTCAACACTTTCTGATGTCGATTTATGAAAGAATTTTAGTTTATTTATTGAGCAAAAAACAGCTATAATTTTCTATATTGTAAAACATTGTCAACTCCACCTGAACTAACACTTATTGAAACAAAATGAAATCCATTTTAATATGAAATTTTAAAATTAACTATATTTCAATGAATCAATTTTTATGGTGAAGTGAATGATAATGACCTGTGAATCTTTCTTCTCTCATGTAGGTATTCCAGCCCTTTGAGGACATATGAGATGACTGTTGCTATACTTTCTTCTGTTAGCTATGAATCATCAAAAATTGATCAATCAATTTATACTAAATTTAATGTGATAATTTATTGAGTGTTTGAGAAAAGTTTGATAGTTTGAAGTAATTGTTTAATGTTATGGCTAGAAAACTCAAGTTAGTTCATAAAACTGCAAATTATTTGAACACCAAAGCCAATTTTATCAAGAACAAAGCCTTTTGTTAACAAAGTAACATTATTGTTTCATTTTTATTATTTAGTTCACAAAACTAAGACATTTTAAATTACTCTTGTAAAACATTTTGAAACATTCATATGAAGAGTTTAAAAATGAAAGCTAGGTGAAAATAATTGTTTTGAATGCAACAATAAAGTGTTTAAACATACAGTTTTACGCCTTAATCTCATGATGTCTGAGACAGAACCTCCTCCACAAAACTCCATCACAATCTGTTCGTATTTTATTGAAAGCTTATTTCAAAACTTTCTTCAATGATTACTTTGCAAGCTCACCAAAAGATCGGAGTTTTTGAAATAACTTCCATAATATTTAACTATGTGGCTACTATCACATTGTTGCATGATTGAAATTTC
This sequence comes from Pterobdella sp. o SKG-2022, assembly GCA_964035795.1. NCBI lineage: Eukaryota > Metazoa > Annelida > Clitellata > Hirudinida > Piscicolidae > Pterobdella > Pterobdella occidentalis. Next base: position 5,100,221 of record OZ038322.1, read on the forward strand.
TTTTATTATTTCTTGTAGATCTGTATCAACTGGTACTTGTTTAATAGCCAATACTTGACCAGTTTCATTGTGAATAGCTTTGAAAACACTGCCATACGATCTGATTATCATTTTTAATATATAATTAAAAATGCATTGTTCTCATTGATTAAATAAACAAACAAAGAACGTCATTGAAATTCAACTTTAAAATATACAGTGAACGATACCCTCTGCCGATTTTTCCAATAATCGTAAACACCTCCTCAGGACCTCTGGCTAGCTCGGCATCATTAAGACGCCGCATATTATGTACGAGAAGTTTTTGAAAGTTTTATCAAAGTATTAACGTGCTGTTAATTCAATTTTTTCAGCTATTGTAAATAAAAAAACTTATAAATACTGTAAAGTTCCTTAAAAAAGTAAAACAAAATTTAAAAGTTAAATGATCTAAAGCGGATGAAGAAGTTGATTTTATAAAGTAAAAGTATAAATTCAAATTTAGTTTTGATTCCAATTTAAGCTAAAGTTTTTATTACAATATTCATTATTTTTCAAAACATTGAAACAATTTTGACATAAATTTTCTAGTAGATGGAATTTATCAATTAATATTGAAAAAGTTTTGAAAATAAATTTTTTCGATATTAAAACATAATATTTTTTTATATATACTAGCTTTTAGTCGTTTCAAAAAGAATATTGACATTTATAAACAAAGTATAAATATCGTGTAAATGGGCAAATAAATCGTTATTTTAACTTAAATTTTAATCCAATTGTTTTAATGATATTTTTATGTTATAAGTTAATTGTTTTTATTCAAGTCGATCTATTTTTTGAAAATTTAATGTGAATTTGGAATTTGTTTCCATCAGATCCTCGTTTGTGAAATGAGCCAAGTTCTCATGCCATGCAAAACGATCGATCATCGTCTTTCATGGAAGCTTTGTCGTTGGGTCCGCAAATGAACGAGCCAGCTGTTGCTGTTAGTGTTATGCAGCAACAACATGCCAGGTTTCCTTACATGCCTTCTCAACACCACCAATATAACTATCTACAGCAACCTAGACAAGCCATTCCTAACAATATGGTTTGTTATAGAAATAATCCTGACATGCTGCTTTCTTCTCAGCACAATAATAACCAATACTATTACAACAATAGCACTATGCTTACCTATGGTGACTCTAGCTTGCATCCTCAAAATTTCAATAGACCCAAGTTGCAGATGTTTCCACCATCTCAAGAACAACCTTTTTATAGGCATATAAAACATCAGCAACAAATGTCTCCCATGCTGCAACACAACATGCATATGTACCACAACTCCATGCACCAACACAGTGGCTACAGCCATTACATGCATGATGCACAACAGCAGTCTTATCCATCTTCATATTCTCTACAGAATAGTTGCTATGGTGATAGAATGCTTAAAAGTGACATGGATCACATGCAATATATGAGAGCCCCATCAGAAATACATTGCAAACCTAATCAGTTATATCAACATACAGATCCACACATCCATAAACAATCATATCATAATTCTCCATCAATTCGTCCAATGTCATCCTGCAGCCATTTCATCCATTCACCATCCCAGCACCCCCACATAGAACCACCCTTCACTAACTACTCTCAACCACATTTTCATTCTCCTCATAAAGCATTTTTTAATAAAGATTTTTCTCGAAATCAACTTTATCAAAATGCTTCATCCAATGAGCCATTTCACTTCCCCTCACCACAAAAAGATGTTCCTAAACCAGAACAAAATATTTTAAGCCCAGTTTCTTACCAACCTTTATCCATCAATAATCAATTTAATTCAAATAATAAGGATATTAAGCAAACTATTGAATCTACAGTTATAAATAATCAAAGCATTGTTTCATCTAGTCATAAAACTAATGAAGCATCAAATTTTGTTTCAAATGAACTTCAAAATATTAGTCTCCCACACCAAGTCAACACTTCAATCATTGACAAACAAATAGAACAAAAAAGTATATATATCAAATCAAAAATCGAAGCAACAACCATATCTTCAACAGCAATTACACCAAATCTATATAGCAACATACAGCTGGCAAACATTAACAAATCATTGGCTGAAGACACAAACAAAGCTCTCTCTTCTAAAAATAAACCTATTGAAAATGCCACAAAGAATCTTAAAATGTCTTTGAAGGCATGCAGAACAAGGAAACGCAAGAGTGCATTAGTGGAGAAGTCTACAAGCAGTAAGGAAGTGCTTGTGCCTTTTGAGTGGAGGAGGGTGCTAGAGGGGGGAGCCATTGTCTACTATAGGTAGTAGCCTTCGAGTAGTTCTATATGACTTTATAAATCATTTTAAATAAGCACACTTTCACATATTATTTTATTCTCATAGTATTTCTAACCCCGTTAAAATGAAACTATGGAGACAACAAATGATATTAATAATTATGTGTATATATTTCAAAGCCCAAGCAAGACAAAGCTGCAGTCCTTGGAAGAAATTTGTGAGTACCTGTGTACTGAAGGCACATGCAAGTGTGGGCTGGTGTGTCCCTTGCACCCCTCTGAGGTTCGCTCTTTTCATACTTCTCAAACAAATGAGAGTTTTTTGTATATAAATTTTCTATAAACTTTTTAGGGGTCTTTTTATTTTTTTTGCATTCTATGGTATTTGATCAATTTATTTTAATACTTCACCAATGTATTTTTAATGTTTTTATGATTGATATATCAAATCTCCAGGTTTTTGAGTTTGATAGGGAGATCAAATCTAAGCATCTAACTAATTTCCATACTGTTCCCCCAACTGCAAAATGCTGGCATGAGAAAAAACTGCGAGAGATGGTCTCTCAAAAAGGTCAGTTCTGTGAACTTCGAACTGTTTCAATATATCAATTAAAAAAATATTTTTTCGACAGAGTTAAACAATGAAACGAAGCGAAGTAGGTTAAAAGAGAAGCGTCGATCAAAACTTGAAAGTTCTCTGTATCAGTCTTCCATTATAAACAAAGTTCTCAAAAAATCATCAGCCTCTTCTAACAAATCTTTCAAAAATTCAACACCTTCAAATCTGCCTGATAAATTGAATCTAGAAAATACTGCTCAAGCCTTTTTATCAACAAACAGCAATTCTGCTTTTCATTCAAAGCTTCCATCAGACAAGAATCTTTGGGATAAAGGCAATGAATGCTGTGAAGATTATGACAGTGATGCTACTAAGTCTGTTTCAGACATGAGCACTAGCAATCAATACATCACTAGTGATGATGAAGATGATTACAGTATTCCAGTCAAATATAACTTCAATAAAATATTAGAAAAAAGTGATGCTAAAAATCTAAATATAAGTATTTCTATAAGTTCAAATGCAAATAATGAATCAGAAAAACAAAATTTTGTGCAAAGTACTGAAGACAAACGAAAACTCAATCCAAATATTCAACTTGATAATAAAATCCATAACATTTCTCCAAATATTGCTGCAGTTTCTAGTAGTGCTATGTACATTTCGAACAACAAAGTTAAACCCACACAAAACCAACAACCTACTGATGTACCTTCTGGCAAAACACACTTGTTATCAAGACTTTCGCCTGTTTTTTCAACTTTAAAAGATGAAAACTCGCCCATAAAATTGGTAGAGAATATGGTTAGTGGTTTATTGGGAACAAAAAACAGCTTGGCTGAAGTAACTACACAAATCATGGCTAGTGAAACAGAGAAGAAAAAGAAAAGCGATTCATTCATTGAGTTTGTGGGCATTAAAAGGACGTTTTGCAAAGCAGCTATTTTCCCTAAAAGCTCACACAACGATAAAAAAACTTCTGGGAATGATAGTGTTCATAATATTTGCCGAAAACTCTCAGCAAGCAATAAACAATATTATAATAGTTTACATATGAAAAATAACAAGTTTGGTGATAAAAAGCATCGAGATGTTGATGCTTTTAAAAATAATGATAAATCATCAAAACAGTTTTTAAACAATTCAAATTTGCATAATATTACTAGCAAAACAAGTAAAAACGACAGCTCCTCGAATAATAGTGGCACAAAAACACTCTTACCTGAAACAAAGGCGAAGCAACAACACAGTGTATCTCTGCATTACAATTCAATACCTTTGCAACATCGGCAAATTAAAACCATATGCCAAGCCACCTCTATCACTGAAATGTTCTCCGATGATGAAGAGGAAGAAAATGGCGATTGTAAAGAATTAAATTCTAGTATAAAAGAGAATGATATTAAAATAAAAACGAAAAAAGTTGAAACTGGTGGAAATAATGCTGTAAGTTTAAAAATTCACGAGACTGGAGATTATAAATGCGATTCAGAGAAAGCTCCTGAAATAAAAGCCTCTAAAGAGGTGTCAGGTTTGAAAGATGATCCTGGTGAAGGGATGTATGCTGATATTAAGAATGAAAAATGTGATACTGGGGATTTTAAAGTACAGAAAGGTAATGTAAACGATCAAATAGACGATAAAAAGGTTAAAGATGAAAATTCCAAAAGTGATTCAGTAATAAAAAAGAATGATGATGAAACAATACCAAAGTTGGAGAGTGATCCAAATGAAGTTGTTTGTATGAACAATATTGTTAAAAAAGAACATGAAATCAATAATGAAAATAAAAATCAACAAGTTCCCAATCATGAAATAAATGAGGTTTTGAAAAATGACAAAATAAATAATTACAAAGTTATTAAAATCAACGAGAAGCCACTAAAATCAAACCCGTGTTCTTCAAGCGGAGTTTCGACTCTCCCTTGTGTCAATAGTGCCAGGCCAGTTTGTGATAAAAACAATGGGTTGAACAACTCTTTTGAAGAGGGTGATGATGATGATTCCAGAGATACAATAGTTCAGAGTGCATTAGAAGTAGAAGAAGGAGGAAAAGAATCATCAAAAAATAATGAACGAGAGAAAAAAGAAGAGAATCCCGCGACAAAAAAAGAGACAAATCACAAAAAGTCGATGGAGTCTCATTTAATGATGCTTTCTCAATCTCCTGCCACCTTGTTTATTCCTCAAGCAACTTTCCAGCATCCCGCTTCTGCTAATTATTTGCAATCACTTGCATTCAGTCAGGTGGGGCTGTTCCACTTTGGCAGGGTTCTCAACACCACACAAGCGTCACAAAATGCCACCACAACCACCACCACTGCTATCGAGGGTCTTACCACCAATACAAAGTCAGAACCATCAACTAGCTCGGGGTCTTCTGTAGAAAGTGTATTGAATGAGAGCCTAGCAAAACTGGCGGAGTCGTCAAAGGTATCAGTGGGAAGTCCCATGTTGTTGGTGTCCCAAGGCAACACCTCACAACCTCAACTACTTGTTCCTGACTACAACACACTTGCTTCTTTTGCCACCTTACTGCCACTCCACAATCCCATCACGTTTTGCACTCCTACCCTCTTCACCCTGGCACCTCAGAACCCATTTGCTTTTGTTAGTCCCACCGGAGCTTTGCATATGATTACCACAAAAGTGAACAATAATGAAGGCAGTTGTAAAGATAAAAATAACGATAATATCACTAAAAACTTAGATGGTAAAAATGACAAATTGTACCAAGAAACGTCTGAAAGTAGGGATAAAGAACAAAACGTGAAGAAAAATGCATCCCCAAAGCCATGCCATGTTGCTCCAGATAGCACTGGAGATCCTGAAAACGTATCATCATCAGGCAAGGTTCAAGATGATGATGCCACTTCTGACAAGTTTTCCAAAGAAGACACAAATGATGAAGAAAAAGATGATCTCAGAAATGAACGAAAGCGATTCCTTAACAAAAGATCATTTAATTTCTATACAAAAAATCGAAAAAGTTACAGCAATTCACCTGTTAATAAACGAAAGAACCTGTACTCCATGTCCCCAATGTATAACAAAAACAAAAGTTCGAATTCTGTTTTGAAAAGGAAAGATTGTAAAATAATATACGAGTCTTCTGATACTGATAATCATGATGATGAGGCTTATAATAAAAAAAATGAATTTGATTGCTTGAATGTAAGAAAAAATGAAAAACTACGTCAAGATTATTCAGATATTAACTACGTTCGCAAAAAATCTTTTCCTACTTTACGTAAAAAGTTACACGTATTCCGAAAAGATAAAGAAGATTTTGAAGTTTTTAATGAAAATGAAATTATGAGGAAAGGGAGACGAATGAAAAGGAGGAGAAAAAGAAATAGTACAATTGATGATATGGATTTCAAAAAGGAGGAGAGGCATTTAGACGGCAATTTGTACCCTCGGAGGGTTTTACGGAAGCGAAGTAAGCAGGTGTTCAAGGGCTTTTTCTTCAAGTACAAGTTGCGTCATAATGCTCGATTGCATCATTGTTGCTATGGGGAAAAGGGATGTGCAATGAGGGATGCCGATAAAGACGCCAGCAATGAGATTTCTTTTTGTTCAAGCTGTGATAATAAAAAAATAAACCTAAAAGACGATTTAAAAAGTGATGTATTTGAAAAAGTGTGCGCCACTAGTGATTGTATGGTAAGTACCACAAACAACAACAGTCTCAATAACCTTTCAAATGGCAGCAAGTCCAACGAAATTAAGAAAGTTAAAAATTGCCTAGATAAAAAGTCAAAAAATGTATCATTCCCTTCACCCGGCCTTATAGACACCACATCGACCACGCTTAAACATTCATCCATGCAATCTCCCATTTATTCCTCCACTTCTACAAATACCCTGCCAAGCAACACTGATGACCACTCCATACAGTCCAAAAGGATATCTAGCAACCACTCAAAACTACCCGATGAAGACAGGCCGGCCTCCACCACCAGCTCCGACGACACTATCGGTTACTTATTTGATTGTTTCTTTGTTTTTCATTTTTGAAGGTTTTTAAGAGTTTTTAACTAGTGTTTTTATTCTATTTCATTTGAACGTATACCTACACAGCAACCTTAAGCACTGACGATGTTGACTCCACAACCAACCTGCAAACGAACTTTTCCGTGGGAGATTTGGTGTGGGGACCTGCCAGGGGGTTTCCATCTTGGCCTGGCAAGCTTGTTTCTCAGTCGGATGTCAACGATGGCAAAGCCGACTCTGGAAAGGTATCTTTTTTCTCTTCTTAGAAAAAATTTGATTGACTGATTGATTCCTACTTGTGCTTTTTGTTGAATTATTTTGTAAATTTTTAAATTGTCACACTGCAGTTATGGGTCAAGTGGTTCGGCGACAATTCATACGCACAAGCGACACTTTCTCAGTTGAAGACTCTTTCAGAAGGCCTTGAAACTCACCACAATGCCCGCAAGTCCCATCGGAAGTTAACTTTGCATTTTTGTGCCCTCAAAAGCATCTTCGTATTATTTCACTTAATAAAAATGTCATCTGTCACTAAAATAATTCACTTGTTATTAGATTATGAGTCAAAGATGAAATTGGAATCTAGTGGATATTATGAGTCATAACACGTATTGATTGCAGAGGTAGAAAGATGAACGCAGGTCTGGAGGCTGCCATCCAAGAGGCCATGTTTGAGTTGGACAAGCAGATGTTCGAAAAAAACAAATACCCAATATACTCAGATAGTGATGGTCCCCAAAAATCCTCGAAAGCCAACTCTGTTAATAAGGCTACCACCCTTGTTGAAGATTGCAGCCACCATAGACACATCATCTCTCTAGAAGATAGCGACCACAACAACGCTAGTGGCAGCAGTATTATTAAAAAGAGTAGGAGGTGAATTAGTAAATGTGTATATAATAGAATAAATTAGATGATTTTAGAACTTCATTGAGAGACGTTGTTTTGATGCTATCAATAGATACAACTAATGGTTTAGAGTCATGAAACCTTGTATAGATTTTAGTGCAAAATCCTGTTGAGTTACATTTATCTCTCGATTCTTCATCTAGTTTACAATGCACTAAGCCAATTCATATATCTATAATGATAATTTTTGTGATTTAATCAATATACTTCATAATATTTTCAAACTTTCTACTCTCCTTTTCAACTAGATTAAGAAACTTTGCGATACTTGCTATTTAAATTGATCAATGTATAGTTTCCAAGTAATAATATTAAGGTACCACGTCATCATCAACCTATCACTCAACGCAATAGCATCATCATCACGTTTGAGCATTGGCAATTTCATTCTCTTTTTTGGACTTTTCCTTAATCACCACACGACATTTTAACGCCCTTAAATTTTTATGTTTGGCGCATCGTTTGAAGTTTTTTTGGAGTTTAACGTTTAGACATCTTTTGTTAGATCTTATTTTATTGAGCTTTTGTTTGTTCTTATTTTAATTCTCACGTTTAGCTTAAAAATCGCATTTTTTGAATTATTTTATATATTGTGCTAATTGTAAATTTACTATTTCAAACCTAAATATTGTTAATATTACCAAAGATATTTCAATGACTGATAGATTTTTCATTATTTATCTTTCGGTTCCTTTGAATTTTGTTGGAATTGATTCTTCAATAAAAAACCTATAAATTTCAAAGCTTCCTTTATGCCTTGAATAGCTTACGTCAGTTTATTTTATAAACGCTTACATCAGCTCACAACAGTTCTCTAATCTTTTGATTCGCTGATTAAAAGGATTATTCACAATAACCAGGCTATTTGTATTAACCCTCAATAAACGTTATCCGAGTATTCACTGAAAACTGTCATTTTTTAAAAGCATTTAGTTAAACAATGGCTACCATTATAACGACCTCCTTTAAATTTTCTGGGCTAAAATATCTTTAAAATGCATCTAAAGCTTAGCAGTTTATATAAACAGCAATAAAAATTTTAAGTAATATTTGATAGATTTTTTAAAAAATAATTAAAAATAAAACTACTCTAAATAGCATATGATCATTACTTCAATTCAGGTAGTTCACAGTAAAGTTGTAATTATCAAAACGGTCTTATATAATCTCGAAAAAGATAAAATGCTTGTATTTTCTTCTATATTCTATTTCAAGTTTACTTATTGTTTTCGATTTATTTAAAGTAAATATAGAGAAAATCATCTAGTGCAAAAAAGATCGATTCGAAACTTTTTAATGAAATTATTCTTCCCTCGATAAAATCTAATATACCATCTTGTATTAACGAAGTTTCAACATTAAATTATTATATAATACCCTTTTTTCATCTATTACTATCACTATTTATTACTGTTACTACCCACAACGTTGTATAAAAGCACTATTATTCGCAAACCTTTTGCTAATGTGGACCAACTCACAGGCTTTTTTTGAAGCTAATAAACAGAAGCCACAAATATAGTTTTTGTATTATCAAGTAATACTTCTGTCTTATGACGAAATACCTATGTAACCTCTACAGGTAATGCACACGGTGAGATGAGCGAAGTTCAATAAAATTTTAAAATAACGAAATATAACAATATATAAATTTTAATTTATATAAAAAACGACTTTCGTGCTTTTCACACCTTTTCAATGTCACAAAACTAAAAATACCTATGTGATTTTACTATTTAAGGCTCTCTTATGACTAATAGTAACTTTAAATAAATAACAATAGTGTTGAAGCCTCAAACGACAAATAAAAAAGTTGATTATTTCATTGAGTTTCCAATATTAATTATCTCCTAGACAAAAGCTAAAAGTGAAAATTGTAAAGTTTACTTTATAAATTATCGTTAATTAATATTCAAACTTGAAAGCCTTTCTAAATCTCAATGTGATTTTCCACTAACCTAGACTACCGTTATGACAGCAGGATCTAAAAATGATATAATTTGCATTAATTTAATTCGATACACGCATCCAATAGTATGCAAATAATGTAGAGTTATGTCCGAGACACTTCACAACCTTCAGCTTTGAAGTTTTTATCGATGTTTTACATACAAGCGTCAACCATTCTCTTTCTAACATTGATTCTTGTATGTTTTCAAATCAGTTATTCGATGTGCGTGTTCTATAAATAGCTCGGCTGCGATTTTTAATATTATAATTTCGTATTTAATAATGTTGATTCTAGTATTTTTAAATTTCAATTTTAAATAATTTAATTCGTTTATACATTGAGCTTATTATGCAAATAGGCCAAAAAGTTGTTTACGCATCGGCAGCCAATGAAAATGAAATAAATAAATAGGTCAGTGTCAAAAATGAGGCTAAAATAGTCTTTTTGTGGCTGATAATATTTTTGAGCATTACATTTAAAACCTTAACATTCACTAGAATTTTGTTCATTATGAATCAGCAACTAATGTTGGGAGTAGTAAAATCATAAACAAATGTAAAACAAATTAATCTTTATGAATATTTAATGCTTTATCAATATCAAACCTACAGTATTAAATTAAATGTAAAATAGATGGTGAATCGGAATGAGTCGACTTGACAACAGCGCTGTTTGAGAATCATGGTTGTTAAATTATTGACTTATGCAAGTCAAATACCCAAGGTTATAACGTATTATTTCATCTTTAAGGAGCATGTTATGGCTATGATGACCCAATAACCCATTGTTTTCTGAGAGATTACAAAAGCTCAATTAAGTCCAGGTTAGTTATTTCAGTGAGAAATTACACTTCTCAATGTGTTAAGCCAATCAATAGTTATGAAATTTCTTCATACCTACCTACTCAGTTTAGATTTTGCCTTTCACACAAATGGTCAAATTATTTTTTTTTAAAATATTTTATTTGTTTTTCTTTTAGCCTGAATATAACTCAAGATTTATTTCTGAAATAAAAATTAAATCTGAATTAATCATAGTGGTTAGTCAAATTTAAAATGAAAGTCTCAAGTTTGCATGCATGTATTTCACACGCACACATACACACATGCATGTGAGATTTCACTTCATATTGTTTACGAAACCCTACTGGATGTCTATATATAAACCGAGATAACAATAACAATTTCTAAATTAGCGATCTAGGTAGTGTTGTTTTGAATTTTAGAGATTATTCACACGAATTTGTTTCAAGGAATAGTGGTTTTGTACTCTATAGGTGAGTGAAGTTTGTTGAAATTTTATTTTAATAAAAACTATACATTTTTAAAAGTTGATTTTTATGGTGTGATTTGAGGATAGTGTTTTTAGAAATTTTTGTTTCACATATGCATTTAATTAATTTTATTTTTATCAAAATTAAGGTCAATTACCATTTAACTTTTTTAATACTTGCATTTAATTTTTTTTTTTGTTATATTTTTGGAAAGGTTCTTTTCCTTTAGTTTTTTGTCTATCAGCTGATGAACAAATGAAAAATTTCCATTATGAATTTTATTATTAAAATATTAATTTTCATATTTTGAAACACTGAACATGAATAACATCTGACATCATCAACTTTAATTGACCTTGATCATTTATTATCATGCTTGTCTTCTTTTTGGTTATTGTGATACTTAGCTCAACTATAAACATTTCCACATTCAGTCAATCAATAAAAACCCCGATAAAACAATATAATATCCTTAAAAGAGCTCAGGGTATGGTATCAAAACAGGTTCATGAAGGCTTTTTTTATTGATATTTTAATTGGAAGAACCAAGAAACTTCACATCAGTCTAGTTTAATCATCTCTGAGTAATATCTGGTGCATTTTTCACTTTGATAGGTTTGTAATTATTGATAATCAATAAGGTATATCTTGAGCTGTATGTTTGTTTCAACAAATTAACTATTGGATTTTTATTGAAAATAAAAATAACATTTTCAACTTAGCTCCCTATACTTAGTGAACTTTGAATTGGTTGTTTATAAGAAATGTAATTAAGCTTTTTTCAGGTTATGCTACTCATATTTCTCCTTAACTACAACATTGCTGCATCTAAAAATCATTATGTCAGCAAACTTTATGCAGAAAGAACATAAAATTTTTAACTATGGAAAAACATATTTTAATTTTATGAAAAAAGATAGAAAAATTTTTATGTTTTATTTATTCTATATGTACATTGATTTTTTGAGTTAATTTTTTTACTTTTATATATGGATATTCTAATAACTTACCATATAGAATTGAAAATTTGTACTTAGGATGTTTGTTCTATAATGATCTCGATTCTAAATTACGTTCAAAACCATGAAAGGAAACTTAATTTGAAAATTGTTAAGGTTATATTACGTAGACTTGTGCTTTTAATACCAATTGAAATTCTCGATAGCTCTTATTCTATAGTAAGCGATTCTATTTCGCAACAGATTATTTAAGATTTTTGTACTTTTGAACTCTATGAAATAAGCTTTCATCATCGAAATGTATTTCACTGTTAAATTTGTTTATCGAGCAACAATCATTTGGTTCGTAAATGCTTTTCTTTTGAGGATAGACTTTATTCAAACTTCCCAATGTTTAGAAGAATTTAAATCAAACACTAAATAATACGAAGCTTTTCGTAATTTGAACTTACATTATATAGCATACAAACTATAAAACATTCTTATTATTCGGTTAATAAAATTCTTTGATCTCAATCGTTTTTATAATAGACTACATAACCTAACATAGCTCAATTTAAAGTGGTTCAGTAGACTAGAGTCTGTGTGAAAACCACTGCTAAATATATCTAATATCCTAGCTCGCCTATCTTGATTTTAAAATTGTTGGTTGTTTCCACGGAAACTGTCTCATCACTAAGCTCATTCCAGGCGTTTATCCCTCTGCTACTGAAGAATCTCTGCTTGATTCGACTTCCAGTCTTCTTAAATAATTTGTATTTGTGTCCTCGTAGGCTTTTTCTGGTTTCCAGTTGGAAGAATCTGGTAAATGGTGTATCCTCTTTTCTGGTGATTAATTTATAGGTTTGTATTAAATCTCCTCTGCGTCTTCTTTTTTCTAGAGTTGTCAGTCCACATTCTCTTAATCTTTCTTCGTATTGAAGTTTTTCGAGTCCTTTGATCATCTTTGTCGCTCTCCGCTGTACCTTTTCCAGAATGTTCTTGTCTTTTTGCAAATCTGAACTCCACGCCTGAACACAATATTCCAGGTGGGGTCGAACTAGAGTCTTATACAAATTTATGATTATTGAATTCTCTCTGCTGACCACCGTTCTTCTGATAAATCCAAGTATTTGATTTGCTTTGGCCGCTGCGACAGTACATTGCCTCGATGTTTTTGTGTATCATGACTGCGAGATCTTTTTCTTCTTCTGTCGATCGTAGCTCTTGATTGTCCAAATGATACTGAAAGATCCTGTTCTTTTTTCCCATGTGCATTACTTTGCATTTATCTATATTGAAAAACATTTGCCAATCCTCAGACCACTTATATATCCGTTCCAAATCAAGTCTTAGTACTTCCGCATCTATTTCATTGTTGACCTTCGCACACAGTTTCGTGTCGTCAGCAAACTTTGATATTTTTGATTTTATCCCAAAGTCAATATCGTTGATATATATATAACGAATAGCAGAGGTCCCAGCACCGAACCTTGAGGAACTCCACTTGTAACATTAATCCAGGATGAATTCTTGTCTTTGATACGCACTTGTTGTCTCCTGCTCTTTAGCCAGTTAGTGATCCATCGGAGCAGGTTACCAGATATCCCTCACGATCGTAACTTCTTGACAAGTCGTTCATGTGGCACTTTGTCGAATGCTTTAGCCAAATCCAAATAGATTATATCAACAGAGTTTTCACTGTCTACATTTTCGTACACTTCTTCAAAGAAGTCCAATAGGTTAGACAGACAAGATCGCCCTTTCATGAATCCATGCTGGCTACTTTTAATTATTTCATTTTCCATGAGGTGTTCAACCATATTCATCTTTATTATTTTTTCTAGCACTTCACATACATTGCATGTTAAGCTGACTGGCCTGTAGTTGCTAGTGTCGCTCCTGCTGCCTATTTTGAATAATGGCGTAACGATGGCATCTCTCCAGTCTTTTGGTATCTCACCTGTTTTGATGGATTCTATAAATAATTCAGCTATAATCGCTCCTATTTCGTTCCGCACTTCCTTCAAAAATTTGGGATGCATTTCATCTACTCCTGGAGTTTTGTCTTCTTTGAGAGATTTTAGCATCTTCACAACTATCTCTTCTGTAATATCTACCGTATTTATCATCTGCTCCTGGTTTCCTGCAAATAATAACATCGGTTCTGGGATGTTTTTCGTGTCTTCTTGCGTCAATACTGATCCAAAATACTTGTTCAACATTTCTGCAGTTTCTTCATTATCTGTAACCATAATGCCTTGGTTGTTTTTTAGTGGTCCAATCTTCGTATTTCTTTTTTGTTTGCTCTTCATGTAGTTGTAAAAGCTTTTGCTGTCTCTTAATGTTTTGACTTAGCTTTGTCTCATAGTCTTTAATTGCCTTCCTTTTTGATTTGTTTGCCAGGTTTCTTTTTTTCAACATATTTAATTCTCGTTTCTTCTGTATGTCTTCCAGCGTTTGTTCCAAATATATTTGGATCACTTTTAAGGTTTGTTTACATTTTCTTCCACGCTTTATACTTGGCTCTCCTGGTTTTTATAACATCTTTATTTACCCAAGGACATTTTTTGGTGTTTCTTTTATATGTTGGTACTGTTTCTTCCACAACTTCTTTCATACATGAAGCAAACTTCTTCCATTTATCCTGTACTCCAAGACCTGCCAATCTCTGTTTCAAGTTCTTTTCTTTGATTTTGTTTCTGACTATCAAAATCTGCTCCATAGTAGTTGAATCGCTTTTTGTGTTTTATCTCTTCAATTTCGTGTTCTGAAGCAATGGTAAATCTTATAATCTGGTGATCACTAGAGCCAAATCTCTCTCCTACCTGCACATCTTCAATCATGTTTTCTTCGGTAGAGACTACTAGGTCAAGTATATTTTCTTCCCTTGTTGGCTCAACCACATGCTGAGTGAGAAAGTTTTCATCCATGCATTCCAAAATAGGTCTTCCGATGGTTTTTTGCCCTGCTTCTTGTTCCAATCTATATGAAAGTTGAAATCTCCCATTATGATGCATGCTCCTGTGGTAACTCTGTTGATTAGTTCATGAAGTCCAATATCGTTTTTTTTACTCGAGTCAGGAGGACAATAGCACAAACTTATTACCATTTTCTTGTTTTTGTTTTCGATTTCACACCAAACACTTTCCTTAAATCTGTCATCTTTCAGGTCCGTTTTTTCAAAGGCCATCAGGTTGTCCTTTATATACAGTAGTACCTTACCCCCATGTCCTCTTCCTCCATGAATTTCTCTGTCCTTCCTAAACATGATGTACCCATCCAGTTCGAGTTCACTGTCTTCTATAGATTTTTTGGCCCAGGATTCTGTTATACCAATGACATCAGGTTTTTCCTTGTCAACATATAATTCAAGTTCTGTTCTTTTGTCTTTGTTTACCACACTTTTTGCATTTACGTAGAAGCATTTCAATCTGCTTATCTTTGCTGATTGTCTCTTCGTTCTTTGAATTTTTGTAATTGATATTTTCTCATCTTCACTACCCTCATGGCTCCAGGTTGACCATTATATATATATATATATATATATATATATATATATATATATATATATATATATATATATATATATATATATAAAATTCATTTCTAATTTATCTATTGGTATCCTTGATTTTATTTTATATCTTTTTTATATAATTAGTTATATAACTCTAAGAGTACTAAGTTTAGCTGATTAAACCATTTCATAATCCATGGTTATAGTTGAGAAATAAACATTTTTTTTTTGCAGAAATGACTCAAAACAAGAGTATGAAACAATTGCTGAAAACATTTCTATTGATGAAAACTAATGATCACCAACAAATGAAGGAAGTTAAGCGTTTTGTTGAAGATAAAAAAATAATCAATGATAATCTTAATAAAAGTACGAATAATGAAACATACGAAAGACTATTAAACATACAAGACTTACCTTTCGAATGTAAATTAGCCATATTTTCTCACTTGAATCCTCGACAAAAGATTAAGTGTCAACGTGTTTGCAAAGAGTGGAGGGAACTACTCAAGGACCAATTTTTATGGAAAAAAATAGATTTGGCTGAAGTCGTCAGCCCTTTAAAGACATGCGATGAATCGAAAATGTCTTCTGATTCAACAAACCAAGCTGCCGAAAAAAGAAAGATGACTTTAGAAAACTATTATGAAACTGAGAAGAAAAGAGTTTTAGGTTATTTCAACTTTTTATGCCAACTTAAAGCTAAGCCTACCGAGCTTAATGTATGTCTCGACATCGGAGACATGCAAGACCACTGGGTTGACACCTTGAAAACATTTTTAGATTGCAGTAACCTTTCATCTCTCAAAAAGGCTACCACCAACTGGAAAGAAACTCCTTGGAAACCATTTCCAGATTCATTTTACACTTGGTCAAACAGCAATTATTCTGATCTGATATACAAGCATAGGCGCAGGCAACGCTATTTTATCTCTTTTTTCGACTCGTTTACTGCCCAAGCAAAAAACATCGAATATTTAAATATCCCTTTTGATTGGTCTTCGTGTTCAGTGTCCCATCTGTGTAGACTCGGAAACAACCTGAAAGAGCTAGTCCTCACAGAATATTTTGTGCCACAGTCGTTTGATCAGTGTCTCTTAGATAAATTATTATCCAGTCTTCCAAAGTTAGAAAAACTTACGGTCAATATAGTTTTTGGCAGTGGATTAGGTTTGGTTGGTTACGAGTTCAATTCAAAATCTCTCAAATATTTGAATCTCTCAAACTGCAAAGGCATTGCCATTCGAAAAATAGACTTGCCACGCCTGGAAATTCTTTCAGCTGGTCACGACACATTTTTAAGTCATTACTTGGGAGGGTCGGATGAAAAATTTAATCGAAAGCGCTTCCAAACAAATAGTCGTATGTGCCAATCACTATCATCTGAACCCAATGTCATTCATTCATCTCTGTCTTCGAGAAATAAAAAATTTTTAAAAACCACTTCTTTTTCGTCTTTGCTTCCAGAACCCTTGTTGTTTTCTTCGTCACACACAATCGCCAAACAAAAAGATCATTTAGAAACATCTTCGAATGTTGAAAACGTTCTTCCAGAAAGTTCAGAGAGCTCAGAAGTTTTCACCAACAACTGTTTTCATCCTTGTCTTCTGGATGTTATTAGACAAGGAGCACCACAACTTAAGCAATTAAACAATTATCATTTTACTCATAAAACCGTATCAAATTTTATAGACCCTCTTTTAAACAAAGTTCTTCTACAAACGTGTTTTTGTAATAAACACTCATTAAGAACTGTTTGAAAACTTTTTCATTCTAATAACGAGTTTCAATTTTTTATTTTCAAAAATTGTAAATAACATGAAATTATTTTTAGCTTTTGTGTAAATATTTTTTAACAGCAAGTTTTGTCTTTTTGTTACCACCACTACATAATGTGCTTGTTAATTTCTGTGATACCTCGTGTTATGAAACTTGAAGTTTTTTTCAGAAATATGATTTCAAATATTTTCAAGCTCTCAGTTAAAAAAAATAGGTTTATTATACTAAGTATCGTTTTTTTGCGTTATATACTTCAAGGATATTTTAATTTGGATTATTGCATTCCTAAGAAACTGTCGAATTGGTTTTTTTGACTTGCTAAATACACTTGTAAATCGTTCATTTTTTTGCAAAAGCATCAAAATTTCGTTTACTAAAAAAGTCATTTACTCATTTAGCCTTGGAAAACCTTCTGAGAAAAGTGGTGCTTTCTTTTGGTGGTGGGGGTTCTTTAGAGGATGAAAAACGTTTAGAGTATTGAAAAAATTGTGGTTTTGAAGTATTGGAAACAATTTTTGGTTTTTCTTTCACAAAGCGTCTTTTTTTGACTAGAGGACTACTAACTTCTTTCTGATCGAGTTTCAAAAATTCATTTTTAGCTTCGCTAGATCCCACAGTTTTTGAAGGTAGATTTTTATCATTATTCAAGTCATTTTCTTTGTCAACTAACAAATTTGGACTATGTTTTTCTTTAACAGTACTTTTGACTAATTCTTCATCAGGTTCGACTGTAGACTTTTTCAACACGCTACTTGGCAACAAATTTTTATTGTCTTCTTTGTTCGAATCTTTATCCTTTTGTTCAATCTCGTTTTTAGATTTTATTGGATCTGTATTGATTTCAACTTTAGAACTTTCTTTATAAACTGTTTTGTCTGTATTCAACATTTCAACTAATTTTTCTTTTTCAGCCTCCAAATTTTTTAAGGTTGACTTATGTTCTACGGCCGTAGCCGAAGGCGCAACATTTTTAATATTTTGTTTTGGACTTTCACTCGTTTGATAAGATTTTTTAACTAATTTCGTTGGAGTTTTTGCAAAAGATTTTTCATGTTCTAAATCTAAACACAATTGGGGTTTTTGAGGTTTTTCAGGGCTGTCACATCTCAGTGAGAAGTCACAAGAAGATAGAGAAAAGTTACTCAGTATTTTATTGGCTTGTTGGCAACAATAACTACACGAGTCTTCTCTCATTTTTTTGGGAAAGCAGTCAAAGTTTCTTTCTTTTGGTTCTTTTTCTTTTTTATCCATAGGACTAAATTGATTTTTACCACAACAGCCAGTGTAATTTTCTTTTACTACAATGGTCTTAATGTTAGTTTGCGTTTTCATGAAATCTTTGTCTGAGCATTCTTGTTTGCTGTCCTCATGCGTTTTTTCAGTCTTTTTAATGAAAATTTTAACTGATTGCTGGTGGGCTGTTTGCTCGGGTGATTTTTGAAGTTTATTGCATGTAAAAAATGGAGAGTGGTTCATATTTTCTTTTTGGTTGTCATGTATATTTTTTTTATTTTCACTTTTTGATTTATGAGTATCAGAGGTCATGCAAATCTCATTTTTAATAGGTTTTTTAATTTTTTCGCATTGATCCTTTGAACTTGCTTTTGTTTTACAACAAATTTTATCCGATCTTGAGGTGTTCAAATTTTTGGTTTTTTTTTTTGCCTTTTTTATTATGTTTTCATTTTTACTTGTTGGCAAATGTTCTTTTTTTTTCTTTTTATTTTTATACTTGTCGCAATTTTGATTTTGAGATTCATTGCCTTCACTGTCTTCATTATCTTCTTTTTCTTCATCTTCTCCCTCTTCAGTTTCATCTTTCGCTTCATCTTCATCACCTTCATCGTTTTCAATTTCTTCGTCAGCTTCAGTATCATCTCCACCTTTTTGGCTTTCTTTCTCGGAAAGTTTTTTCTTATCGCTTACTGATTTGCGCTCTTCTCCTACTTCTTTAGTTAATGCTGCAGTTTTAGAAACAGCTTTAGACTTTTGAGACACAGTAGAAGGTCTAGTTTTCGAAGCTTCATTTGCTTCATTGAATGGGAATTTTTTACAAAAGTATATGTTTGCATCGGCTTCACAACCGTCATTGATGAATATATTTTTGCCTGTCTCACAGACGTGCTGAGTGTTCGGATACTTACAGCTTCTTGCTCCTGGATTTTTTATAACGTTTGTAGCTTGAAACAATTCAATGAAAAACTTGCATATTATCGAAATCAAAAATGAAATGAGTAACAAAATATGAGCACAAGCGTTTCTAAATGCCGAGTATGCCACGACCAAGTCATTGCACTCGTTTTCTCCCATAGTTGCATTCCTCTCTTTACAACATTTCCTTTTCACTGAATCTTGTCTCAAAATTTCTTTAGATTTTTGGGAGGATTTTCTTTTTGCCACACTACTTTTGGTACTCCTATTTATTTCTAAATCACTTTTTTTCGACCTGCTTTCTTCCCGGTTCAAATGGGCTTCTTTTATCCTACTTGATTTTGTTTCTCCGACAATACTTTTTTTCAATTTGTTTAGTTTATTGATACAATCATTTGTAGAAGGAAAATGATAGTAAGGTATTTGGTTGTCTTCTTTCTTTTTCAAAGGCTCTTCATCTGAAGCACATAACTCGTCTATTTTGATTGACAGATCATTGAAAGAGTCTTCATTGAGTTTTGATTTATTTTTTTTATGACTCAACTTCTTTTTGTTTTTATTACTAAAATCACGGAAATTTTCTAGTTCTTCCAAAGAGCTTGACGCATAGATAGGGTAATGATTAGCTTTCTTTTGAGAGTTACTATAAGACTTCAAGCATTGAAAGACCGGTGCATCTTTCCTCTTACACGTGCTTCCCAAGTAGCCAAAACAATCGAGTTTTTCGTTGGAATCCTTTTTATACTTGTTATAGCTGAACATTGCTCACTGACCTCACACAAACATGAGGTCGAAGTTTTTAAACTTTCTTCAGGTAAATGCTGTTGTTTTGATCAAGTTCCTTATGTTCATGTTTGAAGTATTAAAATGTTTTTTGAGAACATTTAAAAGTGAATCATGACGTAGAAGAAAAGAGTAAATAAACATATAAAGTAAAAAGTTAATGAAACTTATAAAAAAACCACTTTTTTCAAGTTTTATCAGAATATAAAAAACCTTTCATAGTTCAAAAACTAAGCTAACATTCCAGAATTACTATTAATTTTAAATCATCCAGATGCGATTTTATCTGGTGTTTCAAGTTTTTAAAGAACAACAAGAGATAAACAAAGAGTTTACCCATTTTTACTCAAAACAGTTCCTAAAGATATAATCAATTTGAAGCGAATTTGGACCTTTTTTTTAAACATTGTAAAACATGAGCGAAAAAAGAAAAATAGATCAAATTGAAAATAGAAAAAGAAATGAAAATGAGCCTTCTAAAAATATCCTCGCTATTATCGTTTTACTAGTTGTAACTTATGTTTTTTACCTCTCTTTGGGTTCAAATTCGTTTTCTGGCATTTCAGATGAATTTTTTTGATATTCTTTTAAAACATTGCTTTGAAAGTTTCATTTGATAAAAATTGAGATAATATATGTTGTAATTTTTATTGTTCAAATGTGAAAAAATAAATCATATGAAAACTAAAAAGCAGAAAGTTAGGAGTTCTAAGTAAAATATGTCATATTAATGTAAATAAAAACAAACTAAAAAGTTAACAATTTCAAAAATTAAAATAAAGCAAATAACAAATGAAACATTCAAGTTTATTAAATATTGATTAACAGTTTCAAAAAACATATCTGAAAAATATTCATAAAAAGCGCAAAAATGTCACGAGTAGAAATCCATTGAGATTCCAAGAGAGTTTCAAATATGTTAAAATACAATGACATTTCGGCCTTTGAAAAACTGTGTAAATTGCCGTAACTTGGATTTTCCTTTAAGAATTTCTACAAATCAATCAAATAAAAAAGAAAACTATCCTTTTAAAACTATTTTCCCAACGGAAAAACAAGGCTATCAAACTATTATATTGCAACAACCCCAGATTTTCAGTGTAATTGAAGGCCCAGTTAATAACATAAATACTGAAGAGAAGGAAACTGAAAATTTAACAACCTTGCAGAAAGCTTATGATACAAAAAAATCTTTTGAAAACGATAACGCAGACGCAAAAGTTCTTCACACTATTACATGTGACTCAGCTCAAGTATTGGGCCAAAAGCCTCAAGAACCCTTTCATACTATAAAACCTATGCTAAAAAATGCTAAAAAATTATTACCTCATTGTCATTCCCAAAGCTACCAGAGCCCTCATATAAGCAGCTACGAGCCGATAAACAACTTCAAAAACTTTGAATTACTCACAAACAGCTTACAAGAACAATACCAATTCAACAGTTGTTACGAACATAACATGCAAGAAAATTTAAAAAAGACCTTTCCTAACATGCAAAAATTCTGTGATAATCTTACGATTGACAAGCCTTGTTCAAACTGGCACCAAGCCGACTCGCTCAACTTCTACCCGAGTAAAGATTTTTATAGCCTCTTTGTTTTTGAGTTTATAGTTGTTTAAGGATAAGAGTAAACTTGTGTACCTTACATTTTTTACATGTAATTCGAGTCGATTTTAGTACAGTTTGGTATATCAAATCAGAATAGCATAGTTATTTATAGAAGAATACTGTACAAATAATGTAAACTTTGAAAACATTACTTATCAAAATCAAGTTTATAGTTTATGTCATATCAATGAAAATTTTCAGTTTCCATCTATTTTTTTCATAAAACTAAATAAATATAGTATTTACTTTACTCACCAGGTCGTCTTTGCCGTGAAAGTTGTACAAACTCCACGGAATTCATTGACCCCATAAAAATTTTGCAAAATGATAGCAAGAAGAAAAAAAAACTTTTTAAGAGCTGCAGACGAAGCCCGATCTTAGGCAAAACTCAAGCTATAACGAACATGAGTTCTGGATGCGATTTCAAATCCTGCTTCGATTGTCTTGAACTCAACAAAAAAAAGGATAATTCCAAAAAAAAAAGAAGAACCAGTATCTGCTCATTGGAGTCTGCATGCGATAAATACAAGCCACTGAAGATACGCCGCTTGGATAAATGTAAAAAACGCTCATTGAGTGAGGCACCCGAAGAGAGTGACTTCAAAACTCAGTGCGGCAAAGAAAACCTCGTGTGTTTTATTTGGAGTATATTTTATTTATTCATTTGTTCCATCATTGATTTTTTTCGTGGAAAAGCATTTACAACTTAGTGTTTTTCTACTTTTCGCAAATTAACATTGCAAATAATTTTGAAATCTTTGTCGTTTAAAACTACAATCAACTTTTAATGACGTAAATAGTAAAAACAATAAGTAACAAATATTAAATATTTTTTAAAATCAAACATCATTTTAATGAATATGAAAAAACTTGTAACACTTCAAAATAACTCCACACTGCACTAAACTGATGAAACAACTTCAATGCCGTTTAGAATATTAAAGTCAAAATCACTGATTTACTCGCTAAAAAAAAAGTCCCCAAAAAGCAAATCAACGAAAATCAAAAATTCATTTAAAAATAGAAAAAATTTGAGTGTGAACAACAAGAAACGCATCAGGTATTTTGAGACGAGTACTGACACCAACGTGGAGTCTGATGACTGTGGCAGCTTTGGTGAATCGGACAGTTTCTGTTATACTAATAAAAAATTGAAAAAGAAATTGTGTAAGAAATATTCAAATATTTCTTACGAGGATGAATCTAGAAACATATTCCAACTCTTCTTTGAGTTTGTGTGTTACATCATTTCCTTTTTCATCGAACTACTAGTGGGTCTTCTCACTATGGTGATGAACATATTTTGTATCAATTGCTCAAAAACAAATTGCTCGAAGTCCAAAACTAAACGTGTTGATGTCAGTAAAAAAAAGAAAAGCAAGAAAAAGTGTGTCTCACCGTTGGAGGATAGCAGTGATAATTGCCTCTTCAAAAGACATTACGGCAGTTCTATCTTGAAAAAACTTTCCAAGAATTCTTTGGTAAAATACTTTGAAAACAAGACAATAATTTCTTCATACAAGCCGTTATCAAGTTATTTCGATGTTAAACCTTCTTCATATGGTTCATCTAAGTTCCAAGATCGAAGTGACTTGGCATATAGCAGTGACCCGAAATATGACAGTGACCCGAAATATGGCAGTGAACTGAAATATGGCAGTGAACTGAAATATAGCAGTTACCCGAAATATGGCAGTGACCCGAAATATGGCAGTGACTCGAAATATCTAAGTGACAAGTCACCAGGCCGAGTTACTTACGGCTATTCAGAAGCAACAGCTAAAGAACCCGTGTCGACACGAAAATCAACCACACCTAAAAGTAAGTCGGAGCGCAAAAGCACTTCTAAGAGTTTCAAAGCAGAAAGAATGAGTTTCAGTAAAAAAAGTAGAAGTAGAAAAAATGATGAAATTTTAGAAAACAAGGTGAAAAATGAAAGTAATATGGAAGCTAGTGCAAAAGAAACGTATGTTAGTGGAAAAAAAAGAAGCCAAAGTTATCGTGCAAGCAGTCAACAAAAATCTCTCGAAAAAAACGAAGATTTCAGTTCTGAAAATGTTCCAACAACTAAACTGAGTACAAAGAGTAACCTGAGTGATAAAGAAGAGTTGTCAAACGAGGCTTCCCAAAGCCAATCAAAGATTGTTTTCGTGGCTTTGGACACCAATTTTGACGCCAGTAACAACAACTATTTGCGAACTAGAGACGATTTATACGGCCACAAACACTTAAATACAAATAATGATTCTCTAACAGAAACAAACGATGAGAACATAATAAATGTTAAAAGCTGTTTGCTCAAGAGCTCAAAATCGTATACTTTGCCTGGCAACCTTCAATACACTTCTGCAAGCAATTTGGTCGAAAATAATTCTTCAAAATGTGCACATAAAAAATTTGATGAGTGTGATACATCTGAGCTAAACTTTCCACATCTTAATAAGTGTTTTAGAAAAATATACAACCCATTAACTTCTGAAGAGAACAAATGTAATTTGGATCCAATTCACTCATTTGGCAAAAAAACCAAAAAGCTTGAAAAAACAGATTCGACAAACATCAAAAATACAGAAGATTTTATTTTTTATGAAGCATCACCTAAGAACTCAAAAGAGCATAACTTCTTGAGACAAAGGTTAAACGGTTTAATTGAGAATTCCAGAAAAAAGCTTCGTTTCCAAGATCCTTTCCAAAAAATAATGAAAAAGAAAAATAAAATAAACACTGATGAGGATACACAAAAAGAATCGTTTGCAGCGAAAGTTAAAATGCCAAAGTACTTCCCGTCAAAGTCAATTGATCAGGACTCCTCAAACAGTTTGACTTCTGACGATTATATTTACAAGTACTTTTCTGGTCAAAATCCATATTTAAAAAAACAAAAATCTTTCACAACGTTTGAAAAAAAAATCAATAATGTAACGTTTGATGATTCGTATTGCACGCTCAAAAATAAAGCGAAAAATGACTGTTGGACAAAAAGTGAGAAAAATTATTTGGAAAAACCGTCAGATGACTATATTGGGGAGAATAATAAAAAATTGAATTCAAACTGCACTAGATATGGTAGGAAAAGAATTTTGAAGAAAACAGATCTTCAAATCTACAGTTCGTCGCTGGTGAACACATTGGAAAACAAATGTTGCCCAAAAAAAGCATCTTTAAAAATATCAAAAGACACTTTTTTTAAAGTTTTTCCGGATCAAAACATTGAGAATAATAAAAAGGAAAATATCTCTTTTCAAAAAAGTGTAAGTAAAGATGATGAAATCTTCAGAGGTTCAGAAGTGAAAGACCCAAAAGTGAATCTCAAAGAGCACCCTCCAATCAATTTGTTCGGAAACACAGAAAAAATTGAAAGTCTTATAAAAACTGTTGATATATGTAATATCACTTTAAAATAAATTGAAAATATTGATAAAACTAATTGATTGGTATCCCACTAAAGAGGCCTGCTTCTTTGATTGCTACATATGCATTTATACGTGAATTGAATTTTCAAATACTTGTTTTAGTTCAAATACTTTGAGTGGATTGAATGAAAACTTCAACGTACCACAGTTATGACACTACAAAACGGACTTAAGGATTTTTTGATTATATAATGAATAGATAAAATATCATTTTACATGTAAAAATGCATTTAAGGATTTAAAAGTTTTCAAAAAATCAAATCCAACAGTGAAAACAAAAATTCTATTTTAAAAATAATGAACAACGTCAGATTCTTCAAATAAAAACAAAAGTTCAAAAAGAATGTAAAAAATCAGAAATGCAAAAAAATTTCAATTGTGATTGTTACAGCTCCAAACTGTGTGCTTCCCCTAACAGATTCAGTCAATATCCCAACTGCTCAACCAATGTTAAAAAAAGTCTTGTTCTTTCGAAATTATGTTCAAATTTTAAAAATGAATACAACAAAAAATTAGCTTGTCAAGCGCTTCTCATGAGTCGAATAAAGAGATTCTGTGAAGAAGCTAACACTTCAGAATACCCCCGATGCTTAACTAATATTTCAGGAGAGCTGAAAAAAGATACTGAACCCCCAAAAAATTATGAAAAAACTCAAAACATGCCACTCGTGTGTCCAAGCCATCACGAGACAATGGATTCTCAATATGAGTCTTGTCTCGAAGACTTCAAAAAGATGAAAGATGCTAAAATAATTGAACGCTTGAAAAAGTGCTATTTGATTATGAAAATGAAAGATGACATAGAAAATCTTATACTTGAAATTCTACCATCTTCCTATTTGGAAAGGCGATTATCGTTAAGAAGGAACAGCAGGATTGAGCAGACTTCTAACAATATGAAACAAGATTCTATCGCCAAAGCTGGCTCACAAACGCAAGAAGATCTTGGGAGCGGAGTAGTCCAAAAGTATCGAAAAAACTCTGAAGAAAATATAGAAATGCTTGCAAACTGTTTAATGAAAAAAGATTTTTTAAAAAACAAAAATAAAATGAGCAGAAAAGAATGGTCAAGTGAAGAATGCGAGCTCAGTTATCACGGAGTCGTTGAGATTTTCATCAATATGTGGCAATGTATAACAGAAGTGTTGTTCAATATAATGACAACCCTTGTAAACTTTTATAGAAATGAAGATAAGCCATATGAAAAAACAAACAAACGACTAAAAGAAAATTGTCATAGTAGAAGAACAGATAAAATATATTCGGAAGATACTCACGATAACACAGACAGAACTGACCAAGAAAAAACGTGCAAAATTTTGAAATTAAAGAAAGAAAAGTGTATACTTGAAAAAGAATTGGAAGAAGAAAAAACAGTCAATAAAAGACTCGTGCATGAAATTTTAAGTCATTTAAATAAAAATGGTGAAAACACTGATTCAGGCAACTTAGATGAAACCGCACAAACCAAAAAGACATCCAAACATCCATCAACGTTGAAGCAAGCAAACAGGTTAGTGAGAAATTTGAAGAATGATGGATCCCCCCCCGATGAACTGCCCCAAAACGATGATCCAGACAACACTTCCCCTATAGGTGAAGATTCAAATATAAACAGTATTGTTTTGAAACAAGATGGAAGTATAGGCTCTAAGCAGGATGTTGACAAAACTTCTAGCGGGAGTATTTATAGGAAACAATTGGCGAGTTTGAAGAAAGAAATAAGACAAAATGGAAGTTCCGATTATAGGTCTTTCATGAAGTCTAGTTCTTCTGGGAAAAAAAAAACAAAAGATGAGGATATTATACAAGTAGTTGAGACAAAGCTTTCTGAGCCCTCAATTACCCCTGTCACCAAAGTGAACCTCACCAAGGCTGTCAATGACTTGCCCTTCAACGATTTATTCTTCAAAAAACATAATACCACGAAAGATAATAGAACTCTAACAACCGATAGCCACATAAAAAACAAGCATAAGCATAGACTGACAAGAAACGAGAAAAAAGAAAAGTCTGATTTAATCAATAAAGAAGATCAAGAAATTATAAATGAAACTGATAAAAACAACATTTCAACCCGTGAAGTAAGTTCTACAAACTCTCAACTCTCGGCTGGCAACACTGGTCCTGATGACGAATGACGAATTAAGTCCAAAAAATCATGGAAAACAAGAATGGAAAACGAATTTTTAAACAAAACCTTGCAAATAGAAACTGATATATATTACAGATGACGGCCTGTCTCAACTAAAAACAACTCCACATATATCTACATTCTACCAATAAATTTATATTTGATTATCAACATTTATCAAAGTGGAATAAAATTGGAGAATTTTTAAAATTTTTAAATATGAATTTTTGAATAAAGAAATTCAGAGTTGAGAGTGCTTAGAGATAAAGCTCAGGTAAATATCAAAACTCACGTAAATATCGAATAATCATATTGTTGGTTAGTCAGCAGTAAGACCACTGATTTCAAACTACAATGATGTAAGAAATTTATTCATAAGTCTATTTTTAGCACAGTTTAAAACATACTAGCGAGAATATTTATACTAACGTTTCAATTAGGAGAACTAATAATATGAATAAAGAAGCATTCTCATTTCAATGCTTAGAGTACGCCTGAAGTGCACAGATAGCTATTGGCAAAATATGTTTTTTGATTATTTTGTGAAAATTATTGCTGTGAACTAAAATTAATGGAAGTTATTTGAGACACAAGCTCTTGACAAGGTAAGTTCAGCTCACGAAAAATTTTTTAAAACTTTTTTTTGTTCATTATTTTTGTTGTATCGATAGGGGAGAAACGT
This sequence comes from Pterobdella sp. o SKG-2022, assembly GCA_964035795.1. Classification (NCBI taxonomy): domain Eukaryota; kingdom Metazoa; phylum Annelida; class Clitellata; order Hirudinida; family Piscicolidae; genus Pterobdella; species Pterobdella occidentalis. The sequence goes on from OZ038322.1 coordinate 5,128,191, forward strand.
GCATTTGAATGTTGGTCTTGGGATGTTTCCGTTTGGCGAAGTATTTTCCTTAAACAAACAAATATTACTTCAAAATGTCAAATTTTTTTACATGAAGCTGTTTATTTTGAAGTAAAATTTCAGGAATCTTCAGTCTTCAATTGTAACACTTTTTAAATATACCCTTCTACTCTTATTGCATATTTTCTTCGAATAAATTTGAAAATTAATTTAAATAAAAATTTTCTGACTAGATTAAATTTTCAAAATATTATTCTGAAAAATAAAAGATAAATTATTCAAGTTGAATTTAATTTCAAAAATTAAGATTTAGAATTTTTTATAAGTTTTTTTGACTATCGAAAGATTTGCTAGTTGTTTATGCGTAAATAAGTAAACAAAAATGAAAAAAACAATTTTAAAAATACCAAAAAAATCATAAAAGCTCAAAAAGTTGTCAACAACCACAGCAAAAGATGTCTTCTTCGGCAGGTACGAACGACACACCTAGTAGTGACCTGGCTACGATCACAAACGTAGATCCTACTTCTGCCTACATGGACCAAAGTACAACTTATAAGCGTACGGATTTAACTTCAACTACCAGAAAGAAACCCACAAGCACCATGCCAAGCATCACCTTTAGGACTGGTACTGACAGAACTGCCATGGATTTTACTTATGTATGCTTTGTTTGACATTTTTTGCAAATTTTAGACTTTTTAAAAAAATTTTCTATTTTTTTTTTAATTATAACTATAAAAAACTACTTTAATGGAGGACTGAGTGATTTTTTGAGTTTTAATAGATTTAAAATGAAAGACTAGGATTGAAAGTTGCTAGTATGGTTTTTCGAATTTAAATTGGATTTTTTCATACTAATTTTGAAGCCAAGGTAATATTTCAACATTGCAAAATATATATTGGCAATATAGTTTCAAATCCCCTCTTTACAGGCGCCTCTTACCTTGATCCTCATCCCAGCCTCACTAAGATATCTGAATGCATCACTGAGCTCAATCTTTGGTTTTCTAACAATCACCTCATGTTGAATCCTAACAAAAGCGAAGTGATGTTTGTCGGCAGTCCCATACTCCTTTCCAAATCCAATCTTCCCACTGAAGTAATCTTTGACGGCACTACTCTTTCCGTAACGTCCAAACTGAAGATACTAGGTGTAACTCTTGATTCTAGACTCAACTTTACACACTTTGTCTCTCAGATCATACAATCATCCAACTTTCATCTCCATGCGATCAGACAGGCACGCAAGTTCCTACCCTTTGACACTGCCGTTGCTCTGATCATCTCTTTAGTTCTTTCAAGGATTGATTACTGTAACTCTCTTCTTTGTCGACTCCCGAACTGTCTTATTTCTAAGTTGCAATCTCTCCAAAATCGCGCTGCTAAAACCGCTCTTCAAGCCGACTACTATTCTTCATCTCACACCTGTCTCGATCGCCTCCATTGGCTGCCGGTCGTACTAAGAGCCCAGTTCAAGTTGCTATGGCTCACGGCTAACATCTTATATTTTAATCAGCCGGCTTATTTATATGACCGTCTTTCCATTAGACAGACTCCTGAGTCTCTCAGGTCTTCCAACTCTGGTTTATGCCTACATCAGCCTGTCTCTTCTAAACCTTTCTTACATCGCTCCTTCTCGCATATCGCCCCTCACTTATGGAACTCTCTTCCACTTAATGTCCGTCCTTCACCTTCTCTTAAAATTTTTCGCAAGCGTTTAAAAACGCATCTTTATAGCCAAATTTCTTTCTCATAGCCCTTCTGATTAGAACAGCGCCTCTGCAGCAAACCTGGTTTGCAAACTGTGCGCCCTACAAATAATAAATAATAATAATAAAAAATGCTTCAAGAATGTAGAATAAAGTGTGGCCAATGAATGTTTGTGTTAATTTTAATGAGTTCATCTTGTTGTTTGCAAACCAGACAAGAAGCGGGTCTAAAAATACTTTTATGTATTCGAAAAGCAAGAAGAAGAACAGAGAAACCTCAAAAAAAAATGGAAAAAGTGTTAGTTGCTATTATAACTTGCAGGCATTAAGTTATTTTTGAAAAGTTTTCACTTTATCGAGCTCAATTAAAATATTTATATGAAAATTCCATATGAGCATGAAATAATCGATTTTGAGTAAGAAAAATCACCATTAGAAAAAATTTTTTGACAAAAAAATAACTAATTTTATTCTTTTACAGTATAAATCAACAACTCGGGTGAGTTTGAGATGGTGAAGAGTCACAAAATATATTTCATTAGTTTGACTTTGATGTTAAAAATTTTTAAAATCTTTTTAAATTTTGTTCAAAATAAACTTCATTTGAACTTATATAAAGAATAAGGCAGAGGGATGCATGGTAGCAAAGCCAGAAAACATTACAGTAACTAACTTTGAAGTAAGTACCACGTCAAAGAATATTCATTCAGATTCACATAGAAATATAAAATAGATTAAATTCTTAAACATACTGTAATAATCTTGCTTGATCATGATAAATTATGAAAGCTGATTTTATTTTGATTTATATCTAATATTACACCTCGATAACCGATAAACTATACTAGCTCATTTCAACCCTTTAAAACTTTTCTCAGAGTAATGAAGATCTTGACTTTAATGACGTTGGCAACATGATCTTGCAACATATACCTACCTGTGGTTCCCCAACTGCCCGCCAAAACAATGGCCAGAACACTGTAACGATAAGCAAATATACCAATTTATTTTTTTGCATGGAAAGAATAGTTGTCGAACTAAAAAAATTGACATGAGAAAAATTTAGATAATGTTTTTGAAGTTTTTGTTTTTTTTGAATATTGATGGCAAGTTTTGAAACTATATTTACTCTAAACAGGGACAACAAAACGGCTTTTGGAGGTCACAGGTATGAGACACACTGTATTGTTTTCAAATGTAGAATTTTTTAAAAATTTAAAATGCTTATTGTGTAAAAGAATAAACAGCCATGTCAAAGAGCTAATAATGACGACAACAACAGCTTGCACCAACATATAAAAAAACTTGAAGATGAGCTAACTGATCTTAAAAGAGTCGCTCAGAAGATGAGCAAGGTGGGTTTTGATTGCTTGAAGATGGTGAAAACAGTTTGAATAAAATTACCCGATATAAGAATATTTTTGAGGCATTTTAAAAACAAATACGTTAAATAAACTTAACTCGATAATCTTGGTATGAAACACGTTTCAAAACGGGAAAGGATTTGAAACTTTTAATGTAAATGCACACTTACGTGATATAAATATAACATTAAAAACGCTCTTCAAAACTTTGTTATAGATGAAGATAGGATGCAAATATTATACAGACTTGCTCATAAAATGATAAATTTTACATAAAAGTATAAATCTTTAAAATGTGAATATTCTTGGAATATTATTTATAACTATTTAACTTATGAATATATACAATAAATAATCAAACTTGTATATAATCTTTAAGTTATATATTTAATATTTAATAAAAATATTATCTATAAATTGTCCAAAAAATGAAAGCATTCAAAATGCTATTTGAAACTTATCTATATAAAAATAATTCTATTTAGAATTACTTATCATACATAATTAAAACCAATTATAAACGAAGACATTTGTAACACCTGTAACTAATACGAACATATTTCAGTGCTCGGATAGTGAAAACTCGGCAGACAAGCCACTTTTCTCATCTTCATCTCCCACAACGAATGACGGACGCTTTTCTGATGAGCTTAGTGACTTACTCGATCAATTGGTACTTCTTTAGTTTTTATGCAAAACACTAGTTTCAAACAATAATTCATTTATCAACCGTAAAAATTGCTTTTTTAATGCATTGAGATACAATTGTTAGCATACACTAAAGTTACGAAAATTTTTGTCTTCTTTGTCAAGAATGAGGATGTTTACAGATACAGAAATTAATTATGGAAATCATCTTTTTTGGCGAACAAAACGATAAATTATTGCAAAAAAAAATACATACGATGTCTCTCTTAATTAAAAAAGTTCATTATGAGTTTAAACTGAAAGAATTTTAAAATTTCAAACTCAATTTATTTCATCTATAAAAGCTTAATTTTTCGTTTATTTACTTGCACCCAGTGGGTGTAAAAAGTTTGCAGAAAGTTCTGAAAGACCTACATGTCTCCAAATACTCACTAAAGCTTAATAAACATCAAAATACTGTTTTTTATATTCTTCAAAGACATCATGTATCATTTTTTCATAAATTTTTATGTTATAAAACATCTTAGATTGATTCGTTATATTCTGCATGTCACTCAGAGCCAGGACACAAGCACAGAAATTCTCAGAGCAATGCATGTATGTATAGCAACTTATTCACAGTTTTAATCAACTTTTGATAAGTTTGTATATACTCCAATTAATTAGATAACAGGTTGGGTTATATGAAAAATTGCATCAATATGATTCATTTTAAATTCTTTCAAAGAATTCTGATGACAGTGATGAAACGCCAAAAGTTGATTTTCATTATTATTATCATTCATTGCAGTTAAAATTGATTTAATCATAATTCATGTTTTGATGTGTATTAATTCTAATTAAATTTCAAGTGGCGTCATGTGCATAACTGAGACCCAAGTTATGGCAATCATAGGGGTCGACTTACTGAAATAAAACTTTTTAAAACATCAGCCTGCATAGCTCAGCTGGTAAAGCATTAGACTAGGTATCTAAAGCAACCGGATTCAATCTCACGTGGTCCGACAATTATATACACAAGGAGTAGCGCCCTGTGAAACATCTATTGAGCTAACGAAACCCCTAAAAGTCAATCTAAAAAAAAACAGAACCTATTCGAAAAATTTTTAGTTTATTATTGATTAGATATAAATATATAAACGACAATGCCACGGCTGTCCGAAGTTCAAAAGTGCAACTAAAAACCCGATAAAACGATTCCTTTATAATGATATCAGAAAATTATGACCAAAAAGTGAGATGTCTAAACGTTTGGATTTAGTCTCTAAAAAATTTATTAACAACCAAATAAAAACTACATGAACTCAAAACAACTATTGAACCGGCCTGCAATGGTTGGGATAATGTGACGAGTCACAGAGGATTCTGATTGGTCGACAAAGTCTCGTGGAGAATATATATTGTCGATAAATATTAATCAGAAAGAATATTATTTTTAAAAGTTCTGTTTTTTATTTTTAGGACTCACTGAACGCTAACAACCCTCGCTTTGCAGCCAGCAAGGCAACTAGCAGATTGAAGGTAGTTTTATTTGAATATGAAATTTTCCTATAGACCAAACACTAAGTATGTTCTCTCAGATAACTTTTTTAGTTGTTTCCATTTTCCTTCTTAAAAGCATCTTTTATGCATTTTCAATATTTATTCCACTCTCGTTAGTCTATATTGTTCCATCCCATTCTATCATGCTACATATAATTTAGCACCCTGTGGGACACACCCAATCAGAAACCCCAACTCGTGGTCATATAATTGTAGACTGACTCACTTCACATTTTATGTTTGAAACTTATATAATGCACATTCAATTTTTTTTTCTGCATCAGTTTCAAGTTGATCCATATAAATACGAATTTGATAACATTAAAACAAACCTATTCAACGATCAAGTGTAAGAATGGCCTTGAAAGGACACGAAAGTTTTTCAATTATAATACAACTGAAAGTGTTTCAGAATTTAGTTAATAATATATACGGGCATCTTTTTTAATATTGATTCCTATATGTAAATGAAGAAGTTAATGGAAGAAAATGGGGTTTTTTAAAGAAGTAATAATAGCTCAAGAGCTGTTATTAAAACTTAACTAGAATGTTATATGCATTTAGCAGGTTTAATTTTCTCAAATATTAAATGTTTTTGAAATCTCAGTTTAAAAGTATATTTTCAGTCCGCACGTAGAATCAGGTGAAAAGGATGCCTAAACTAAAAGTAAATATTGAGTTTAATTTTGGATTTTTTGATTCATAATAATTAATTTGTTTTTGTAGCTCTTTACTGATTAAATTTTTATAATTGAAAATAATGAAAAATTCTCAAAACATAAATCTTTGTATAATACTTTCAATTTTCGAAAAGCATCATTCGTGAAAAAAAGTTAATTTTTTGAATAGTGAAAATGTTGCAAATACTTAAGGGTGTTTGAACAACATAATGGCCTGTATTGTAGATTTTTTTTATTCCAAGTTTTTGTAAAATAGTTGTCGTTTTCCAAATGAGAGTTAAATAATGTTGTGGCAACTAAAAATGGGATGGTCCCTGGTTTTGGCCACCAAATCCTTTAACAGTTTGCTGCTATCTACAATTGCATGAATGCAATATTTTAAGATTTGTACTACTGTCCAAGTTTTGGCCACCGTTCTCTTATATCTTGTTTTTGTCGATATAATCGGACAAAAATTCTTAATCTTACAAGACATACAAAATATTTTTTGAAATATTAAATATGAGTTTTTTAGAAACTTATGATTGAATATTTTCTTTACTTGCATTTTAGCAACGGGGTGGAGGATGGAGCAGGGGCGGGTGTGGAAGGAGCCAGTGACATTTAGAACATATTTTTATAGAAAAACATGTTTTTTTTGAATAAAAATTGAGTATTTTTCAAAATTATATTTTGTATTTCAGTAATAAATAAACCTTTCCTGTACATTTTTATTGAAAAACCATTTAAAATTAAAATTCATAAGATATTTTAAATGAATAACCAGAAGTGAATATAATTTAAATTAAATCAAGCTTTCAATATTAGATCAGTAACCAATACATTCAAAAAGCAGATTAACTTATCAATAGTTATATAAAAAAATTTGAGAATAGAGTGGAAGAAGTATTTTTATTGCACTGTAGTATGGTTGTGTTTCTGAACACATTCAACAAGCTTTTGCACTTCATGACTACAATGCAGAGGATTTTTGGCATTTTCTTTGTAGCATTCAACTACCACTGACTCCATTCCCTTACATATAGGCTTTGATGTAGCAAGGGGTCTGGAAATTGAAAAAACCATATGTATTAAATGTTAACAAAAAGGTTCATTTGACAATAAAGTTTATCTTAAAATGAATGCACATTATCAAGTACATGATAATTCAAGTTCTGTTTATGAAACTTCTGTTATCAATAAAGATTTTGGGTTGGTGTCTAGTGCATTTATTAATGGCTAATTAATATGTATTAAGAAATTATAACTTATAATCTTTTCATTACTTGTATTGGTCTTCAATTTCCTTAACAGCTTTGTTGTACTCATTTTTAGTGATATCCTTCAAATCCTCATTCTAAACAAAAAAATTTTAGTTCACACATGCTTGAAGAAATTAATTGAATAATTTTGTTAAAAAATTTACCTGTTTTTTCAAAAGCTGTAACTGATTTTTGTAATAATCATCTATCAGACGGATTTGTTCTTTCTTGGACATGAAGACTGATTCATTAGTTTTATTTTCTACCAATTGTGTATGCATTGGTGTAGAAAAAATTTCTCTTTGGTTTGATACCTTAAATTATTTTTAACTATAGTGAAAATTATTTTGAATTGAATTAATCAATTGGCAAACAAGATTAATATAAAATAACCTCTTTGCTAGGCTTTTGAATTCTTTCTGTTTTGAAAAAAAGAAACACATTTATCTACTATGAAATTGAATTTAAAAACTAACTTTTACTTTCTGGTAACATCAAAATTCTATTTGCAACTGAATCTGATACCTAAAAAAGTATTTTTATACTCATTTAAATATCAGTTATTATCTTAGCATTACTGTTTTTAGAAGAACAGCCCTACCTTAATTATCCCATTTTCCTCTTCGTTTTCAAAATCTTCATTTCTTCCTTGGACATTACCCATTGTTAACAGAAAATATTAAAAGAAAAGGTCACGATTAACAATGTTTACTTTTAGAAAATCAAGATCTTGAAAGGAATGAAAAGTTAACTTAAGTTTAAATTAAATAAAAAAAAAACAAACAAAAGATTTTTTCAATTTGGAAAATCGTTAGTTCAAGTCGTATTTATTAAAGATATACGCATAAATAATATCTCATAACCAAACTCAGATGCATTTAATGTAGACTAACCAAAACTAAGCACAATTATAATGTATTCACTTATAGACACCAAAAAGTCGTTCAAATAAGAAAAAATTCAAGCATTAATAAAATTTTTTCTGCTTTAAAAAATTTTTAATAAACAATAATTTTATTATTCTTGTTTTTTATGATAGAGATTTCAACGTGAAACTTAAATTAGCCTTAACTTATTGAGTTATAGCTTTTTGACCAGTGAGATGAAACAAATAAAAAAAAATTCTCTTTTTTTCTAGCTTTTCTTTTTTGGATAAGAATTGAAATAAAATTTAATTAAATAATACAAAGCAATTTAATTAGGTCCCCTGGATATGATAAAACTCAAGCTGAATTAATAAAACTTATACATATAACAACAATTGGAAAACTCACTCATATTATAAACTCAACCATCAACAATGATCTACCCCATAAATTAGGACTAGGTATATTAATTCCCATACAAAAACCAAACAAAACAAAAAATTTACAAATACTAGAACCATAATACTACTCACAATAATAAGAGAAATAATTTCAAATATAACTTTTGCTAAAATTTTACCATCAATTAAAAAATTCATCTCTTTCAACCAAGCAGCCTCCAGAGAAGGGAGATCAATAGAAGATGTCGTCTGAACCCACAAGATGAAAATTGCCAATACATTAATCTCGGGCAAAATACTGAAGATGGTATAGACCTGGACATTGTCGAAAAAACCCTGGTTTCCTGGAACCTACAAATGACCAAAGGAAAAACTGAAACTCTATCAATTGATGGAACAAATGGTGAATGGAAAAAAAGCAAAAAACTAGGAATCCTTCTTGACTCTAAAGAAGAATGGAAAAGAAGGAAAAATCTAACAATGGTAGCCATGCGAAAAATGAACAAAATATGGACGTCAAGCATAACAAAACCGACAAAGGAAAGAATTTATAAAGCATATGTCTAATCAATTATGCTTTTCGGCTGAAGCACTTGGTCAATGAACAAAGAAATGGAAAGATCAATAGACAGCTTCAACAGAAGTATGGTGAGACACGCGTGTGGCCCAAACACATGTCTACAGAAGAAGTAAACGTTCTCATTGAACCAGCAACATGTGAAGTGAAAAAACGACGCTGGCAGATGCTAGGCCACATTTTGCGTATGGACGACCATGTTCCGGCAAAAAAAGCAACCATTGATGCCATTAAAACCAAAAAAGAAAAACGAGGAAAACCAAATACCAGCCTACTTACCACCATCAAAGATGACTTGAAACGTCATTCCCTATCAATAGAAAAGGCAATCGATTTTGCAAAAGACAGAAAATCGTGGAAGTTGGAGAAAAGCAGTGCTTCGGCGAACGAAAAACTCTAACTATTGAATCAACATTCATTTTTTAGTGCTTTTTTGTAAACCCTAATAAATAAAATAAGCAATTTAATGAGTTTTCATAGATGTTTTAAATTTTTTGGGTTGTGTAGAAAGCTTGTCGTTATTTATTCTGGTTGACAAGTTTTAACAAGTATGACCATACTTAGATTAACTCTATTTAAGAGGTTTCAAGATCATTCAAACCAATTAGTTTAAACTTCATCAAACTTGTTTTTTTAATCGAGACAGCCTTCTTTGTATAACATGTCCTTTCAACCGCCGCGGTCACAAGAAAGCTGAGTTCAGAAATATGGTTGGAAGAAAGGGGGAGGTAGGATAGGTTTTAGGAAGAATGGGGCAGAATGAGTTCTGTGGTGGGGTTGAAGTGAATGGGCTTAGAGGGTGTGGGGTATATAGTGGGTGGAAAGAGCTAAGTTTGGGGCTGGAAATAATGAGCTCAAAAAGTGGAAAGATGGATTATGTGGAGGACTGGGGTGATAATAAAACTCAATGGTATTATATCAAAAATCATAATAATTAAAATATATAATAAAAATAATAAGAATGATGGTTAATAAAGTTAATAGCAATTATAATAATCTGATAATACAAGAAAAGAGGCAGCAACAGGAGGACAGTTGTCGTCTGCCAATGCTTTTCTGTGGTCATGGAAACAATGATGACTTAATTCCTTCAAGTTGGGATAAAAAAAACCTGTGATAAATTGAAAAAGACGAGAGTCAGTGTTGAGTTCAAAGTGTATAACAAGCTAGGTAATGAGTTTAACAAAGATCTTGTGTCTGATTAAGTTGATTGGTTGTACAGGGTTTTGCCTGAGAATTAGTTTTTTACTAAATAACATCATTATTATTGTTGTTTTAATAATTGTGAAATGCTACTGCTATTGAGCATTATAAAATAAAATTACGAATAAATTGCAGCAACTTCAGAAGTTTCTAGACCACAGTATTGATATTTCTTCAGTATTTTGAGCTATTAATAGCCTAATGATTAGTAGCATTAATTAAAAACATCGTATGTATTTTTCTTCAGTATGTTGTAACGAAAAAAATCAAATAAGAGGAATTTTTAATACATTTATTGAGAATAGAATGTTATAATTTTCGATAAGTTTAGCCTTATAAAACCTTAGCGAAAAAAATTTAGTCGTAACTATAGTTATATAGTAATTCAAGACTATAATTAAGAATTAGTTAATTATTCAAAAAAACAGAAGTTATTTTAATTTCAATGCTATTATTTCAAATAATTAATTGTTCAAGAGTACTTCACAGAAAAATAATTTTCTAAACGATGTCAAATTTTATCAAAAGAAATTAATCTCTATGTCCTCCTTCGGTCATTGCCCCGTTCAATTTTTTTCAAATCCTTTAATATTGGATCCCAGGCATTAGTATTAACTATGAATAGTGGGTCATTAAGCCATTGAAAACAGAATTGTGCTTTTATATTTCAAGGCTCTCCCTCACCAAGAGATTTTTTTGTAGTGAAAACTTGTTTTTTTCTTTTTCAATTTCTAAAACCTCAAGAGTATCCCAGTTAATTTTTACAATAGCGAGCATGTTTGCTAATTCCCGATATTTCTGAGTCAGCCTTTTTTGATTCAACATCAGAGCTGTGCTTCTTCATTCGGGTTTTTATACTCACTCTTGTTTGGCCAAGAGAGTGCCTTGAAATAAAAAAGCAAAATTCTGTTTTCAATGGCTATAATGACCCACATTTCATAGGATTTATGATATATGCATATTGTTTATTCTTTAAAAATGATGCTTGTTTAGTAATGTATATGAAACCTTTAAATTTCATAATGTAGTGCTCCAATAAAACTAATCGTTATGTTTGTGGAGGCATTTCCTACAATAGTTGTGTTTCTCGAAAACTAATGTCAAGAGAGTTTAGTTCAGGGACGATGCATCTGTCAAAGAGTTTTCAGTCGAAAACTTGGCACCCAAGAAAACTTCATTGCCATCCTTCATCTCCCGAAAAACTGCATTGGTCCCACAAATCAAACGACCATTGTTTTTGCCGCAAATAGATACTGGCTCGGAAGAAATAGAACGCAAGCTTGCATACTCGACCTATGAAAAGCATCGGAAGGAGTCTAAAGCGTTTTGGAAAAAAACAAACAAAAAATATGAAGACATGGAAAAGGTACGTAAAGAGACAGAAAAAGGAATGGCAAAGCTTGAAAGCGATTTGGCCAAGCTCCGTCTGCTCAAGGTCAGATTCGACAAGCAAGAAAGGGAGTTTTCAAAGTGGGTACGTAGAAAACTAGAGAAAGTTGACCGCCAGGTCAAAAGAGCCTAAGATGAACTACTACCCAGATGGTGCTAAAAAGACGTAAGTTTATAACTATTAATATCATCCATAATTTTTCTTCAGTTTGCAGTATAAATCTAAATAATATACATACACATACAGACCCTCAATTCCCACCCTCTTAGGAATTCTTAAGGAGCTGCCCACCACAAAGTAAAAACTTCTATATGATTAAAATAAAATTTCATGGTATTATATTCTCAACATCTATATGAATAAATTTTGATCTTGTGAAAATACAATAAATTCATTATTATTTATTATATATGCATAATAAAGCGAGAAACAGCATTTTAAACTAAGCTTTTTGATATGCATAGTATACCACCTTCAGGTAACTCTTATACTAATATATATATACAGAATCAGCTCCCTATATGCAAGCTTCATGTTTCTCTCCACACACGCACCTTCACACTCGAGGTAGTTTTTTTTGTATTCCTAATACAATAATTGTAAAGTACTTTTAATACAACTATTGTAACTAAAAACTAATATTGTTAGATCCGGACCTCCAATCCCACCCTGGGAATTCATAGAGAGATGCCCACCTCAAAGTAAAAAAAAATTATTATGACTATGATTGAAATCGTCCACATCCTTATGATTAAAATTTATGTATTCTGATAAAAAATAAATTTCATCATCATCTTTTTGCAGCTGTCTCCATGCTAGTATGGGTTGGATGAATAATACACGTTTATTACTCAATATTTTATATAAGCTTGAAAACAGTTTTTTAGGCAACTTACTAATATAATATACAAAATCAGCTCCCGGTCTGCTACATCCATGTCTCTTCGCACACATGCTTCTTCACACTCGAGGTAGTTTTCGTTAGATTTAATCTTCAATAT
>OZ038322.1:5141015-5165414 GCA_964035795.1 Pterobdella sp. o SKG-2022
ATATATATATATATATATATATATATATATATATATATATATATTTTGGTGTCTGTAAAATAAGACATAGTATTTTTCAAACTGAAGATTTTTTCTCAGATTGGATTGAAAGAAAAATGCTTCATTTAAAGGTTAAAAACAAAGATTGAAAGATATTAGTTTAGAGCCTGGAATGATTATCTATATAGTTGAGAGTAGTAGTAGTAGTACCTCCGATCTTCATTTCGGGGACATGACGTAATTTTTTCTCCATATTTGTCTATCAGCCATAGCAGTACGTAATTCGTTAGAAGTCAGCTCTGTGTCTTTTTGAAGTACGTCTTTCAGTGTTATACTTGGACGAACTCTTCTACCACCCTTTTCCGGCGTTCAAAACAACAGAGTTTTTGCAGAATCGTTGTGCCGAGCTACATGTCCAGCAAGAACTAACCGTCTTATTTTGATTATGGAGACAACTTTGGAATTTGACCGTATAGCTGAGCATTTGATAGGGGGTTTTTCCAGGAGATATTTTTGACTATTCGGAGCATGCGAGTGTATGTGGCATCAACTTTTTTCAGTGCAGCGCTGGTCATTACCCAAGATTCACATCCATATAGCAGTATAGACTCAATAGTAGATTTAAAAATCCTAACTTTCGTTTCAGTAGTATTGATAGAGTTTCAGCTTTTTTCTAGAAAGTTGAGAGTGCCCATGGTTCTCTGATTTGGGTGCTGATATCTCGAGAAGAGTTGGTGTAACCTCCCAAGTAAAGAAAATCATCAACCTTTTCAATTTCGTCACTATTCATAGCATGAATATGACTCTCTACAGAAGGATTGAAATGCATTGCTTTAGTCTTGTTTGCATTGAGGAAGAGACCTATTTTTTGAGTTGCAATCTTGATTTTGTAAAGAAAAGACTTAGCTTTGTTGATCATATCTTCCATCAAAGCGATATCGTCAGAAAAAGCAAGTTCGGCGAGTTTCTCGGGAGGGACTCTACGACTTCCTTTCTTTTAAGAGTCAATCCATCTGAAGGAAAAACTGAGATGCTGATAGTATAATCTAAGCAAATGATTAAAAGAAACGGGGCGAGTGAGTCCTCTTGTAAGACGCCAGTATCGACCTGGAAGATGTAAGTATTGCCTTCAGGAGTTACCACAAGAGCGGAGGTGTTTTCATACATTACTCTTATTGCATAATGAATTTCAGAAAGAATTCCACGTGCAACATGAATTTTGAGCCTTTTGAACCGATTTATTAAGTCAAATGCTTTTTCGAAATCGATGAAAGTTATCACAGCTTCTTTCTTGTGGTTACGCAATTCTTCTAGGATTCTTCTGAGTGCGAGTAGATGAGACGAGGTGGATCTTCCAGGACGAAAGCCGTCGATGACAGGGCGGATGCTGTTAAGTATAAGCCGGTTGTAGATTTTAGAGGCTATTTGACTAAGACTTAAATTTCGATGGTTAGTCTCCTTTCTTGGACATGGAAACAATACCAGATATACCCCATTTATTGGGGTTTATCAGTGAAAGTCAGGCTAGGATTACTGAATTATGATAAGATTGTACTTATCGAAAATTTCAGTTTTTTCCAAAAATTTTTTTTCTAAAAGCTTTATTTTTGAAGAAATAAACGAAAAATTAACAACGAGAAAATTATTAATCAACAAACAAAAAGCTTCTCGTAAGATAATTTTACATTTTTTACATTTATCGCCTCTGCAGCAAACCTAGTTTGCAAACTATGCGCCTTACAAATGACTAACAATAATAATTATCGAAGGATCCCATACAAAAAACTGTGTTAATGATTACTTTTTGTGCCTTTCTCCTACATATATCGGCCCCTATAGCTCTGCTGGTAGAGCATTAGACCAAATAGCTAAAGTTACCGGGTTCGATCCCACGTGGGTCGACAATTAGCACCTGTTCCACAGTGTGTTTTCACTATATTAAATTTTTAGCGAGCGCTTTGATCAATAAGAAAAAGCGCTTTATAAATACCGCATTAGATTACATTAAATTTGTCTCAGAATGTTCTGCTTACATATACATATAGAATTATGTATTAGTAATCGTTTACGTCAAAACTATTAAAAAAATTAGTACTATTATAAACAAAAAATAAAATGTATTTATATATACCTGATGATAGGAGTATGTAGTGAACATTGGAAGTTAGGATATATGGAAGTGGTGGTGAATATTAAGTTAGTTGTTTTAAGCCTCCTTTGATGTCGAGTGAATTCATTTTTAAAAAAATGTAATGATGAAAGATATGGTGATGAACACTGATTTAAGTTCAGTCTATGTTGAACATTTAGTTTAAAAAAATTTTTTCATCAACACAACATCATATTTTTCTTAAAAACCTAAAAACTTTCTTCTTCACGCAGTTTATAGCAGAGCGCCTCTTTACGTTGCGTAAGAGGAGCTGTATGGGTAATTCATTCTTATTATTATATTGTTGGCCCCATAGCTCAATGGTTGAGCATTAGACTAATTACCTTAGGTTACCGGGTTCGATCCCACGTGGGCCGACAATTAGCACCTGTTCCACAGTGTGTTTTCGCAAAATTAAATTTGTAGCAAGCGCTTTGATCTATAAGGAAAAGCGCTTTAAAAATACCGCATTACATTATAACACATGTTTCAAAAATTTTATTCAAATAAATTTTTTTTATTTAAAAAAAAGTATAATTTTTGAAATAATTAAAATAAAAATAATTTTCGCTTATTTATTTTTATATATTCATCTAACAAGTATATGGCGCTGTAGACAAAGTTCACTTTTGAAGTTCTTGCCGCTGTTTGAAAATTATAACAGAGATTGAAATTTCTTCTCGAAGAAATTCATTCAATATTTCAAAATGTCTAAAATTACTGTAAAATTTGAAAACTTAGAAGAGTTGTTAAACTTATCTTTCAAGGAAATCACTAAACTCAAGCACATTGAGTAAGTTTTACATCATATTTATTCTGAAATATTTTTTTTCATATTCATTTTATTTTTTATTTGAAAAATTTTAAATTATGGTTTTGTTTTAGTAGCATTAAAAATTTTTAAAAAATTTTTACATTTAAACCATGTATAAAAATTTAAAATATTTCTAAAATTTTTTCAAATCCAACCAATCTCTTTTAAACCAGTTGTAATTAATGATAAACTAAAAACATCTGAAATTAATGCTACTATAGTTCTATTATAAAATCTAAGTAATTTAATCAAACACTATTGGTCTGTTCAGCTAACTTCACTTAATTTACTACTACTTAAATATTCAAATTCTAATCTCAAAAATTCACCACACCACCCACTTATCTCCCCCATATACCTTCATAGTTTAAGTGGCAATATGGTGAAAAAAATCGACCCAGGTCTTTTCAATGAACTACCTAATCTGACATCAATTGACCTTTCACATAACATACTTACATCACTTGAACTAGATAATCCTTTAAGTAAGGTTAGGGGCTTGTAGCTTTTTTTAGTTTTGATATGCTATTAATATTATTAACCACAGTGGCTAAAAGATATACAGCAGTATAATCTACTTGGATTGATAATAACAATAACTAATGATTATTGCTTCCATCAATTTATAAATAAAAATAAATATAATATCCATATTAGTTTATACTGCTGTAGGCATCCCAGTAGCTGGGGCATATAGCAGTCGGCTAATACACTTTCTCCACTCAGCTCTATTAAGTGGATCCGCATTTTTCAGGCCATAGGATTCCATATCCTTTTCAACACAAATCAACCAAGTTTTTGCTGGTCTACCATGGGAACGACCTCCAGGAAGAGGAAGTTTGAGCACATCTTTGATACACATGGACGAACATCTCACATGACCATACCAACAAAGACGACAGCTCTGTAGCAGCGTCCTTATCTCTGGGATTTTGAGTTTTGTGAGGAAAACTAATGATGGACTTCTATCCTTTGGCTTAATGCCACATATCCAGCGGATCATAGATCTGTCATTGCACTGTAGCCTATGCAAAACAGCAACTGTTGGAGTCCAGTTTTCACTGCCATATAACAAGGCAGAACGCACACAAGATGTGTATAATTTGCCACGAAGTTCCAAGGTGATGTGTTTAGAGGTCAATATGGGCAACAGTTTTTTAAATTTACCCCAGGCAACTGAACACCTGGTGATAACTGCCAGTTCACAACCTCCACCTGCACACAACAGCAAAACTTCGGTTCTACATCCATTGTGGTATTACCAACAATAACCTCTTTGATAGGCCTATAATCCAAAGGTGGCGCTAAATTGAGACAGCGAGGACATACGTAAGCCTGATCCTTCAGTCTTCCAGTCAAACCACTACATCTTTTGTGGACCCAATGAGAGCATGTCGAGCAAAAAACTGAGTTGACGCCAACACCTTTGCGGCATACATTGCAAGGAAAAGCTCCAGAATCCCTCAAGTTTTCAGAACCGAGTAACATGAATTTTTTTTTTGGAGTTCATCTGCAATCCTTTACTTTCTATTTCCAGTTTCCATTTTCCAAATTTGGATATACAATCGTCTAGCGATTCTGAGATCAAAACCAGGTCATCAGCATGTAAAAGTTCCCAAGAAACACCGGTTCTTAACTCTCTAGACAAAGCTTCCAAAAGAAGAATAAAAAGTAAAGGACTCAATACAGATCCTTGATGTACACCAACATTAACACCAAACTTATCGCTGAGCTGGTTATTAATGCGTACTCGACTTTTTGCTGCAATATACATGCTCTGAACTACACGGACAGCCCATTCTTCGACTCCGAGCTTTCTCATTGCCCATCAAATCACTGCGCGGAACTCGATCAAAGGCCTTCTCTAAATCAACGAAAACAAAAAAGAGTGGTTTTTTGACGGCAAGATATTTTTCCTGCGACTGACGAACAACAAAAACTGCATCAGTGGCGCTTCTACCAGAAACGAAGCCAAACTACATCTCATCAATATCCACCATCTTTCTGATTCGTCGCTCTAGGACGTGCTCAACAAGCTTCATCACATGATCTGTCAGCTTGAGGCCTCTATAATTTCCTCGATCCAAAGCATCCCCCTTACCAATGTAGAGGTTTACAATGATGCTATCACGCCAATCAGCAGGAACAACATCTTCAGCAATAACTGATTTCATGAGGTGGGCCAAGACTTCTAAACCTACAGAACCAGACGCCTTTAGCATTTCCGCCACTATGCCAGAAGGTCTTGCTGTTTTGCGACACTTCATTTTCTTAATGGCATCACTGACCTGTAGCAGTGTGACAAAAGGAGGAGGGCCGAGGATCGGTGAAACAAAAGAAAGAGACTCGCTAGTCCAATCGAACTCAACATTTGATAGCCTTTAATGATGTTCAACCCAGGCATTAATTTTTTGAGCATCACTTAAAGTGAGTTCACCAGCATCATTTCTGACACATTTATCACCTATTACATCACGGTTCTGACTGTCCATCTGCCTGGCCAAGTTATATATTTCATTATGGCCGGATTTAATAGCAGAAAACGCATCCCTTTCCGCTTCGCTTTTTGCCAACCAAACAAGACGCTTAGCAACACGCTTAGACTCGTTATAAGCTTCTTTAGCTATGTTAGCTTCATTATATAGCCTTTGAATTTGAAGCTTTTTAAAAGCCTTAAAAGGGTTCCTTTTTTCATTCACAGCGTCATCTACACGGGCAATTCACTGCATGTTTGGCGTTCTACTGGTGGTTCAGAGATGTACCACAGACCTCTGAAGAAGTTTCAAGAAGGGACTTTTTGAGATGAGCCCATCTTTCTTCCACGTTTGGAAAATTCATGACCTGAGCCGCTGTTAACTTGGCGTTTAAAGAAATGGCAAACTCTTTTGCAACTGCTGGATCTCAGAGTTTCCAGGTTCAAAGACGAGGGTTAGACTTTCGCTCCACATTTCTTCGTATAGTGTGAACAAGATCACAGACTAACAGATGCTGTTGCAATGCACATTCCTCTCCAGAAATGACTGATATTCTTTACCATACTTTTGAAAGTTTTTCGATAAAAATGAAGTCAATCTGGGACTTGGAACCACTGGAGTTATAGGTCACAAAATGGGATTCTCTTTTCATAAAACAAGTTTTGGCGACAAAAAGATTGTTGGCCATTGCGAATTCTAGAATCCACTCACCTTCAGAGTTACAGGTGCCATAACCAAAACCGCCATGCACGTTCTCAAAATTACCAGCTTTCTCACCAACATGCCCATTCCAGTCACCCAATGGGATGTGAATCTCAGAAGATGGTACTTTTGAGATACATTTCTACAACTCATCATAAAAAATTGTTTTTTTCTCATTCAGACGATCAATTTGTGAGGCATAGATCGAAACAAAGGTGAACACAGACTCCCCAAGAACAAGACGTAATTCTAGAATCCTGTCTGAGACACGATGAAATTCAAAAACCTTATTTGTCCATTTTTCTGCCAAAAGAAATCCAGCACCACTGAGACCTGACTTATTGCCACACCAATAAAACTTATAGGCTGAATTCTTGCCCTTCAAAATGCGGGATTGATTTGACTCGGTGCCACCAGCCCATCTATGTTCTTGGATCACATAAATGTCCACTCTTCTTCGAAACATAGTCTCTACCACCTCACTGCCTCTGCTCTTTAAACTACCCACATTCAAAGAAGCTACTCTGAACGTCGTTTTCGGTTGCTCACTTGATTTGCCTGATCCGGACTCTGCATACCACACCCGGGAGTCAGCCAAGCCCGAAGCATTACCAGTACGCATATGGGTACTGGCACTACTTTTAGTGTAAAGATATTTTTTGAAAGTCATTTTTAGTTGGGACAAAGTTTTCATAGAACTGCCAGCCTAAGCTAACGTCCAACTTGAAACTATCGGATTTCAAGAACCGCCCTTCTCACACTGGCAGTTTGCCTTGCCATTGTCAATAAAGAATGATCCTCCGCCAAGCCAAATGACAACGATACCAGGATATCAGTTTGTCAATACCTGTTACCAAAGTCTAGTGTTATCCAGGTTATAACAGGAAAGCAGTCTCAAATTGGAGACGCTGTCTTTGGTGCAGTTTAACGTCATGCCCAGGACTATACCCACTATAAAGTTTTTGTTGAATTTTGTACCATGAAAAATATAAAAAAACAATTAAAAAATTCTTGTATTTTTCATTACTATGTTTTCCTACATCATACATCTAACACTACGAACCACTCACCTCATATATCATCATTCTATCTCTAACAACCCCATAACCACCCACACTACAGATAACCAGCTTAGACATAAGTAACAACAAATTTGACAGTTTGCTCTTTCTCTCAAACTTCCCTCACTTACAGAATCTTGTTTGTAGGGGCAATCCCTTCGAGGTATGGTTGGAGGGGTTGTGATTATTCAGGGGATATTTTTCTACCTAACATCATTCAATCGCCATTTATTATCTTATTGTCTATTTATACCTTGCTTGATTACTCTCACCACCATATCTCATCATTACTCAACATCATCTCACTACTAACCACCATTTCACCACTATTCAAAACCATCACAATACTCTCCAACCATTATTCTTCATCAAAATAAAACTCAGGCACCATCTTATCGCCAACCAAAACCACCACGCCATCCTTTCACAACCACCTCTAATTCCACCAGCATCACCACAAGTTTCTAGCCACATACCTATGTAAAGAGTTATGTTGGGTGGATAGGCAACCAATAAACAGCAGAATCTCTGTTGATGCTTTTGTCTTTCAGTTGTATAATCAGGTGAGGGGAGGAAATCAAGTATAATTTTGAAGGTACATCAATACGGGAATGAGGTATTCCCCAAGTAAGTCGACCATTAGGTTATCCTTAACTGGGATTTTGGTTGCACAGTTGATAGGTTTTCACGAGGTGCTACTCCATGTCCATAAAAATATGTATATGCTATAGTTTTTTTGTATAAGAATTATTTGGCCTAGTAGCTTGAAGTTTGCGTCAGTAAAATCACATCAATAAATGTTTTTTAATGCAACATATTTAACAATGAATGTAGTTAAAGCACAATACAATCAACAAAACGTGTATCTAAAACAACACATTCAACAAAACATGTACTTACAACACAACACAATCAACAATAAAATGCATTGAGCAACATCCTTATTCAACAAAAACAATACATTAAGTCCACTCAACACCACAGTGTTTAACCCATCACAAAGAAATCGGGGTGGACGATGTGGCAGTGATGGTGGATCGCATGGTGAGAGTTCTGATGGAGAAGAGGTTTTTGGGAGTTGGTCTACCATCTGACGTCAGGAAAATTATTGTGCGTTTGAGTTATTTTTAGATTTGAGGGTTTTGCTTTTAGAAATTCCTAACCGAATAAATCGAGGCATTAGGGTTTTGAATGAGAATAATCCTTATTTTGAGGTGGTTTTTGCTTGATCAATTCCTTTTTATAGCCTGTTTTTCTTTTACTGAGAGTTGGGCTGAATTAATGGCGTTGAATGCCTGGTGTGAAGGGCCCACTACTGGCTCTGATAATAACCTATTTAGGCAGACTTAGGTTAAACTAAATAGGAACTAATTATTGTATAATAAATAAATATATAAATTACATAATTTTCAACATTTTTCTACTAAACCATAAAAAAAACAACAGATAAAGAAAGAATGTGAGAATTTTTTCTCAAAAAGATTCTCCACAAGGAAGCAAACAAAACTCAACTCAACTTTGCCAGCAAAGAGAATTACAAGCCCTAAAAAAACCACCAACACTCCAATAAAAAAGACCACAAACACACCAATAAATAAAAGAACAGCTACGCCAATTAAGGGGAGTAATGGTACTCCTATAAAGAGATCTAGTGCTACCCCAAAGAAACCAATAAACTTATCATCAAAAGCCAAAGTTTCACCAACAACTAACACCGAATCTTCTACCATAGTCACCTCAAAATCCACCATCACTTCCCCCACAAAATCTTCCAACATTCTCAACAAAACTTTCATCACTACTATCCAAACCACACATACTCCAGTAGAATCTAAGTCTGTAGTTACTTCAAGTAAAACATCTACTCCTAGAACCTCTCACAGAACTTCTGTCAAATCTTCAAGGTCTATTAATTCTCCATTAAAATCTACAAGAGGTACCACAACTCCTTTGAAATCAGTTAGAACTACCACTAATCCTATAGGAAGTGCTATTTTATTCGATAGTCTGACGAGAATCACTAGAAACACGCCACAAAAGCAACCCAAAGATACACCTAACAAAACAAATACTAAATCTACTTCTGCTACAGATAAAACTACAATTAACAATACTAAAATCAGAACTTCCAAAATCACCACTAACACACCCCATAAGTCCACGGCCACTCCCAAAAAATCAACCCCCTATCCACCAAACCAGGCTTCCACGCCATCACATACTCTTCTTTCTCCTCTTAGAAGGTTGTCTACCCGGAATACCACGCCATTAATAAAGCAAATTGAAAGGGTAGAAAGATTAAATTGTTCTCAAGAAGAAAATTTTTTTCAAAAAAATAAATTATCTCAAAATAACACACAAAAACGCAACTCATCACATCAACAAAACCCAGCACCACAACAAAACCTACCAAATCAACACAACCAATCACCAGAACAACACAGCCCACCACAACACAAATTCTATCATCGCTCTTCTCAATACCAGCAACAATTACATGAGAAAGCTTTGAATGTCTCTATGTATGAAATATCAACGAAATACAAACACACAAATACACATCCAACTAAAAATACAACTACACCTACTAAGAGATCCAAACAGTACTCTCTTTCTCATAGTACTCCACCCAAGCAAAAGAGAAATAATAATGATGATAATGATAATAATATAAATAATAAGAAATTAAATAATATTAATAAATCTAAACGAATACTAATTCTAGCCAGTGATGATGATGATGATGTTGAAGACGACGATGATGAAACAGAAGAAGAATATAATGAAAAAGATGCTGTTAGTGAAAACAATAAAAATACTAAAAAAAAAAGTTTTACGCAAGTCAAAAACAAAAATTCAACAAACAATCAATCTAAGAATATAAAGTCACGTGATATTACTTCACCACTCAGGCACCAATACAGGGTATGTAGGTCACCAATGAATGTGGTCAGGTCATTGAATGATAGTTTAGTTCGGCCTTTGAGGTTAAAACGAGTGACACCTGCTAAAAATAATGATGTCAATAAAATCGATAATAAAAATATCAATGATAATAATAAGAATAATAAAAAAAGTAATAATGAAAATAATGATGATGATGATGATAATTCTGATCATGATAAAGAGAATGGAGATAATGAACTGAAGAGAAGCTTTTATAGTAGGAGTAAAAGTGCATTTAAAGAAAAGGAAGATGGCGGAAGTTTTGACGTGGTTAAAAGGAAACTTAGTTTTTCTCCCAAGAAAATGTTGTTACCTTTTGGAGGAAAATCTGCCAAGCTTCACAAGGTTAATTTTAATTCAGGTTTATTATATAAATTACTTCATATGTCAGTTTTAATTTTTTAATGGTTTTTATAGAATAAAAATATACTCGATAAATTTATAAAATATATAATAGATAATAAAATAAATATATAGTCAATGATGTGATCGTAATTTCAACCAATAAAATCACATCATTCAGGCTCTTCCAGACTACGATCCAATCATAATCCTTCGTTGCCACTCAGGTGACCGGAAAGCTTTAAGAGAAGGGTTTTCATTGGATGACCCAAATGACAAGGTCACCAATGTTTGGGCATGCGCTTTTGAGCCTGACCCACTTAACCCTGGTAAGATTTCATTGGTTGTCGGATGGGGTTTTTTTTTGATTGGTTAGTTATATTTAGTTGAACAGTATTTATAGGTCAGTTCTAAATTCCTTTATGTTTTATACTTTCTATTGACACACATGCATGCACACAATCAAAAACAAATTAAAATGGCATGGAGACAAACACGAAAAATCAACACACGTAACCAGAATAACAAATACACACACTCAACACATAACAGTGAATCAACCATGCACACACACACACACACACACACACACACACACACACACACACACACACACACACACACACACACACACACACACTTGGACTTGGAAGTGCGTTATCCACTTGACAGTAGGTGCACTGAAGATTGATTTCTGGAACATTTCTTCACGTGGTTATGAAGTCCTTGTTTTTTGAAAACGTTATTGCAATTCGGGCAATGTTGTAATGATGGTGCTTTGTGGACTTGGCGGATGTGGTTTGTCAGACCTGCCTTGTTGACCGCTATTTTGTTGCAACCTGGATGCTGGCATTGGAATGAAGAGCTTTTGGAGTGAACATCAAAAATATTTTTTTTCAAATCTTTTTTTGATTGCTCGTTTCTTTCAGCTTCTTTATTTGTTTTTTGCGATAGCGATTTGATATTTTTGCGCCAATCGTTTCTGTTGCGAGCTTCTGTTTTCCAGGTGTCAACAATGTTTAGCTTTTTTAGGTCTGTATATATTAGGTCATGCCATCTCTTCTTTTGACCACCTTGAGACCGTGAACCTTCAGCAATTTTGCTCACCATTAATTTTTTTTGGAGCCTTGAATTTTCCATTCTTTCCAAGTGCCCAAGCCACTGGAGTCTTCTTCGTTGAATCATCACGTCAACTCGCTCTATTTTTGATTTACATCGTAGTTAGGTGTTTCTCAGTTTGTCCCAAAGAGAGGTCCCCGTGCTGATTCTCAGACACCTGTTTGTGAACACTTGGAAACGCTGTATGTGGCATTGAAGAACATTCCAAGTTTCTCTGCCGTATAATAGCGTTGGTATTATAATGGCTTTGAAAAGTTTCAGTTTGGTGGAAACTTATTTTCCGTTGATACCATACCAACCGACTAAGGCTGCAAAAGATTTGGGATGCTTTATTGATACGTGATTCAACTTCTGTATCGACTGTGTTGTCACTGTTTAAGATACTGCCCAGGTATTTAAAACGTGTCACTTGTTCGATGTTTATATCATCAAGTATTGCCAGCGTTGTGTTGAGGCTTGGAATTGAGTTTTTTGGTAGAATGGTCATGTATTTTTGAAACGCAAACACACACACACACACACACACACACACACACACACACACACACACACACACACACACACACACACACACACACACACACACACACAGACAAAGACACAGGCATCGTAGCCACATGTGGGGGTAGCATGGTGTGCTTGATTGACGTAGGTAGTGGAAAGGTGATGAAGAGGTGGGAGCTGCATAGAGGGGTTGGTGGGAAGGAGGCAATTGGTGTGATTAGGTTTTCGGTCATGAAGGAGGTTAAGATGGTTGGTGGTGGGGTCGGGATGTTAGTGAATGAAGTATTTTGGGATGGGTTTGCTGATAGATTGGGTGCTAAGGTTTTTCGGGGAAGGTTATAATGACGAAAATTTTGTCAGATAAACGAGTTTTTATGGGTTAATATGGTAGCACGAGATTGTTCTTGAGGGTGAAAGCTTTTTTTTGTAGCAGTATGTTAGTTCGGTCTGATGAGATAGCTATCGTTATATTGGGATCCTCAGAAAAATAATGTTAATAGGGATCATGATGAATAATAACAATAATAATAATAATGATATTAATGTCAATACCAATAAAAAGGATAGTACTGTCAATAATAATAATACAAACACTAGCAATTCTACTGCCTGGCCTGGTCGACCATAGAGATGGCTGGTAAGAAAGTGAACATCCTTGCTGTGTCAGGTGCTCATAGTTATGATACCATTAATAATAAAAGTATTAATAATAATAATAAAAAAAAGAATAGTTCAAATAATAATAATAATGTTTTAAATAATAAAGTATTATCAGTAAACTAATAAAAAAATAATAAAAATGATATATATAATTAAATAAATTTTGCTATAGTGACAATAAAAATTCGAAACAATGATAACCAGGTCACAACGGCTTTCTCAGGCTCATCTGTCCTCAACAGCTCTTGTGCTATCATCAGCATGGCAACGGTATGTTATTTGCATATATAATGTAGCACTAATTATGCATTCACTATTTATTCATTCATGAATGTATAATTAGCTCATTACATATTCAAATATTGCCGACTGTTTATTAGATATGTATATTATTCAAGCTTAATAGATATTCATATTTCACAATCTAATTACATATTCATATTTTACAATCTTATACATATTCATATCCAGGCCGCCCTAACAAGCAAGTGAAAGACTTCTACTATTCCCACCTCACCTTCCATCCCACGCACAAAACCTGGCTCTTCTGTAATAATAATAATAATAATAATAATAATAATAATGCAAATAATGGTTTTTTTTATTTATCAATTGTTGTTTTTTTGTTTATTTTTCAAAGTTTAATTTTATATAGTTTATATATCATTTATTTTCATTATTTTGAAAAATAATTTTTATTTGATATAATAAATCATATAATTTATTATATGTATTATTTTTATTATTATTCATTATTATTATTATGATATTGTTCTCAACCAACCAAACGACTTCTAGGTTCATCATCTGACTGCACAGTTACATTATGGGATATTGGTGTTCCCAGCGTTCAAGACATGACTACTAATGTCAAGTATGTGTGGATGTCTGTGCGTGTATGTATGCAAGTGTGTTTGGTTGTATGTGCGGTTAGGTGTTATGCGTTTGTTTGGTTGTGTGGAAGTGCGTTAACTTTTTTGTGTTTGGGTGTATGTTTTGTATTATGTATGTGTGTTTTTCATCGGTTTATTTGAAGCTTTTCGAATCAACCAATGACAGAAGACTAGCGGTATTCAATAGCCAACCAGTAGCGATGTTGAGTGACATGGCTTATTTGGACGAACTTGATTGGCTGCTCGCTGCGAGCCAAGAGGGTCTCATGGTGTGGGAGATCAAAGAAAAGAACTTTGACGCTAAAAGAAGGTAAGGAGGTTATTGACGGTTGATATTCAACCAATCAAATTCTTTCGGTAGACTCGACAACAAAAAAATTCAATAACAAAGTATTAAAAAATCAATAATATGAATAATAAAAATAACCATGGTAAATGATAATAATGAATAAAATTTAATAATAATAATAATAAGGTCAATAATAATACTGATAATGATAAATAAAATTATAATAATAAACTAAATTCAATAATAATAATAATAAATTGAAGTTAATACTACTAATAATAAAAAAAATAAAATAAGAATAATAATAATTATTATTACTTAAAATTAATAACAACACAGATCGCCATTGAAAGTACTCAGCAACGAGGAAGAGTCGAGTGTTGACGCCTTGTGCGTGCTCAAGAATATGAAGATCGGTTGGTATTGCTATTATTATTATTATTATTATTATTATTATTATTATTATTATATTATTATTTTTGTTGTTATTAATCTTATTGATGTTCAAGTCATTATTTTTATTCAAATTATTACTATTCAAACTTCTATTATTTTTATTATTCAGAGTTTCATTATTATCCAATTTCACTTCGTTGTTAGCTTACCCATGAAGTCATCATTATCAAAGCCACTCATCACCCATCCAATCAGCTTTGAAGTATATAGGTCACCCATTCATAATGGTGTATGACCTCATCAAGTTTGACCTCGTTTTCAAACTTCCTTGGGTTCAAACGGAAGTGGATTACATTGGCATGTGTGCTTTTAAAGGTGAGGGGGTGGGTTGGTGGGGGTTTATGATATTGATATGGGGTGTTGGTGGTAGGTTTGAGGCGGTGATTGGTGGAATTTGTTGAAGAGTGATGGAGAGTGGGTGAGTGTAGTGATGTTAATGGGAGGATTGGTTTGGGATAAATATTGGGATTTTTTATTGGTTAAAGGGGTGGAATAAGTTATAAATAAGATTTTGTGATGTTGTGTGGATGTTGGTAATGGTCTGTTTGGACTTCATTCACACTCAATTGAGATTTTATATGGATATAAAGTCAATTTTGAATGTCAATGCAAATTTTTGACGTTTTTCTCAATTCTTTACAACACCACCATCACACACAAACACACATACACTCTTCTTCTTCACACACACACACACACACACACACACACGCACAGGTATGTTGGTGGCTGGAACCAACAGAGGTGACATACTTTTGTATGACGTCACTTGCCCCTCTAAGCCCCCTCACGTGCGTGTTTTATGGAGCTTCTTTATTGATTTTTTAGTCCTAACTAAAAATTATAGTTTTTATAATTATTTAGAATAATAATTATTTTTTTTGTTTTATTGTCATATTGTTATTGTTGTTTTTTTAATCTTTTTCAGACCCTGGAATGGCCTATTTGTAAAACGGATAGGGATGATATGAAGGATGTGCTGGAAGAAGACGTATGTATCTGTGTGTGTGTGGGTGTGTGTGTGTGTGTCGTTTTTTATATTTTATGTATTTGTTGATGACTTAAGCATTTATGTTATTCGTGAATCCGTAAATAAGAAAAATCTACATAGAAAAAACCAAAGAATAAACAGTCATCAATCATAACAAAGAACAAACAAAAATCACCAATCATACACCATCCGCTATACCAAAGAACAAGAACTATCCACCACGCCTTCTCAAAACTTTAAGCACCGACATACCAAAAAACAAAAAATACCAATCCCACATCCGCCATACCAAAGAACAAAAACCACCGCAGGACCGAGTCTTGAACAAAGTGTGCATCGACAAGAATGGTATGCATATTGTGGCTGTGTGTGATTGTAACCTGGTCTGTTTATGGAGGAGGAATGGTTGAGAGAGGAGAGGAGAGGAAGAAGAAGAAGAAGAAGAGGAGAAAAAATATAAGATGGAGTCTAGGGGAAAAAATATAAAGAAGGGAACAATTAATGAGGAAGTGAAGGTGAGAGAGTGAAGGAAAAGGAGAAAAGAGATGTCAAGGGTCGGTTGAGTGAAAAGGTAATGAGAGAAGATGGGTGAGAGGAGGAAGTGGAAGATGATTGGTGGTGAGGGATGGATGAGAAAAGAACTGGGGGTAAGAATTAGGAGGAAGGGTAGAAGGTTAGGACTATGTGGTGAAATGAAAAAAATGTGAATTGACTGTAATGATGAGAGAGAGGGAAGAGCAGGGATAGGAATAAGTTACAATGGAGGAGACGTGTTGCTTCGACAGATATCTCTATTTATTATCGTTGTTGTATTTATAATCGTTACTTATTGTAAGTTGATGAAAGTGATGGTCGAGGGGAATAAAGACCCGATATCTCTTTGTTTGAACATGATTAAGTTGGGTTCTAAATGAAGAACATCATTCAATGTTGAAGAGATCTGCAACTCTGACGTGCGGAGAATCAGAAGGTTTAAACTCTATTTTTGGTGGGAGTTTAAAATAACATCCTACCATTAATTTTTATCTTAAATCATGTGAGTAAAAAAAATGAAAAAGCGTTGAAAAAATATA
Source organism: Pterobdella sp. o SKG-2022 (assembly GCA_964035795.1). NCBI lineage: Eukaryota > Metazoa > Annelida > Clitellata > Hirudinida > Piscicolidae > Pterobdella > Pterobdella occidentalis. The sequence continues at coordinate 5,157,489 of OZ038322.1, forward strand.
AGATGTATGCATTAAACAAAGCTACAAGTGACGATTCAGTTTAATATTTATATTATTTTTGTATTGGTTTACTCTGTTTTGCATTAGTTATCTTAAGGTTTTTATCATTGTGTTTTAATGATTTGATCTGGTTCTAATAAATGAAATCAAGATCCTTCCTTTTTATAGAGTTATTTTGTCTTTATATTTATTTTTTCACTGAAGCTTCTTATCATAAACTCGCTTGGGGTTTTTATAAAAAAGATTATCAAGCCATAGTAAAAAAAAAAATCAAGATTGGGTACCTCTCTGAATCGTCATATGAGTTAAGTTTGAGAAGACTTCGTGTCGTTCAGTTGATCAGTCTTCTATTTGTATTCAACACCACTGCCGACCTTTACCCAAGTGAATTACTAGTTTATTTCTTTTTTCATTTATTTTGCTAATAAAGATTAACTCACACATTCCAAATTTAATATATATTACTCGAAAAAATCAATATTTTCCAAGTCCATTAAGATTTGACGAAGTTATTAGTAAGTATAACTCGTCATTAGTGGTTGGTGAGGCAGTCAGCCTGATGGATAGACAGAATCATCATCATGAGTGAGTTGGAGCCATCAAGTCAGTAATTAAGTTTTACAGTAAAAACCAAAAATTTTGCTCTTAGCAATTTTATATTTTTATTTAATATTTTTGATATTATTAGTTTATATTATTTTTTTATTTTGCTGATAGTTCTTTTACTTACAAAGGTACTCCACTCACGAGATTTTTTTAAAATTAATGGTTAGTAAAAATTAAATAAGTTGTAGATCTTTGTGCACGAAGTTCAAACTGAAACTTGATTAACTAACTTTTGGAGCCGCTTAGAATAACTAAACAAAACTTTTACAGTGATTTCAAAAGCGAAATTCCATGATAGTTATTGTAGTCACCTCTTTCTGCCATCGATTTTTACAAGGTGGTAATTTCAAAATTTTCAAGCTGCTGGGTGCTCAAGTGATCAGCCAGTATCTAATCATAAGCTGATAAAGGTGTGTGATTAGAGGGACTCACCCAGCTTGAAGGAATTTTGAAGGAATTCCATTACAACAAGAAGCACTCAAAACAGAGGCCTTAAATGGCCGTTTGATCAGAGGTTTCGTTTGGGTGATGAAGCACAGAGAGGTTAAATTTTTCTTTTATTATAAAACTCACTGTAGTGTTTGACACATCTATCAAGTTTTTTTCTAGGATCCTCCATGATTGCGATGTTTTTTCTCTTAAAACTGCATTATTGCGCAGTTGGGTCTGTGTCTTTAAATGAAAGCAAAAATGTCACGCAGGTTGCCTAAATCCTTAGCAAGTTTGATGCAAGAGCTAAGTGCAACTTAATACCTTTTTACGCATTTGCATACTCCAAGTTGTGCTAAAGCATGCGCAGCTTACTAATGAGCTAGAGACTTTTTATAGTGTCTCGATTTCAGCTTGAGCTTCAAGTTTCCTTTGATATGAGACTCAAGCGTGGCACGTGCTTCTCTGAACCAATCAAGATATATTTTTTTCAAATGCCGAAAGTTTCAAGCTTTGACCGAAAAATTGCCTCTTTAAAATGATTTCAATGACTGCCCAGGTCGAAAAAAAAGTCAAAATCCATGCTTCCCATCTTGACTTGATATCTTCAGCAATATTTATTTTTAAGGCCTAGTATATTTACCTTACCCACATTGACTATTTCACTGACAATGAAACGGTTTTGGCTTTAAAGCAAAAGACGACACAACAAGTCTGTGATCAGCATCACAGCCTGCATTCGATAGGACCTTCAAGCTTGTGTCTAGTTCTGATAATGTAGATCTATCTATTTTTTGGATGAAACCAAGACGTTTTTCGATGTAGTTTGCTAAAAAAGAATTAAATAAAGAAGATAATTTCCAAGCTAATTTTCATAAAATTATTACTGATTAATTTTTTGGTTTATTTTTGTCCACACTTTGAAATCTGAAAGCTTTTTAACCTTTTGAGACAGTGGATGAGAAGAATTTTGTGATTAATTAGAGAAGAAAAACTTTTTCTTCAAACACAATTTCAATTTTTAAAGTATAATTAAACAGATCTTAATAGATGTCAACGTTTGTTTCGTTACTTTTAACATAATAATTCATGCAAAACGGCTCCAATTGACCGTTTGAAACGCATTTAATCATATATAATCCAAAAAATTTTAATCTGTCAGTGCAACTATTTATCAGGAAATAAACCAACTCAGTTTCAGTAGTACATTCATTAACAATCAGTTCTACTGTACAATTATATAAAACGATACTTTCGTTAAAACAAAATGTTTAACAATGAATTGCGTTGAAGTTTTCGGAAGCATATTGATAAATAATTCTTAAGCCTCTTTAGACACCAAGATTGCCTTAGAAGGCAAAAAAGTCCTTGGTAACTTAACTTATACATTTTTTAGATCTCTTCACTTTTATATAAAAAAATGTCACTGTAATATAATCTATATTAACATTAAAATACTACTATAAACGTTAAGGTCTGTATTTCTCTGTTCATTGGTGCCCGCCTTGCAAAATCTTCACACCGAAATTATCAAAAATTTATGAGAAGTATGCTAAGAGCATAAGGTTTAAAGTTATTTTTTCCACTTATGACAGGAGTGAAGAAGACTTCAAGGAATATTTCTCTGAAATGCCGAGGCTCGCTTTGCCGTTTGGGAGTGAAAAAATAAAAGTGAATTTTGATTAATAAATAATTAAAAGTAATTAAAAAAAATTAAGTTGAAGATAAAATCGCCTCAAAAGGGTTCTGGTTGATTCATAGAGCACTACTCCATGTGAGTCATGGTAATAGATGAAAAATAAAAATCTTTTTAAAAGTAATTAAAATAAAAAGTGTATGTCTCACAAAGTTTAAGGGTTGAAATGTTTATTATTTAATACTAGAAGCAGTTAGGTTACTTAGAATTGAATGCTAGAGAAAGCCTACTAATGATGTTAATATTTGAATCAAACATTTTTGTTAACTGAATAATAATACAAAGATTTTTTTGATAATGTGAGTTCAACTTACCGAAAGTCGTGTTATTATTCAGTTAATAAGAGTGTTTGGTTCAAATCGTTTTGTTAATAGGCTAGTTTAGTTAATCATAATAACATTACTATTTATAATAATACAAGAAACACAGCGTTTAAAATTGATTGAAAATAAGCTATTTGAAATACTATGGATATTATCTTTAGGTAACTGATACAAAGCGGAAAAAGGGCTAACTTCAATATAGCCGAACCCAAAAGCAAAATAGAAGAAAAAATCATAATAATATAGATTAACCAACAAAAAATCATAAATAATTATAAGCTCAAATGAGGAAAATGTCTACCAAAATGATATTTTAATTTTAATTGCTAATATTATCCGAACTAATGTGTTTATATCCATTACTCAAACACCTCCTTCCACCTTAGGACCTTCAAGCTAGCTACCAAGTAGAAAGAATACCACGCCTTATACTGATTGAATTGGAAAGTGGAGAAGTAATAAGCATTGACGCAACCCTCAGGTTTTCGGCACAAGACTACGCTTGGGACGACTTTGCTGATCATTTTTGAAGAACATTGTTAAACATTGATCATTTGATAAGCATGCCTTGTTTTGAAAAGATTATTTAGCTCAATAAATGTGTGAGTCATCTTGGAAATTTAGTTTATTAAACAGCAAGCATTAGGTAAAAACAAGAATGATACTGATATAAGTATCCATCATTTTGAAAACATCAATTAAGCAATAGGAGCTATTGAATGTAGATTTTAATGGAAATGCAAGGTAAAATATTTAAGTTTTGTTGCTTAGAAATATTTTCAGAGTCAATATTTTGATACTATATTTTTTTCAAGTAAAACTTGAAAAATTCAACTGTCAGTTCATTAGCCTAATGAGTTATGACGAAGTTGAATTTGTCGAAAGTTTTACTTGGACAAAATATAGTATCAAAATATTGACTCTTTGTGAGTTATTTAAATGAAAAGTTTTTTTAAATTGATAAATGATGTTTTGACATAAAAGTTTTTTATTAAAAAAAGAATGAATCAACTCGAAGCAAAAAAAGATTTAGGTCCAAACGCCATAACCACCTGGTTTTAACTCGGTTTCTAAAATCACTTTTATATGTGTAGGATTTTTTTTGAGTTGGAAGAATGAGTAAGTGTATTTGATTATTTCATAAATGTTGTTCGATAATTGAAAGTAGCTTTTGAACTTTTCAAACTTAAATAATTAATTGGTCAGCTACAATTTTTGAGTTTATTGTTGATAACAAATTCACAAATGAAGGGTTTGAAAAAAATTGAAAGCTTGGGAATTGTATGCAAATAGCTTTTCAACAAGCTCTGCCTTATAAAGATCACGCGAACTTTAAATATTTTAAAAGTATACTATGGCTTTCGAAATCAAATCACTGAGTTATGAGAAAATAAGAGCGCTTGACGTAAGTGAAGTTGCATCCGAGAATCTTACTTAAGTTTTCTGTGCAATTTAATGTCTCCAACAATTCTATCTTCACGTCATTCCCTTCAAATATTTAAGCATTAAATACATAGACATAAAAAAAATCGAAAGCTTATAATCGTTCACCGAATGCTGCACACACGTCAGACATTGAGACGCTGAAAGGGTGACCTAGGGTTGAGATTTATCACTGTTATGTACAACAAAGAAACTTGTTTAATGCCTCAGATCTACTTGAAAACTCATTGGTTGGGTAAGACAACACATCTAAAAGATGCTCGCATTTTTTTGAGTAAAGTTCCTTTATGACATCTGCATATCTGTAAAAATTGATTGTATATAATGTGAAATTATACTGCTAAATGAAGAAATTTTTATAACTTTTTTCTCAAATTTGGGCTCACTGCTCCAAACGCCCCTTTGTCCCAAATGAAGTCAAACTTCAGCGAATTATATCTGAAAATTTGTTAATACTCCCAGTAAAAATGATTCGGGTATAAGTTGATTAAAAATATGTAAACCACTTTGGAAAATCGAACAAGTTGCACGAGTAGATCTTCAATGACCCGGTTGGATTCTGTGGCGTTGAAGAGACAAGAAATGGAGTTGGTTTTTGAACATCATTTAGGTATTTTGTTTGGAGTATTTCAAAATTTAGTTTTGAACTATTGTAAATGTTCTGCTAATTTTTTTTCAAAAGATGCTTTAATAAAACATGAATTATTTTATAAACATGGAAAAGTTATGAAGCTTTCTCATAATACAATTTGGACTCTCATGATCTCATCACACCGATAAAAAACAACTTGAAGTCGTTTTTTATAACCTCAAAACAAGACATTTATATGAACTCTTTATGAAGTTTTCTAAGAACTAAATACGATAATGGTTTTATAATGATACTTACGAGAACCTTTGTACTTGAAACAGCATGATTTGTGAACTTATATCTATCAGTCGACGGTTTCTTTAATCTTGTTCTTTTTATTTCAAACTAGGACGCAACAAAAAAAAAATTTTTTTTATCCGAGTGAATGAATTTTATGCAATACTACAGAATTGAGTTTTGATATTTGTATTTGTGTGAACCGGCCATTGGTCAAAATAGGGTTCGGTAGCGCAATAGGTATGTGTCACAAGGACTTTTGGTCCAAAAAATTGAAATAAAAATATTTTGACTAAAATAACTAGTAAAATTTTAAATTTAAATAAACTTGTTTAAGTTTTAAAAACACATTTTTCAAAAAATATCATGAAATTTTTTAAAAACCTTAAGGTATTTTTGACGACTAAATGGATTAAATAAAAGTATAATATTATTATTTATGTTAGAAATAACGTATAGCTATGAAGAATCATACTGTTTAAGAATCTTTTATCATTTGTTTATTCAACGTTTGGTTCTTCCTCTCTTCTTTGTTTTGAGCTTTATCCTTTGTTTCATCCAGGCTCGCTAAAAGCTTTTCTTTTAGAGCATAGTTTGTTACTATTCAAGATTTCAAAGCATTCTATTTGTGAGACAGTATTGAATGCTTTCGACATACCAATTGATAAAAAAATGCTTGAACTTACCATCGACTTTGCAAAGCCTTGAATGTGTAGTCATTGTTTGCTGTCGATCAGTTTTCAATAAACTGTTTATTGCAAATTATATTTTAGTGGTATTTATTGGTTTTTTATTTTTGTTTGTATTGGTTTTTTACTCAGCTTTCAAAGATTTCATGTTTGCATGAAAAGCCAAGCTTAGAGAACTTGATTACTTCAATGCAACTTTCTTTTCTTTTGCAAAGCTTTTTAAATACCTTTTATTCTGCTTTCAATTTGGTTTTGTTTTTAATAACATTTAGTTTTTTTCTAATACCTTTTTGAGCTATTGACAGTGTGATGACTCCAGCATAATATGGTTGAGCAGTAGTTTATGTCTTGGGTTGTTTCATTGTAATCCTGTTGATAGCCATTTGCTCTTCAAAAATGGATTTATTTTTAGATCAGTGTTTGTTTCACGAACATTGAGAGTGGCTAAAGTTATTCTTTTTTAAATTTCTTCACTTTTTTTTCTAAAGTTGACCAGAAGGCTATTGAAATCTTTGGGACGCCATCACTCTTTGGGTAACTTTTATATGAGATTTTTACTAAAGATGTAAAGATTGCGGAAGTTATAATTTTCGAAAATATACCCATGTTTTTGAATAAATATATTTACAGCTGTACTCATCAAGTAAAATTAAAAGATATACTTCTTAAAAGGTTTAGAAAAATGTGCATTTGAGACCTGATAAAGTTTATCATTATTCTGGAGTTGAGTGATGTAATACGGAATGTCATTTTCTCTAAAGAACTGTTCGACAGGTGTTGGAACTAGTTCTACACCAACGAAGCTCAAACTTCTATCTGATATCCTGTCAATCATTGAGGGCTCGCTTTGGCATTTTTTATAGTGGCAATATCAATTACAATTTTGAGATAGTAAGTTTGTTACAATGTCAAAAATAATGTATGAAAATTATTTTCACCATTTTATGTCAAGACTTTTTCCGCAAAAAGGCAAAAAAACATTTAATCTGTTGTCATTTCTTTTTTCCCAATAATCTATCAAAAACCTTCAAAAAATTTCAAGTATTAAAATGTAAGAAAATCCAAATTTCAAAATAATGAAAAAATATTAATAATTTCATTTTGGAAAATCAATTTTTTTGATTAAAATTTTCAAAATTCGAATGGTTTTGATGGATCTGCAAAAAAAATATTTCTATGCAAATTTTTGAAGTGATGGTGGCTTTATCTCAAAAATGAGCTCTACAAGTTTTTAAAAAAACTCAAAAAAAAGAAATTTATGTTTTATTGGAAATTTTTACAATGTAGTTTTTTTGTCAAGGCCACAATTGAATAGAAGCAAGATCGTGGAGTTGCAGAAAAAACTGAGATTTTTAATAATAAAATGAGCCTCTCATTGGTTAAAACGGATTTCCAGACCCTAATATGAAAATCTATCATGATATCTAAACTCTTAAATTAAAAAATTAATTAAATTTGAAGAGCGAAATATTAAGTTTTGGAATTCTTGTTAAACTTGGTTGTTTTCATACACAGGGATTGAAAAGGAAGCAAAAGCAATACTTTTGGAAAAAAGAAGATTAAATGAATTATTGAAATTCTATTCGAACTTAGACTCACTTTGTAACATCTTTAGCCTGCCATCCTGGGCTTTCTTTTTTCCACTCTTCAAACCATGCACCATTGCCATCCATCTCGATTAAATATATCAATCAATTTTGGAAAAGATTGCCACCAAATTTTTTACTAATAATGAATAATGAGACTGTTGAAATTATTTTGGCGCTGCAATATACATATAAATATAACAAACTCCAATCTAGGTAGTAATATGAAGTTTTGCGGAAGTATATATGCTGATTTGTTGAAACTTTTCATAAAAACTTCAAATTT
>OZ038322.1:5165614-5243834 GCA_964035795.1 Pterobdella sp. o SKG-2022
TATATAAAGAGAGTTTCTCTTAAGTGTCATCTACGTACCTAGGATAGAATATTGTCTTTGTACACTGACAATTTCAAGATCATTTATTAAAAATTCTTAAACCACCGTAAGTGCACCCACTGACAATCCATCAGTCTCCTTTCAGTATATTTTGACCAAAAAGATTTTTGGATGGATAATTTTGTGTCATGTTTACAGAATTATTTTTATATTTTGTGACTAAAATTAGACATTTAATGAAGGTTTGATTTCAATTTTTTTAATAAATTAAATGTCGATATATTGTTTAATTTGATGTTTTTCTTCATGAATGAACAAGTTTAACTTTTTAATTTAGCATATTTACAACTTCATGAATATGAATCATCAAGAAAATAATTTTTAAAAATAGTAAACAATGTAACAAACATAAAATTTCTTGAGTATACTATGTTCAAACTTAGGTGAAAAATATAAGTTAATAAGCATCAAAAAATTACTGAAGAAAATCAAACAAACCTGAATGAGAATGAAATATAAAATGCAACATCTTAATTAAAAATCAACAAATATTTTAAATAAACATTTTTATTATTGTTTCTAGTTTAACGTTTTTTGTCTCATTGCACAAAGTTAGAATATTTAAGAATATATTCTCACATGAACACATAAAAAACAAAAATTATTCAGAAAAAAAAGCTAAAGTAGCTAAATGAGAATGATGTATATGAGAATAACTATGAAGAAAATGATACGATGAAGTGCCAACTTATTTGCTACATGAATGTTCATGATAAGGTTGGAGGAGGACAAGATGCCTCCATTTATACTTTATTATCATTATTTCAACTTTATTCAGAAGTTTTTCTGCTTGGTTCAGCATGAAGTTTTTTGAGTCCAAAATGTTTTTTAGTTTTTCTGCTTTCAAAAAATGTTTTTACACTAATTTTAAACCTGTCCAGCTGATGAGTTGATGAAGATGGCCAAACATTTTCTTTTGGAATTTTATTTTTATGTACTTGTTTTTGATTTTTATTTCAACTTGTAGCAGTTAACTGCTCTATTCCCTTTCCCACAATCCTTGACGCTTAGTGAACCGACAGGTTGCAAGAATTTTTCAAGCAATCTGGATTTTTATTAAAATTCAAAGTACAAAGTTTGAAAAATTTTCACTAAGTGTTTATACAAAAGTTATAACTTGCGACTTGTCAAGCTTTTCTCGGAAAACGTTTTCTGGGAATTAACCTCTAAACTCTTGCCTTATTTAAAAACTTGTAATTGAGCTACTTTTTCAATTTAACAAAATTACACAACTAGGCAAACCTAGAAGATTTTTGAAATCACGAATTTTAAATAAATCTGTTGTATCATGGTTTTTTTAAGTTTGAACTAACATTTCAGGTGAGATATTTCTTAGTTTTATTGAATAAAATTATAAAAAACCTGGCTGTCTAGTATTTTGAATTTGAAATAACAACAAATAGTGCTTTGATTGAAAATGAACTTTGATTTATTATTATTATTATTATTTCATTTGTAAGGCGTACAGTTTGCAAACAAGGTTTGCTGCAGAGGCGCTGAACCTACAATGAATACAATATCACAATACAACTTTTCATAAGTGACTTTTTAAGAAACTATGTAAAAAAACGAGATATTTATATTTTTACCACATTTGAAAAATGTAACAAAAATTGACTCATAGCATTTCTCATTGATTTTGATTGAACCTTGAGTTTTTAGCCTTATTTGGTGGTTTTTTATTCGGAATAAAATATCTTTTTCGTGAGCATTGAACCTCTGGGAAAGGTAGATCATTTGGTCTAAATCGCGTTTTTGACTCATCTTCAATGCCATACTTCCAATCCAGGTATTCTGATTAAGAATCGATAAATATTTATGATTAATATATAATAATTATAACTATTCATGCGGATACCATTGAAAAAAGTGCTTTTTTTATATTATTTGAATAACTTTTTGTTTTCAATTTTTCATGAGAAATTTTTGATATATTTATTTTTTAAGGTCAGTTCTTCAAAAGCTTCATCAAAGATTTTAGCTTTCGAAGTGTTGCTGTGTTTTCATGATTTGAAATATCATGTTTGATTTTTTCTATAACTTGAAGTTTTATACTTGAATCAAATTAATAAATCAAACCCTATTCTGAATTCTGAGTATGTGTAGATTTTATAAGCCTTTCAAGACCTGCATCACTAAAGCATTTCTTCTGAAATATAGAACATTTAGAAGTGCTGTTGTGTTTCTATGAATAATTTTTACATTCAAAACATAGTAGGATTCAAAAATATCTTTAATATTGAAATAATTTAAAAACAATATGTACAAGTTTCAAACATTGCTTCAGTAGTTTTTGAGCTTTTACTTAATGTCTCACCAAAAAGTAGTTTTTTTCAAATCTTTTTAGACACAAATCCTAATAAAAAATGTTTTGTGAATATATAATTACTAAATTTGGTTGACTTCGATATTTAAATGGATTTTGAATTAGAAAACAATACATTCAAACGTATATTCTAGAATTTGAGAATACTCAGTTCTTGAATGCTTTATAAACCTAGAACACTAATGCGTTCCATGTGCCATATAAAGCATTTAAGGGATGTTACATTCTTAATGTTTTTCAAGTTGATGTCTTGATAAAGAACTTATCAACATGATAGTTTTAGGCATGAATCACATTGAAATAGACCTCTGTGATCATATAAACTCGAAATTAAGTTGCAGCTTGGAGGGAAGCTAACCAAATGCAACTCAAAATTAAAAAAACAAAAGTCAATTGGTTTTCAACATTCAGAAGCATGCAAACTGCCAACTCAACTAGTAGTACGAGTTAATTATCAAAAGTATCAAAATCAAAAGAGAAATCGAAAGAGAGCTTTCCAGAAGTAAAAGTCGTGAAAGCATCATATGCAATACATAAGAGACAAGTTTCAGTAATGTGAGTTGAAACCAGCTTGGGTGGATGGGAGGAGATTGATGGAAAAATGTTAGTAACTAAACTTTAACCAAATTTTCAAGAAAAAGGGGGAAGCTAGAAACATGGCGGTAATTGAAGAAAAAGAAAAAAAAGTTTTTCTCGAACGAGAGTGAAAGAAGTGTGAGTTTAGGGATTCAGAAAAAAATTGATGCTTGTGATGAGCTTAGTAAAGGTGAGAAAGAAAAAATTAAATTAAAGTAGAAAAAAATGGAGTGCGTGGAAGAAAGGAATGGTATTTGTAGAAAAAAAAAAAAATCGTTGAAAAAAATATGAAGGTTTTGGAAAAGAAGAAAAAGAAAGGAGTGAGAAAAGAATGATTTCAAAGAGATGGTGGTGATAGAAGTGGCTGATAGGATCGTGTTAGTAGTGTGTGGGTGGAAAGTGGGGGTAGTGGGTGGGTGGTTAGTGAAAGTAGTGGGTGGGTGGTTAGTGAAAGTAGTGGGTGGGTGGATAGTGAAAGTAGTGGGTGGGTGGATAGTGGGGATAATGGGTGGGTGGATAGTGGGGGTTGTGGGTGGGTGGATAGTGAGGACAGTGGGTGATTGGAAAGTGGGGGTAGTGGGTGGACGGTGGAGCATAATGATGGTAGATGCTTGGAGCAAAATGATGTTGGGTGGGTGAAGAATAATGATGGCAGGTGGGTAGAGCATAATGATGGAGGATGGGTGGGGCATGATGATGGGGGATGCTTGGAGCAAAATGATGGCGGGTGGGTGGTAAAAAATGATGGTGCATGAATGGAGCATGATGATGGGGGGTGGGTGGAGCAAAATGATGGGTGGGTGGGTGGAGCACAATGATGATGGGTGGGTGGGTGGAGCAAAATGATGGTGGGTGGGTGGAGCATAATGAAGGTGGGTGGGTGGAGCATGATGATGGTGTGTGGATGGAACATAATGATTGTGGGTGGGTGGAGCATAATGATGGTGGGTGGATGGAGCATGATGATGATGGGTGGGTGGGTGGAGCATAATGATAACGGATGGGTGGGGAATAATAATGGTGGGTGGGTCAAGCTAAATGATAGTATGTGGATGGAACATAATGATTGTGAGTGGGTGGATTATAATGATGATGGATGGGTGGAGCATTTCGATGGTGGGTGGTTGGAGCATAATGATACTGGGTGGGTGGGGCATAATGATGGTGGATGGGTGAAGCATGATGATAATGGTTGGGTGGAGCATAAAGATGGTGGATGGGTGGAGCATAATTATGATGGATGGGTGGAGCATAACGATGGTGGGTGGTTGGAGCATTCTGTTGATGAAATAAGTTTAGTTGCCATGCAAAAAGAAAGACGAGGCCCACGTGATGTCTATTCTTTCTAATTTTTTTTGCGCGAGAATCTCAAGTTACTTTCACAATAGCAAAAACGAATTTCAATTCAAATGCTTCGCAGAAATATCTCCACATTCCTCACACTTACACACACTAATATATAAATTAAGTATCCATTTGGGAAAGATTAAGAATAAAGTTTTATTGAATTCTTCTTATTTGACTATAGAGTTTTCCAATTGTATTCAAAATTTTTTCAATTTACTACCAATTTTTCAAATATTCAAATGAAAAAATTTTTTTGAGTTTATTCTAATCCACGAAACTTATTTCCACTTGAGAATGTAAGTATATTTAACGAAGCTTCGTGAAAAGTAAGGATTTGTGCTTTTTTAAGAGTTGTATTAGAAATCCTTGTTCATTTAAAGAGAATAGTGAAGGCCTCAAATTTAATGACTAATAACTTTTCGTCTGTTCTGTCGGCCCCTATAGCTCAATGGTTAAGCATTAGACTAACTACCTAAAGTTACCGGGTTCGATCCCGCGTAGACCGACAATTAGCACACTGTTCCACAGTGTGTTTTTGCTACATTAAATTTGTAGCATGCATTTTGATCTATAAAAAAAGCGCTTTATTTTACTCATGAATGAGACTCACAAAAATATTTTTGACTATTAAAAGCTTGTTTTTTTACTTTTTATAATGGTTTATCGCTATTAATTGGAATTTGTTGTGATATATTACATGTCAGATGTTTCTTATTGCGTATGAAGTTTTGCAGGGTCGGGTGTCTGAGTTAGTGATGAGGTGAAAGTTTGGTTTGGAAGACATGACAAAGTTGATATTATCCCTGTTGGGTTGATGAAGTAAGATGTTAAACAAAACTAATAACTAGTGGTTTAAATTTTTATTAATTGTGTTTTACAGATTGAACATAAAACTTGGACACTAAATAAAGATTAAGAAAAAAAAGAGGACTAAAACTAATTATAACTACAACAGAGCAATTCTGAGCTGATCTTCATTCTTTAATATTTAAGAAAAAACTTTTCTTCGAATTGCTGATTTACTGAGTGTTTGAACAGCATAACAAAACCATTATGTAAAAGGCTTTTTTCAATTTAAAAAAGAGTCACTGCACTGTTTCGACTAGCGATCTAAGCAAAAGTTTAATATTTTGAAGCATTGTAACACTCTGAACGAATAGTTATTTTTGAAAGAATCATTTTTAAGTGTATTTTTTCAGATAATCTCTGTGAGATTTATATTAAGTTTTTTCAAAAGGAATTATTATATATTATGTATAGCCTGCTTCTGGCCCAATATTGAACACCTCTGGGTGAAAGTTTTCACAGTGCAATTTTAAAAAAGTATTTTGTGTTGTTTTTTGCGTAAAAATTTTATAGCAAAAACTATTATGTTTATGTTGTAGCTGTTTTTGAAGAGCACTGGAACCAAGGTGCTTGGGTTAGCTACGACGACACAACTTGGAGGTGTGTTAACATACCAACTGTTGCTCCATCAAAAACGATTTTAAATATTATTTCAAATGCCACTAGTGCAACCAATTGTGCGCTTTATGACTGCTTTTGAAATGAGGTGCCAGAAATGTTGCCCTCCAACGTCATCTTCGCCTCAGCCTTGAGGCTCATGATCGGTCAGATTTTTTGGGGATTTGAAGTATCATGCACTCACTTTCTTTCAAAGCTAGAAACATTAGAGACGCATTCTTGAGTTTCATCTAATTATACTGAAGTTTTATGATATGGTATTACTTATAAAAATTATAGTTTTTTAAAATGAATTTCATAGGTAAAAATGCTCATTCTTGACTAATAAAACAAAAAATTATTGAATAAAAGATCATACGATGTCTATACAATTGCAAAAATCATATATAAAACACCAGATATTGCAGGACTCACTTTGAATTAGGGTCGCGTCAGTGCCAATAACCTTAATGATAATTGAGAGGTGTGTAATTATATATGAATGAATAACTTGTGGAGACAGTAGATTCGCAAATGTGACTTGAGGCGCCATTTAAATAAACAACCTTCCAAACTTCTGAAAAATGTAATAAATTGAAAAATCACTGTGACTAAACTGTAGATTGTTGTTTGAAATATATCGGAACAAATATTCTACTTTGAATAAATCGAGCAATATTAAAGTTATTAGTGGTTGGAAACGTTATTTTTAACTTCAAAACGATTAATCTACTTAAGATAAACTGAAAAATCAAAAGGTCGAGTGTTTTTGTGCATTAAACATTTATAACTTTTATATGTTTCGGAAATATACGGATTTAGATTCTAATAAAAATTTTTGATACTTATCAAAAACAAAAGCATTTTTTACTGTCTATAAAAGCTAAAAAACTACGTATTAAGGTAAATTTAACTGAGAATATAACATTTTAAAGCTAAATTTTTCCGAGCTAAAAATTTGATTGATAAAAAATATTAAAATTTGAATCTTTTCTCAAAAATTTTTTCATACAACTGAAAATTCGAACTTTTTTTGAGTGAACTTTGTCAAAAATGGTGAAAAAATAACTCAATGAGGCTCGGAGGCTGGAGAGTTTAAGAAGGACCTGCTGTTGGTCGGAGTAACAAATCACTTTATCGATCGCCCTTTTCCGCATATTCTTATGTATTGATTATTTTTCAAGCGGGTATTTTATTTTATAGATATATATGGACTCTTTGAATTTCTTCATTTTTATTTTTCTGATACAGCATCTCAAAACCTTCCATTAATTGTATCACTCCTATCCGAGCAATATTAACACTTCAAACGCCAACAAACGTTTTTATCAGTGATATGTGAGCCAGTGAAAGCCAAGATCATTGAACTATTCACCATATAGAGGCCTAATAGTGACCCGGTAAGCCCCATTTGGAGGTGTTCTGGCCCTCAAGTCCCCACATTAAAGTGTATGCTCTCTTATACCATGACTGACTGCAGTTGTTATCGAAATAAATATCAAATAGAATGTATTACATCTTAAAGTCGTATAAATATTTCAATCTTAATTTTGGTCAGAATAGTATGAGAGACTCGAAAATATTGCTGGATAATTTCTTGTATATATGATTTCTATATTGTGAAGTGTGTTATATGCGCATGAAAATGTAAGGAGATCAAAGCATCTATACGGCTGTGGAGGAAAAATAAATAAAAATGGAGCCATTAAACGTTTTTGAATTGAATTTAACAACACTATTGAATGGTAAGTTTTTCAAAGAAATTCTGCTCAGACTTTGAGGTATTTTCTCAAGTTTTTCTTATAATAGCCTTTCTTTGCGCATGTTACAATAAGCAGTTTTATTTGTTTTATGAAATTCAATCTGATATGAAATTCTTTTAATTCAAATTTTTATTATTGCATGGATATCAGAATATGTTTCAAGTTCATTATTTCAACAGTGTCAGAAAATATAAATTTATTGAGTTTCGCTCTCAAATAGGAGTTTTGAGCAGTCAAAAGCACTTAGTGTATCAAAAAATGATAATCTCATGAGACAAAAAATTATAATTTTTTCTTTAAAATTTTTAGAATTTCAAGTTAAAACTTTTTTGGGTTCTATCTAGCAAATCCTTCAATCTTTGAAAATCACTCGAGTTTTTAACACTTTAAATATTTATGTTACAACGAAAGCAATAAATCTGCAGACATCATTCAGCTGTTTATCTCAAACTCTTCTGCCTCATGTGAAATTCCACAAAACACCACTTGATACTGCCACCGCTTCAAAGGCGCCATAAGACCCCAATCCCCTCATACTCACAACCCATCAAAGACTCCTTTCACATTCATGTATTTGATGGCACAACCATGAGTGCTGTCTTTTCAACCACGTCATGGTAATCATGTGCAATTAGAAGTTTCTAGATGGGCGCATGAAGGGCAGCCAATTAAGCACACGGGGTCCAGTGCTGCTTGTGAATTTTTTATTGACGTTTTCGTTAAAAAATTTTTCAGTGTTAAGATTAGTGGTTTGTAAATAATGATAAAAGATAGGCGCAAAATATTTTGGTTTAAAAATAAAAGATATAAAAAGAAATTGAAAAGTACTAAATAATAACCAAACGATAAAAAAAGTGTAAAAAGCAGCATTTATTATATTTACTTGGGAGTTGAAAATAGCAGAAGATTAATGTTACTTTTATGGGGTAAGAGACTTCACAAAAAGTACCTATGAAATATATGCATTTGACAAGTTTTCAAAATGCTTTAGAGGTGTCTGTCAAAAAGATTTATTTTTGAAAATAATGTTTTTTAGATTGAAAACCTTTTTGTTGCAATTATTCAGAGTCTTGAAAAATTTTAATGGTTGCAAATAATTAAAATGGAAGCAGATTGGAAAAATGAGCGTTGCAACTAATTTGCTCTCATTAAATCTATAAATAATTTAGAGTTTGAACTTTCGCAAAAAACCAAAATATTCAAAATAATTCATTAGTCATTTTTTGAGTAGAAAATTTTCAGAATAAAAAACCCAGAATAGTGGCTGGTCACAAGTACCAAGATGCCATCTTCGACTGCCTGGCAGTCAACTTTGTCACAATCAGTTTATCAACTGTAAATAAACTTTTAACTTTTCGTGCAAAAAGTTATTTTTAGAACTTTTTCATAATGCATATATATATATATATATATATATAGTTCTTTCTTAACGAAGCTTTGATCTCGAGAATGACGTTGATAAAAGAAAATTTTTGAATGCTATATTGTAATTTTCAAAATATTAAAATGAAAACGCTTTCAGGAGTTTCTTTTATTCCACGAAGCTTTTCGTAAGATGAACTTACATTATCAAGTGGAGGTGCAAATATAATTTTCAAAATGAAATTAACATGGAATATTCAATAGCGGTACATACTGCTACAAACGATCTTTCGAGAGTGTTGAAAAACTTTAAGAAACAAATTTTAAACGAGAGAATTAATTTGAGTACATTTATGAAAGTTATTAATTATGAATTGCTCTCAAAAGATTCTATTCAAGTGAGTATTTAAGGCAAGATCACCTACAAATTCACAAATTTTTCTCACCGTGTAATTTTTCTATTTTCATGGCAAAGTTTGGGAAATTTTTCCTTTTTTGATTATACTCTCATAATGAAGATTTTGTAATTTGAAGCGAAAAAAATATTTAGTGTAGTGAAGAGACCTGGTGTTGGTGCATTCGGTTTTAATCGCGCCTAAAACGTCCCCATACAAAAAATGAAAATCTCGCAAATGAAAAATTTAAAGTAATAGCTTTAATTTCCACCTAATGAATAAATGGTTAACTGAGAATGAATTTTGAAGAAAGTTTATTGAAAGTTCAAAAAATTTATGGGTTTTTAGTTTCTTTAAATTGATATTGAATTGACTTTCAAAACTCCCAAGCATGAAGAAATTAATAAACTGTGTATATAACTTTTTAGTTTTGAAAATTCATTTTGAAGTTTTTTTGAAACTGAACCAAACTGCCAAAAAATAAAATCGTTAGAAATTTTAGGAAAACTGTCTTTAGTTTGCCAACTCATAATTTTGCATTAATTTTGTTTCCGCTAATCAGTACATACTCTTCTTAAATTTTGAACACCATCAGCCTCTCGACTTTGCATTGTGGAGCAGCAAATATATGATGCTTTTTAAGGCATTAACTTGGAGCTTATGGAAACAAAATCTATATGGATTCATCAAGTACTAGAATGATTTTATAATGATCAAAAGCATTTTAGTGAGTAGTTACTGCACTATGCATTCATTCCTGGTCAGCAGTCAGTGTAACTTAAGAACGATGTGAGAAGTGTTTTCTAATATAGTGACCATGTGATGGGCAAGCCTTGATACATGAAATAAGATTTATTTGGTTTATTCTCATTTTTCATTTAAAGAAACTTTTCTCTAACATAAACTAAAACGGATTTGATAATGCAAATAATATTCTCAGCCATATATTCTATCTTTGAACGAGTATACTTAGTTTTATGCAAAAACTTCAATACGTACTTATTTATTAAATAAATAGAAGTCAAAAAAGTTAATTTTGAGTGATGAAGATGGAGTGAGGTAACGAGATAACACATATAAGGTTTGCGGTATACTTTTGGAAAATGTTTTTGTAAATTAAAAATAATAATTAAAGCTTCAATAAGCTGTGAGTGAGTAGTGAATGGGACAGAAAACGTTGGATTCATTCATATGTTTTCTACAGATGAATATTCGCGAAAAAAGCTTTTAACAGTTTTTCATTATTCACAAAACCTTGTGTAATTAAAACCTGCAGAGTTTTACTAGAACTGCGTTTGAAGGATGCAAATGATCAAAACACAATTATTTTACCATTTTGCCATAAGTATTTAAACACGTTTGAAGCATTGGAAGGCACTTTCAAACAATACAGAATGAAGCTCAGTTTTTTGTTGCAGATGTCGGCCAGGTGTCGTTTGCTTACAGACAAACTTCAAGAGGCATAAAACTCCTGCATTGAAATTCATGTGCACGAACGTGGTGTTTTATTGCGAGATTATTCTTTCATTCATCCCAGGAGTTTATGGCTGTTCATTTCATAAGAGCTTGCATTTGTGAGATGCGGATCTTTAACTCGTTTAAAAGCAATTTGTTAGTTTTTTTGAAATGCGAATTTCAATGGAAGAAGCACTACTTTTAATTTACTGCTTTACTTCTACACTTTTTGTTGTTTTCAATTTTTTAAGCTGAAACGGGGCTTTTTTAATTTTTATGTTTTCTTGTACTAAACATTTTTTGCATTCATCAATTTTTCGGCAAAATCAATAATTAAGTCTGTATTCATGCCTCGGTTGATTCATTTAAACTATTCACCTTAAAAAGTAATGCACGCATGAGGGATCTTTGAAAAAATGAGAGATTTTAATAATTTAAAGATTTAACTTCAAACATTACAAAAGCATCGAGTGAATATAATTTCAAATATTTGCTAGTGGCCAGTGGTTGTTGGTGGTTATGGGAGGAATGTTTTACATGCTCCCATGTTAACAGAGTCAATTCTATTTAAAAAACACTAAAGCATATTTAGTGTTTATTTCATCAATTTTAAATTTTTTAATTTTTGAAAATCCCTTTTATAATGAATTTATCATCTTTTCGTGGAGTCTGCGCAAATAGTGCTAGCAGCGAGGTTCTATAAATAAACTACTTGAAACTAGTTCCCTAATTAAAACTTCCGGCAATTAAAAGGCTTTTTGATGATTTCACAATTTTTTTCAAAAGTTGGCATTTCAAGTGTTTGTTTAATGATTTAAGATTCGATATTCTAGTCTTGCTTGCTCGCAACCTTTCATCATTAACCAAAAAATTCTTCAAAAATGCATTTATAGTTTTCATATCACCATGAAGATTTATAAAGCTACAAAAAGTACAAATGCTGAAATTCACATTTAATTTATGATTCTTTCTCTTTTTTTCTCCCTTGTTTTCATTTTCTTCAGTTCAACCTTCGTGTTTTGAGCACTCTGGCTGTTTTTTGTTTTGTTGTTTTTACACATTTTTCATAAAACAAAGCTTCATTACATGTTTATGGAAACTTTTCTATCGTTGTTTTTATTCTTAATATATAAACTATTATCAACGGTACCATTAATTCCTTGTTTTACTTTACCTGACTGTTATTATGTTTATTTCTGTTATGTTTTTTCATTTTTTTTATTGTTTCTGTTTTGTTTTATGGGTTAATTTTGCTAAAATTTTTACTCTGTGTTTAATTGTTATTATTCATTACCGAATATCCACTCAAAGAGGTTCTTTTTATTATATTTGCATACAACACGTGAACCAGGCCTGACCAGCACATTTATAAGTTACACTCCAACTTTTAGAACTTTAATTGAACCTTTTATAAACGGATTAAGCACTTTTCAATGACTCTTCTCAAACAACTGTTTTATTAAACCGATTTTCCAAATTTAATTAAATACAATAATATTTTTTTAAATACAGCCATTTATTTATTTTTATTCTTTATATCTTTCCTGAAACTATATTTTTATCTTTAACGCCTCATACAGATTGCAATTTATTTGAAAGACGCGCTATATAAATGAGAATAAATAAACAAATAAAAAAATAGTAAATAGATTATATTAAAAATGTGACGTCATAGAAAATAAAATAATCTTTTTTAGCCAAAATAAATACTGCAAATTATTTGAACACTAAAGGTAATTTTATGAAGTACAAAGCTTTTCATTAACAAAGTAACATTATAATTGTTAACGGAAAGCTTTGTACTTCATAAAATTACCTTTAGTGTTCAAATAATTTGCAGTACAGGAAATAAAGTTGTTATCTTTGCTCGACGACTACACAAACGTTTGGCAGATATGTCGGCACATACCTACTTTTGACTCTTCCTGTTCTGCTTCGAATGAGTTTAGCGCTAAAAAATGATACGTGAAAAAGATCAATTTTGCATCAGCCATAGGTTTTATAATCCTTTTAAACAGAAAATTAAAATACTTCTGATAGGATTATAGTATCATTTTTAAACTTTTTGAATTCAAAAATGCTCGAAACTGAGAAAGTTAATTTCATTTTGATTAAGTCAGTTAAAATTTCGAAAAAAAAGTTTCAGTTTTGAAAACAAAAACCGAAAGTAATTGAAGCGATTCGAATTTGGTGAAGTTGCGCAATACTACATTGGCGTCGAGTTATTTAAGTTGGTGCTCAAGATGGCCGCATTCCTTTGATAATAATAACAATAAAAAAATAATAATAAAAATATTTTAAAAAAATTTTCTAATAAAAAAATATTATAATAAAATTTCAAAAACTATTCTTATTATTCCAAAAAACATTATTATTATTATTGATATTACACCCATATTAATTTTTTTTATTTTTTGCATGATTTGAAGCGCAATTTCACAAATAAATTGTCTCACTGCCAATTCCCCATATGCATGAGACCGTCGCTAATTTGAGCATGAAAACTTCTTATTAATACCCCCAAGTATTATAGTAATACAAAACTTTTTTGAAATTCATAAATAATTGTAGTTTTTCATTTTTCAAGTGGCCATTTTATTTCAAGGCACGCAAAGAACTCGGCTCAGCTGCTCCAAATGGCGTTCATACAGTTTCTTTTGACCTACCATTCTATCATTATCATTCTTTTTGCCGTGCTAATCATTGTGGTGGGCAGTGTAGGCAACTCGTTAGTTATTGCAGTAGTCTTCAAAAACAGCAGCCAGTTCACCAGCACTACTAACACTTTCATCGTCAACCTGGCACTTGCTGATTTGTCTTTTCTTCTTTTTTGCGTTCCTTTCCACGCCTTCATTCTAACCAATGGTAACTGGATTTTCGGGCAATGTTTTTGCGCAATAGTGCACTTTTTTCAGTATGCTAGCATGACTGCCAGCGTCTGGACTCTCGTGGCGGTCTCGTTAGACAGGTTTCTAGCTGTGGCTTACCCCCTGCAAACTAAACATCTTAGAAAACCAAAAATCGCTCTCTTTTGTTGCGTGGTTATTTGGCTTTTTTCTTTTGTTATTTCTTCACCCACTCTTTTCGTCTTCAAAGTGCCAATCTATGAGCCCAAACAACTTTTTCGAACAAAAGCCAAAGAACTGAATAATACTGAAATGTATAATGAAACTCTAAATGAAAAAAAAGACTTTTTATGGAACTCACAAAATTCAAATTACATCGATGAAAAAAATAATTCTGAGTTTTTGAATGGTTTGAATGCTGAGTCAAAAAGAATACCAGAAAATATAAAATACATTTCAAACTCAAAAGCTAGTCCCAAGCCATCATTTTTGCTCTTTCTCCAGTCTCCTCATTCATCTACCACACTGCCACCTTCATTAAAACATCAAAAGTTTTCAGAAAATATTGCAAATAATTTTTCTTTTTTTCACAAAAATTTTCATAATTTTGAGCACTTTGCGAACCATACTTTCCTCTATAAAGAAAACCAAAAATATTCGAATGGAGGCTCTTCCAGGATGGAACAACCTGTGCTCAGAGCCAAAAGAGGTTCAAACAAGAAATATGGTGCAAGTTTATATAAGCTCGTGAAAGATGAGTGTACAAATTCATCTCAGTTGAAATGGAAGTACGAAAATAAACTTATGAAAAGTTGCAAGCTTGACCGGTTATCAACAAAAAACCCTATCACACCCAAAACACTCTGTTTTTACGTAAACCCTTGTAGACTGTGTGTAGATTTTTTAAAGAATAGAAAAAATAAATTTTCGATTGAGAACCCTTGGAAGTTACAAGTTGAAAAGTCATTTTTCAACATTAAATTTGTTACAACTTTCAAAAAAACAAAAAACAGTATTATAACACAGAACACTATTTACGATGAAAGTCAACTATTGAGAAAAATTTGTGAAATTTCTACAAAATCAAACGCCAGACATTTTGATTCAGCAGTTGAAAATATACTCAAACATATCGATATTATTCGAGTGAATCAAAAATCTGTCTTGGTCAAAGCCACAAGTCCCAAAAATTATCAGCACGAAAACAAAGCCGAAAAAAATCGAAGTTTTAATGAATATTTGAATGACAAGGCACGTCTCATTAATAAAAGAAGCGTAAGAAAGAACAGTCTCGTATGGAGTAACCACACAAATTCCACCAGACCTAAAAACAACATAAGACACTGCGTGGAAAAATGGGTGGAGTATAAAGCCACGTATTACACCTTCCTTTTTATTATCGCTTACTTCATTCCTCTAACAAACATCGCCATTTTCAGCACAGGCACAATACAGCGCCTCTGGTCGAGCAGCAGCTTGCACTGTAGCGTGCCATCCCGCTCCTTGATGGCCAAACGACGTGGTTCTAAACTCATCATCGCTGTAGTTCTTTTCTTCGCGATTTGTTGGCTTCCCGCCCATGTTTTGTGGCTTGCGGTTGCTTATGTGAAGGTGAAGAAGAACTATGCTCTGGTATTGTACTGCGTAAAGTGAGTGCTTGCATTAGTTTCGTTGCCGTCTGCTATTTGTTTTAAAACTTTTTATAAGGAAATGTGATTTTCCAGCAGTGGGACCCAACTTATGTGATAATTTCATAACTTATAGAAGATTATAATTTTTTTTGAAACAAATGGATCTCGAAAAATTCTCATTTGAAGTGTGATGTTGAAAATTATTTTAAATAAAGATACATTAAATTCTCTGAGAGAAATTGAACTTAAATTTCTAACTATTCCAACAAAAAAATTTGAAGTTATTACTTTTTTGGAAATTTTATCCAACTTTATGTTTCAAAAATTTATTAAAAAATCTCCAATTATCTAAAATTGCTTCTAATTTGAAATTAAGTTTATGGAAAAATCAAGTTTTATGATAACTATTTGAATATCGAATTTCTATCTCAAACATTTGATGTTTTAAATTTCAAATGATTCTTTTTGTACTTAATATAGGTTGTTATCAGTGTTTTTGAGCTATAGCAACTCGTACGTCAACCCCATTATATACGCATTTCTATCATCGAGATTTCAAAAAGATGTTAAAAAGGCATTTTCGTGCTTGCAAACCGGTGCTAAGAATAAAAAGAATTTCAAAAACATCAAAGATTACAACGTTAGAGATGGTGTTAAAAAACAAATGGCAAGAAGTGAAGACACCGCTCTAAAATATGTCGCTGGGAGAAGTAAGAAGAATAGAGACTTATCGATGCAATTATTAGATTCGAAAAGAAGCCTGATCCCGGAATGAAATTTCGATGTGATGAAAACGTTGGCAATGAGATGATGGACGAGCCGATTAATAGATGCAACAAATCAGTTTTAAGAGGAGGTTATGGTTCCGAGGGTATTAAAAAGAAAAGTAAAAAAAAGAAATTCTGTTTTGCAAAGCTTTTGAAATTTCAAGGGAATCTTCGATCAAAAAACAAAAACGTCTTTATAATAGAGAATGACGAGAGCGATAGAGGAAATGTTAAATGTGCTGAAGTTAAACAAAGTAAATTAAACGATAGTTTTTGTGCGCTCAGAAGAAAATCAGCCACGAAATCCTTCGCGACTGTCACCACGTTGAATGTCGATGATGTAATTGAATGAAATGCTTATTTAATTATCATAATGCTCGAAAGTGTATAAAGCTGATAGCACAAAAAGATTTTTCATGTTCCATGCATGATAATTGCATTACTTGCCGTGGCAACCAATGTCAGGATGGCAGCATCGATTTGCGATGAGATTCAACGTTCACTTCTGTAAATCAAAATAAAATTTGTTTCAATGAAGATGCTAGCTTTAATGTATTTCCAATATTTGAAATTGAGTATTTCAAGATTTCGCCGAGATTTAAAAGTGATTGCTTGGCATTCAAAGCGAATCTTCTAGAAAAATCCTTAGTTAACCTTTTCTATTGTGGAAAATTTAATTTGTAAAGATCATAAAGGTGAACACTTTTTGTCTTTTGGCAGATTTATGGTTATGTTTTTGTTGAAAGCTTTCTCTAGTTCTTATGTCTATTGTGTTTTTTAGAGGTAGATACGTCCATAAATTGATTGAAGTTTTATATACAGAAAATCTTGAAACCACTACATTCATTTGATGTTGTTTTTATGGTTCGCAATGAATATAACTTTAAAGCTACTTCTAGGAGTTCAATACGTATAAGGTTCACATATACAGATTAATTATTTGAAAAAATATTTTTTGAAATTTATTACACATTCAAAAAAGTCTTTTGAAGATCAGCTTGCATAATGAAGCTCACAAAAAAATGACTTTAAAACCAATGGAATTTAAAATTGAATTTGTTTAAAAGCATCTCGATAAATTTTTTCCACTTCAACAAAATTACACTATTCAAACTGTATATAATTTTTTATATCACTAAATACTCTTTAAGTTGTATAAAAATTTGGCATGTGCTGAAGATATGTTCTCCTATTTTAGGAATCATAAAAAACAACTATAAGAATGATTGTAGTACTGAAGCTTGTTGAATATTATTCTATTGAAACTGTTATATGGCTTGGAGAGATTTGTGAAAATGAAGATTGTATTCGGTATTTTAAAGTAAATTTAAGGTGAATAATTTGTTTGTTCTGTCAACCAATGTAGAAGCATAAAAGCCAATTGATTTTTCAATGTTTAGGACTTCGATCAGAAAGATAGTTTTTGAGTAATAAAAACGGTTTTGTTTTTCTACAATTATTAGCAGTTTGAATGGTTTTATGTCGGTGTTATAGTGCTCATAAATGTATACCCTTAGGATCTCCCATTAAAAAATGAATGCCTGAGTTTTGGTTATAAAGCCATTCAGTATTAATAATATTTTTTCAACCACATAAAACTGTACTTTACACATATTTAAAACTCAAAATTATTTTTTTGCATTTCAAACGTCAACCCGACTTAACAGCTTATGTGATTGATTTCGAAATAAATTCCCATCTCAACATTCTCATTTGGCGAGTAACCTTCTTAATCGATTTTTTGTATTTTGAAGACCAGATCTTTGGGTATTTGAATTTAAATTTAAATATGGACTTTCTTTAGATTGTGTCTACATTGCTTTTCATCAGAACATTTTGTTTGTTACAAGCCCATTAGTCAAACGCCTATGGAAATATTGATATTTGCTATAAAACATCATTTTTAGCATACAATACACACTTTTCAAAAATTGTTTTCGCTCACAAATTATTACGTTTTATCAAAAGCTTGAAAGTTCATAATTTTGATTATTCATCAAAAAATCCATTATTTTTGTAACGAAAATTCTAAATTGATGAACTATCAACGAATTGTCAGTGAATCAAAGTTAGTTATAAACGTAAAAACGCCTATTTAAGTCGATGAAGCTTATTCAAACACTACAAAATGTGAGAAGATAAATGAGAAAAGGAAGAATGGAATATTTTCGCTCAAAAATTTATCGCAGTCAGCCACAGCAGAGTCCATACAGGCAGAAACAGCAAATAAATGAGTGGAAACGACCACAAATTAAACAAATGATAATTCAACATAGACGACATCAATCCGTCTCCAAGGTTTCTGAAGGAAGCGTGCAGTGATGGTAGTTTGGCTTTCTTTTCGATGTATAAGTAAATGATGGAAGCGGTATAGAGGATGCTCAAGGGAGATAAGATTAGCGTCATCAGCACCTTCAAAACCTTCGTCCCTCTGTTGGTGGTTTCATAAAACATTCAATAGTTACTAGTTTTACTTTCCAGGGGAAATCTCAGTATTAATTTCATGCAAATAAAAAAGTTTGCGATGCAAATTAATACAAAAATAAGATCATGGCTAAAAAACTATCAAATCATAAAATGATGAACAGTACAAAACACCAGACCTGTAATTGCTGTAGGGACCGTTAAGAACTACCAGAGGAGTCCAGAAAAGAAGGACGAAGAAAAAGAGGGACACGTTGACCACAGAGAACGCTCCACAAAAGGTGGCCAGAAGGATGAGGTTTAAAAGGCGCACATGTCTCACATCCACTCTGATGTCTGCCCCCCTTGCGCACCTGTCCGACATGATGTTGTGTCGTGCAACATAGCTCAATATAACAAACAAATATCTCTAAAAGCTGTCCTGATCCATTTAAGCCGCTTTATAAGACATACTAACTACACCAACACGAAAACGTACGTATAACGATAAAAATTTTTCAAGTTAAAAAACTACCAACAAAAAAACGTTTAAACAGATCTATTCATAAGGATTAATGCCCATTGAACGCCTCATGACAGACTAACAGCCTGAAGAGGAAGGGGTAGGTGATGATGCACAGATGAGCGATGATGAAGTTGATACTCATACTGTCTTCCACCTCAACTTGGAAATCACGTGACGACCTGTTTGTGATGGTGTTATGAATGCAGTTTTGAATTTGATGTTGCTTGCTTGATGTTTATTAATGTTATTATCGGTGTTAATAGTGATAATGGCAATAGCTGTAGTCATAGTTTTAGCCTTAGTAGTAATAATAGTAATTTAAGTAGTAGTAGTAGTAGCAGTAGTATTAGTAGTAGTAAAAATAATTTTAGTAGTAGTAATAGTAGTATTAGTAAGTGGAGAAGTAATTTGACAAATTAATAGGTGTTTTTATATCCTCAGTATTTATAGTTCACTTTCGCTGATGAAAAAATTAGATATATTTTTAAAAAAATTTATTTTATAAAAAAATTGAAGTTCTTTTAATAAAATATTATATAAAAATTATCTTAAAAAATAAGCATCCGCTTTAAGGATATGGTTGAACTTATGAAATCTCCGGTTTATTTCTTGGAAAGAAATTTATCTAAAAACTCCTCATTTGACGGAATGGAAACAATTATAAGAAATTGAAATTGGCTCTAAGTTGAGCTTCGTCATAAAACCTAAAAAAGTGCTGTTGAATTTTTTTTAAATTTTTAGTTTTGTTTTTTGTGTCTGCATAGTCTATCATAATCATTTAATCATCCAAAATTTTGTTGTAGAATAAAAAAATCAATTTTCTATGCATAACTAAATTACCCTGGTACGAAAAAAATGCAAATACTTTTTTTAACTGAGCAACACAAAGTTTGGCTTGGCAAATGATCATTCATTTTTTTGATAAACTGTTTAAGTGTGTGAATTTGGATTTTGAATTCAACATTTGTGTCAGACTGTTGTCAACCCTAGTTAATAAGACATATACAGTGCTAACATCTAATATGCACTTGTGAAAATGCGTTGTAAAAACTGCAGTGTCATCGAGGTTGGAAGCACTATCATACGTAAGTAGTGTAATAACAAAAACAAACATTTTTTAAGTTCATATTCTATATTGCAATGTTTATTTGTGGTAAATATTTTTCTAATTAGAGAGGCGATAAAGTAGAACACATCAAATGATTGTTCGGTTTTACTACTAATATATCATTAATGAGAAAACAATATTTTTCTGATGTTTCCAACTCTTTCTTGTGAGTACTCTTAGCAATGAAAACATCCCTGTTAATGAGAAGAACTTCAAAAAACCTTGTCTTCTAATTATCGACGTAGAATAATTTATCAAAACGGGTAATTTTGAGATTTTAAAATTTAGCAACATAGAAATATTTCGTAATATTTTGATTTTTGAAAGTTACATTGGTTGTTTTATGTTTCGAAATATAATCAATATGTAAATTTTTGAAGTTTTAATAAAATTTATATTCTATTACTTTTTTTAAAAGCTATTTACGGTAAAATTATGTGAAAAAAGAATTTGCAGAAAAAACGAGGTGAAGTAAACAATTTCATAACTGCTGCTTGGAATTTTAGACCTCAAGATGGTATCCCTTATAGGGAAAGCTTTGTTAGTAAAACAGTTGAATATTCGAATTTTTGCATTTGTTTTTTTCACCATTTTAAGCTCGTATTTTACGACCCTGGGTAATAATTGCTAGTACCACTCTTATCAATACTTGATATTTATTTTAAATATAGTGCAGCTTACAAAAAGTTACACACCCTTAAAATTGAAATAACTTTTGACCAGAAGCAATTTTCTTACATTTAAATATATCATTGAAAATTTTTTGAAAAAAATGAATGATTTGACGAAAAAAAAATCAAACTAGAGTATAGTTTAGAGGGTCTTCAACAAGCGTCTTCAAAAAATCTGATCAAAATAATTCGCGCATCTTTTCTTTGAGCGATAAAAGTAAGCTATTTAGTTTATTTTGGCTCTAATAACTATTTCCTTAAACGATTATCATTGTGATTCAAATATTTTAAAAAATTAGAGAAAAATTTAATCAATTATCTGAGAGAAAGAAAGTTGAAATTTCAGTATGTAAAAGGGAAGGTTGGAGCAACAAAAAAATTGCCAAACAGCTGAAACACTTGGAATCGACAATAAGATTCTATTTGAAGAATTTGAGCAATACAAAGTTAAAAAAAAACACATGGAAGAAAAAAAAATTGACTTAGAGATGTTCGCAACATAGTTAGAATCACTTCGCAGGAAGGAAACTCTTCAAC
The DNA here is from genome assembly GCA_964035795.1 of Pterobdella sp. o SKG-2022. Lineage (NCBI taxonomy): Eukaryota > Metazoa > Annelida > Clitellata > Hirudinida > Piscicolidae > Pterobdella > Pterobdella occidentalis. The sequence continues at coordinate 5,186,831 of OZ038322.1, forward strand.
AACAATCAAAAATCATTGGATTTTCCTGTTGCCACAGTTTGTCGAGTGTTGAAGAATTATAAAAATCTGCAATATTCAAACCAGCACTAGATCTAAAGGCAGCTCATAAAGAAGAATGAAGTTTGCCGAAGAGAACATTTTTTTGGAAGTCTGAGTAGGACGAAATAATTTTTTCTTACGGGGAAAATTTTAATTTTGATAGACCAGATGGATGTCAGTACTACTGGCATGATTTGCGGAAAGACCCAGGGATTTTTAAAAAGCATGTTGACGGAGGAGGATCAGTGATGGTTAGGGGCGGAATCAGCGTGAAAGGAAAGACCGACTTGGCAATTTTGATAGAATGTCAGAACGCAAAAAAATATTCCGAAACATTGAAAAAATGCACGTTCTAAATAAATTTCATGGCAAGAAATTTATTTTCCAACAAGACAATGCGGAGATTCACAAGTCCAAGCTGGCAAAATCGTGGATTTCGCAACAAAAAATCGATGTTCTCGAATGGCCATCAAAGAGTCTAGACCTGAGTCTTATTGAAAACGTTTGAGGCTATTTGACCAGTGGCTTATCAAAATTGAAAAAAATATTAGTCTGTTCAAGACCTTGTAACCGCCATTCTTTGTGCTTGGCAGGGTATGCCTCAAAATTACCTCATAGCATTGATTGGGTCAATGCCTAATCGATGTCTTAAAGTTATAAAGGGACAAGGACAAACCCTTAATATATAAATTTTTGAATAATTATATTTAAATAAAAATTACACTCATTTTCAGTCAAATAGTGCGCGAATTATTTTGAGCAGATTTTTAATCCGCGATTTAAAAAAAAATTAAATAACTTCAAAAATATATTTTTTCATACCAAAGTTATATCAAATGATTAGTTTTAAAAAAATCCTTTTGATAAACAAAATTCAATAAGAAAAAATCTTCTCGATAAAAAGTTATTCCATAAATTAAAAGTGCGCGACTTTTTGTGAGCTGCACTGTACATATATATATATATAATTTTTAAAAGTTCTTTTTTAATATACAGTTACATTTATTAGTTTTTTATCGTCAGTCCTTATCATACTTAAATTCAAGTATCTTTAATCCGAGGCCGATGAGTGATGCCGTCGAAAGATTTAATTTGGCAAGTTTTTACTTTTAATCTACCGAAAATATCTAAAAAGTTACTAGAACAAACAAATTCTTCTTTCTCAATGTCTAAAAAATTTATCTCAAAACAAAAAAATTTGAAATCTTTGAAAAATGTTGAAAACAATTTACTCTTTCAAACTCGGTGAGTGCATTGTAAAGAAAGGAGAATACTTGCTGATCCTTCCAAAGCACCATGGCTTGGGTTTTGTGATCAAAGAAGAATTAAAATTCTATCACAAAAGAATTGAGAATAGCTTACACTAAATGAAAAAATGGTGAAAATTTTGATAATCTATGCACCGACTAATGTCAATAAATAAGAAGCATGAAAAGAATTTATCATCAAGCTCAGCAAAAACATGAAAACTGCAGACACTATGCTTGAAGATTTCAATTACAAAATTTTAAACTGAATAGTCCTTTCAAGCTTCGAACAAGATGGATCACTCAAAACAATTATTAAATCACAATTTCAAGCAAAAAACCCTGAAAATCAATAAAGAAAGACTAAAAAATTGATCTACAACAATTATCTCAAGAAATCACATAAAGCACCATCATTACACTTTAAAAGCATCAAAAAAACTCCTCAACACCTTGTTGTGATGAAATAAACGAACTATCAAAAAACCAGAACTAACTCAACAATAAGATCACAGTAGCTATTAGAACAGAAATCCTCAAGATAGAACGATACAAAACATTCTATAAAATAAACACTTATGCAAGGAAAGACTGAACTATACGATAGAAAAAGATTGCAATGAAATTGAAAAACTCAGCAATAAGCAATTGGCTTGTCATACTTTCAAAAGATTCACAAAAAAAAGAGCCACTTATTCTCACATTAGCAAAATAAACAACATTTGATGAGAAAATAATAAAAAAAGAAACTTGCAATTTTTATGAAAAAACAAGCCATAAACATGAAGAATCTCTCAATTGCTTTTGAGAAGACCTAAGATTTCTTAACAATGCAATAAGTCTTTAGAATTTCGCGCGTTATTATATATTTGCTATTTTACTCCTAGAAAGAATGAAAACCAAAACACAAGGAATCTTGCCTTTGTCTCAACCAGCCTACAGAGCAGAGATCAACGTGTTCGTTATGAACACACTAGAAAGCCAAAAGAATCACTTCAATAGGAAAAACCACGTTTTGTCTGCTGAAATGTCTAAATGACGTGCTCAAAGAAAGAGTTTTTTCAGATCCTCGAAAAGCACTTTTATGATGATGAGATTCGGATAGTGCGTTACCACATGGCTTCTACTACATCGTGTGTGAAGATTGGTGACAGCTATGAAAAAGAACTGAAAACCAACATTGGTGCCCCAATACTTTTTATAATATAGCGGAAGACCAAAAATTCAACTACATATGCAGCCGATCAAAACTTCTATTCTTTAGCTAAGTAAACAATAGAAAACATATAAATAAACATCACTGAAATATACTTCAAATTCAACCTAAATTCGTCAGAAGCAGAAACATTTGGAACAAATGATTAAAACACACAAAAATACTTGGCACAGTATTTCAAAAGTAATTAAAAAAAATAAATAAAAAAAGCAAACATAAAAGCGATGAAACATCAGAAATATTTAACATCGCAAAAGGTTGAAATTAAAAAATAAAATCAAAATATACCTCCCCTACATCAAACTTATACTTTTATTGCTCAACTTGGACTCCAACAGAAACAGATCTCAAAAAGATAGAGACGTTGGAAAGCAAGTGCTCAAGAAGTTTATAGGGTTTTTCATCCAAACGAGATACTATACCAAGAACTTCCGAAAAAAAAAGCAATCTCGGTGGTATATAAGAAATGATTGAAAAAAAAGATGAAGCTACCTTGATAACATCTCAAACGACAAAATCTTCCAGTACAAACAAAAAGTGAGAATTCCATCGACATAGAAAGAAAAAAACGTCTGAGAAAAAACATGTCAACTTTCATCAAGAACGACCTCAAAAGAGAACTCTTAAACTTGGAAGCGAAAAATTTGGCTCAAAAAAGAGAAGACTAGAAAAACAAAATTTTCGTTAAAAAATATAAGCTAAAAATTATTCCAATACGAAAAAATTTGAAAATTTAGTTTGCTTGTTTATAATAATAATAATATTAATATTAATATTAATAATAATATCCTTAATTACTTGTGAGCAAGACAGCAAAGGGGAATTATATCAAACATTTATAACCATCTCAACTTGCCCCCATCATCTCCTAATCAAATTATTTGAAAAAATAACAATGCAAAAAAAGTAAAACTCAAAAAAAATGCGAAACTGAAACTCAAAAATCATGCGGCAAAAGTGGCAAGCACAAGAAGTGCTAATGCAGTGTTAAACGAAGCAAGGCCTGGTTGTTTTAATTTAGTGAGATGCCACTATGCCGGCTACAAGAAAAAATGCTTTTCGTTCTCTAAATTGTGTTTTATATTTCACATTTCACTATATTTCACATCTGAACCTTGAATTTATCTATTACTATCAGACGGTATCAGATAAACTTTTTTGTCCAAGACTAATATTTTTCAATTTTTCCAAAATTACAATGTTCTAGATAGAAAAAAACGGACATAAATATTATTTGATTGATTGATATTGGTACAAAAATAAAATCAAAAAAAACTCAATAATTAAGTATATAAATTTCAATAAAAAGTAAAGTCAAAAATTTAAACAACACGCAATTCAAGCAAATTTACACTATTTTCTCACCAAAGACAATATAAAATAAAATGGCAAAACAAACCTGATAAAGAAACCAGTGGAGTAGAAGAAGACCACAGGAATGCTCAAAGCCATGGAAGCGTACAAAATGAAGGATAGCAAGGAGGATGTGTTGTTAGGCTTAATGAAGACATCTGCCGTATTCTCTACCTCGCTTACAACAGTGTTTTGTGAGATGTCTTCCTCTTTTTCCTTCGTTTCATCTTTCCTTTGTAAATCTTCCTTCAAGGCTGTCTTTTGTTTTTCAAATCTATTTCTCAAGCCTGTTTCATCTTCCGTTGGTTTTCCATCATATTTTTTATCTTCAATTACTTCTTCCATAGTAGCTGCATCTTCGTCGCTTTTTTGCGGTTCTATATCATCCTTGCCGGCATCTTCTTTTTCACTTTTGTTTTTGCTTTTTGATTCTTGTTCTTTTTTCATCATTCCTTCTTCTTCTTCTTCAGAAATCTCTATTTTGACCCTCAACGCGTACATAACGTTAAGAACAATTTCTATTAGATTCTCGATCGTTATTCAAAATAAAAATTTTTAAAACGACACTAAGCAATAAAAATTCATCGATACAAGATTATACGATATAAAACAAAGAGATGGATGTTTGATAGACGATAAAGGATATTTTGAGAACGATGGGCAGAAGCATGAGGCCCAGAGGAGGCATGTACACTCCGATGGACACGTACCTGTGCAGCAAGTTTTATCGCTTTGAACTTGTACTCAAGTGGTCGAGTGTAATTTGAATTTATGCAAATTATTGTTTTTATTATGAATATTATTATTTTTATTATTATTATAACTATTAATTAATAATTCGATCTATGTTTCTTAATAACTGATAAAAATTTTAAAAATTGAATAAGTTGCAAATAATGATAATGCTAATTATAGAGAAACACTCGTGGCAAGCGACCGAGAGTCGAAAGTGAGTCATTAAGAAGCAACTGATGCAGAACAGATTATAGAGAAAAAAACTTTGTTTCCGATAAATTTAAAACCCTGAAACCTCCATCGTGGAAAATTTCAACTTTTTGAAAAAAAAGTTTCCTTTAATAAATGTATTTAAAACATGCCTCATTTTTAAGTTTTGAAGAGAATATTGAGAAAAACGTTAAACAAGATGTCTCCCAAATAAAATGTTAAATGTTTACTACTAATAATAATTACTATTATGCAATTAACTAAAAACATTTATATCTATATATTATTTATAATGATAGTCATTATTATTCATTAATGTCTTTTTTCTCATAACATGAGGTTGAATAATAACCATCATCATCATTAAATCAAAGTGAAACTCATAGAAACTTAATGCGAAACTAACCTGGAAGGTGCAGGGATGAGGTAAAAGAAGAAGGACTGGTGAAACCTCTCCAGCAGGTTGTTTAGACTCCTCAGAATACCCTCTACCACTCTGAAGGGTGAGACAAATTCAAGATCGTGTGGCAACAGATTTAACATTTTTTTGCTTGTGATGTTTGCCAATTTTCCAAAGTTTTTTTGCATCTAAGCAAATAAAAGTAAGACTACAAAGGCGGTAAACGATAAAAAAATTTTCAAAAAGCACCATCGTCCATCGTTTTTGTAATCACATTTTTATTGGGTTAGAAGTTGACTATTTTCGCTAGCATACAGAAATGTGCTTCTAACGCACGTATCCTTTTAGGAAGAACGGCGGGCAGAAACTTACATGATGTGTTTTGCATGCGTTAAAACAACTCCAGGCTTGCTTGATTCGGAATGCTGAAGGCCGCGTCTCTTGATTCTTGCACATCGCACAGGTATTTGAATATGTCCACTATTTCTATCACATTTTCAGATTCTCACATGTGTCGTAGACAGTTACTACTATTGAAGAATATTACGTCGTTAGCCTTGAATGGTCGTTTTAGCGATGGTGAATCCAACGTTTGCTAGAAAAGTATTTGAAAGAGTTGGCACAGACAGTACAAGGTCATTTTCCTTGTTTGGTGAAAAGTACATAAGCGTCTGACAGCCAAATGTGAATTCTATGGCTTTTTTCTTGTCCATGTTCACTTCGAAGCCATATTTGTGAAGCACTTACATCCATATGTTTAGTCTTTCTTCAATTTCCGTCTGAGAGTAGGTCGAAATAAGCAAGTCATGTGCATAGAACAGTTCAATCAACTGCTGATCTCTTTTTGAATGACTTTCATCATAACAGTAAAGAGTGTGAAACTTTGAACTAAACTTTGATGAAGAAAAACTTTGAAAGGTCTGCCACAGATCTCATTGATGGAGACGTAACTTCGGTGCTTCTTGTACATTGCTCTGATTAATTAGGTTGAAAGTTTCTTTGCTTTAATGAAACCTTTTCACGTTGAGAGACTTGAGAAATCACCCAGTGAGCAAAGATGAAAGGTGGCCACGAAAAAATATTGCAACAATATCAAGTAAATTAAATATTAAATAGATATTTTGAAAAAAAAAATGCTCAAAACTTGAAAGATCATGCAAAAAAACACGAAACAAATTATTAAAGTTCCATTACATTCCAGCTACTGCGACGCCTACAACAGTATAATCTAATATGGATATTATTATTTTTTTTTACATAAACAATGCAGGGATTTTAAAACAATAAAAGATAATTGAAATATTCATTTGGCTTTCGATGACATATTCAAAATATTTCATCTCAATATGACAAAATTGTTAAAAATCTACAATAATATTAAAAATATATAATGCTGAAACTAAAGTAACTAACTAATCTTCATTTAAATACGTTAACAAAATTATTATCCACTAAAGCACTCGAAAACAACAGACCGTTGAACATCACTGAAGCCCAGTTGTGCATAACCCTTCTTATCAACTCCCTTGATGGTCAGAGCCTCAATGGAGTATGGCAAGAAATAGCCATGGTTGCCTGCAATGCATTTAACACATTATGGATTATAGTTTTTCATAGTAGATTTTATCCTTCAAATTCTCATTCTTGACGAATAAAACGTAAAATACATTGTATGTTTATACAAAAGAATTTTGAGTATTTGAGAATACCATGGGAACGTAGGTGAAGCTATTATGATAAATTAAAGCGGAAACTCTCATTTAAATTTTAAAAAAATGCATTTTTAGATGATATATTTTGATGAGAACAACGGCCTATATATTGTATAATCCAAAGGTATATAATAAAATTGAAAAAAAATGTACATAGTTTCAAAACATCCTGTATTTTTATATTTGAATATCTTCACTTTATGCCCGTCAGGCATGTTTGTAAAACATGCCTGACGGGCAAATGACAGTTTCACTCATCAACATTTTTAGCTTTGTTTTAAATAAAGGTGTTTCTCAAAAAAATCTTCCTGAGTTATTGTAAAACACACATAAATTTCTTGCAGAAACTAATCCATCACAAACAAACTGCACAGACCAGTGGGAAAGTTGGAGGCGAGGTGGCACATCATCGAGGCCATGTTCACAAAACTCCTCCAACGCCTGAAGGTCTTGAGCTGGTACAGCCACGTGTTGTGCTGTGGTGTCAGTCATCATCACATTCAATGGAGCTTCATTGTATAGCATGCATTTAATACAACATACTTGAGACTTTCAATATAAAATTCAAAAATATCGAAAGAACAAAGTCAAGTTATTCAACAGCACCATCAATCAAAACTCAATGTCATTTTTTTAAAAAACATCTTTGAAAGATTAAATAAGAATTATTTGCATCAACTCCGTAATCCCACTATAGAAAACGGAAAATGTTGAAAGATTGTGCTTCTTACATAAACATGCATGAGTAAAATTAATGAAAACTAAAAAGAAGTTATTGAAAGAGGTTGAAAGGAGGTTGAACATACATGTATCTGTGTCACAGTTTGGGTTTTGGCCAAATGATGTTGATTATAAAGCCGTTGAACTTGATGGAAATAAATATGAAGTGGTTAACCAATTTTGTTATCTAGGAGATGTGATTAGTGCTGGTGGTGGAGCTGAAGCTAGTACTATTGCCCGCTTAAGGTTTGGTTGAAAGAATTTTAGATTACTGTTACCTCTGTTAGCCAGTCGAGTCATTTCAGTTGGAACAAAAGACGTTTATATGCTGCTTGCGTCAGGAGTGTTATGGTTTATGGTAGTGAGACGGCCTCTTAAGGTGGAAGATATTACTAGAATATCCAGAGCTGATAAGATGATGATCAGGTGGATGTGCAATGTAAGCTTAAAGGATGGCAGATCATCAGATGAATTGAGGAACAGACTGGGAATTCCAGACATCACTGAGGTGCTACAGAAAAAAAGACTGAGATCAGGATGGATGCTGAAAACCCAGCAAGTGCTTGCAGGCATGTTGTGATAGAGGGTAAACGAGAACAAGGTGAACCAAAAAAAACATGGTCCCATTCAGTAAGCAACGATCTTAGAAACGTGAAACTCAAACCTGAACTTGCCCAAAACCGAAGAACGTGGAGGATAGCCATTATGAGAACCCGTCCAACCCATGCTAGCATGGAAACGGACGCAAAACGAAGATGATATGAGCACAACAAACGCCTCGTTTGTTTTAAAAAGGCTTCAAGGGGATAAGAGAGATGAAAGTAACTGTGTGAATCGAGGGTCTGTTTTGTCGCCATTTTATATAGTTACCGATCTTATAGCAGAAGTGAAAGTGAAAATGAATTGCAGATGATCTAGTTTTCTTGAATGACGCCATGTAATGCTTAAGAAATTTTTAAACTATAAAAAAAAATTTTAAGAGAAGGGTTTGAGAATTAAAAGTTTGAAAAATTCTCTCTATGGTGGTTTTAGTATAAAAAATGCAAAAAAGTAAAGTAGACCTATGTAGAGTTTGCTGTAAGAAATTTGACTCATGTGTTCAATAAAATCCATTTAATAGCCTGTTTTCCTTTACCAAGGGTTGGGCAAGTGCAATTTCTGGATCAATGATAGGTGTGCAAAGATTTCAAGTGTTCACAAAGCTAGCTAAGGATTTCATATACTTGAAATTTGAAAGTAGCACGGGCCATTTCACACAACCTGTAGAACCTTAATGCGATGGCATTGAGGAGTACATTCATTTCTTCACTTGGGAAGTAAAGTAGATTCTAGCGGAGATGGTGAGGCAGCTTTAACTGCAAGAATGAGAATAGACTAGACAATATTTAAGTAATGTGAAGACATTTTATTATCTAAGAGTTTTCTACTCGAAATCAAAACGAGTTTATGCAAGCCGTGTTATATCAACAACTTCGCATGAAGTTGATGATATTGATAAAACGAGTAGGATTTTATGTTAGATTTTATGTAAATAAAATAGTACAAAGCTATGATGAAAAAAAATTTTGAAGTAGATTTGAAAAAAAGAAATTATATATTTTAGGATTTAAGAAATAATTAGAGATATGGTTAAAGCTAGCGGTGTGAGATAGTTTGTCGTGAAAAGGGATTAGGAGGATGTATAAAAAACAAAAAAAAGTATTTATTGAATCAAATTCACGAAGCCTTTCTTCAAAAGATTTCACATTCTTAAGTAGCCACTTGGAATAATTGTTTCAGACTGCATAAAAGCACTTAATTCTTAAATATATGGTTCTGAAAAAGTTAGATAACAAATAGAAAAATGAATTAGTTTAGAAAATTTTAAAGTTTGTTTAAAAGAAAGATGCTTTTAATTAAAAGCGATGTAGCTTAGAAGTATATAAAATTGAAAATTCTCCCAAATAGAGTATATTTGACCACGCCCAACATAAAGGAGATAAAAGCTAATTCAAAATCTTGGTAAGTTTAAAAGTTGGTCTGAAAAAAAAAAGCATTAATGCAATCTATGTATCTATATTAATCTATTAGAAAATGTTTTGATGTTGAGTATTTATACAAGAATATTTATTCGTATTTTTCCCAAAACCATAGAGTGGAGAAGAACCATTATGAAACCCCATCGAACCCATGCATGGATGGAAACGGACGCAAAACGATGATTTTGATCTTACCTAAAAATACTTATATAAAAACAAACCGCTTCGATAAGTTGTGTTCTTGATCCCTCCTTTCCCAGCAGTCGATCAACTGTATTGAAGAGGTCCAAGTTAGGCAGTTTTCCATTCAGACCCTCAGTCTTGGTGTTTGTAGTTTCAAGTTGATGTTTTTGAATAATATCATCATCATCGTTTAGCGTTGATATAACACCATCTTAAATCAGTTAGTTGCCAAGTAAATCGACAATCAAATCAAAAATACAATCCAATGAAATCATAGAATTGTTACATTCACCAGCGTTAATTAGAAATTCAAAAATATCTCTCGCATCATAAAAATAAATAGAAAAAATCTCAAAAAGATTTCAATTCAGTCTCAAACTCCAGTAAAGCCATTCAATCAAATCATTGAAGCTGGTCCTTATCGGCCTGTATAGCTCAGCTGGTAGAGCATTAGACTAATTATCTAAAGTTACCGGGTTCAATCCCGCGTGGGACGACAATTAACACCTGTTCCACAGTGTGTTTTTGCTACATTAAATTTGTAGCAAGCGCTTTGATTTATAATAAATACCGCTTTATAAATACCTCTTACATACATGCATCATTTTTTACGTCTTCTGCTAGTTACATACTTACTCACTTAAGCTGCATTCATCCACCTTCAGGCAGGTGCAAAAAGGATTGAGTTTTTTGGCATTTTTTTACGTGGTTTGGCATTCCTTGTTTCTTGAAATATTTGCCAAAGAATTGATATTTGGATGTTTTTTGAAAGTCAGTGGTAAACATACATACAAACAAAAGAAAGACTACAAAGAAATACCTAATGTACCACCATTCATAAGAGCTCACCCTGACCAACCTTAACAGTGAAGAAAGAGTTAAACTTGGATTGCAGCTCGAGTACCAGGGCAGCCTGGATAACCCCTGACCTTGCAGGCAGAACTTGAGCTTTTATGTCTGTTTGGGGTATTAACATCTTATGTGTATAGTATCTTGTGTGCATAAAGATTATACATTGGTTATGTGTAATGTATTGTGTAAGCATTATATATTGCATTAAAATATGTGAATTAGAAAATTTTGATTAAATTAATATTTTTATATATTATGCTATTTAATATGTAAGTTTAAACTTAATTATGTTTTACTAACTCACATTTTGAGGCTTGTAATTTACAGTGTATGTATATTTTGTATATATATTAATTAAACTGAAAACATTTAAATTGGCTTATTTGTAGTATTCTCATTTTGAAATCTTATTCCAAACACAAGATAGTCATTTATTTTAGTTTTAATGTTTTCGATACACAAAGATTAACGCTCTGTGGAACATAATTTTGCTCTACTAAAACCTCAATTTGGAGCAGCTGATGGTCAACTTACATACATATACTTGTATGTATTTGGCTGAAAACTGTACAATGTGAAGTGGAGTTTATGAACTGAATGCTCATACAACAACTTTGAAAGCAGACATACACTGGTTAGGGATGTGATGGTAGGCTGATAACCAGGCATTGATGCCCACCTCTTCATTGTCACTTATCACAAACACAAGATCCTTTGACCAGTAACTTTTCTCTGCCATTTTCAATGTTTGCTTCTCAATAGTTTTCACCAATTTTTACAGTTGATTGTTAATTTCAATAATAATATCCTTGCATGAGAAACTAAATAGATATTCAATTGATGAGAATATTTAGTGAATAATATGATCACAAACTTCTGAGAGCTTTAGCGAGGGAGATGATGAGTGCAATAGCAGCATGGTTAGTAGAAGCTTTGTCACTCCTTGAAGGGTGGTTATTGAATGGTACATTGATAACAATGGCTTCAACAGAAGTGGATCTGGGAGTCCTGATGATTGTGTATACATTGGTCCCTCTCATCACCTGTTCTCATCAGTGTGGAATAAAAAACATTGTGCTACTAGTCAATTGATTTTTACGCATATGAAAAAAATTTTAATGTATAGAAGTAAACAGAGGTATTTATGGAACATAATAGACAACACAAAGGTATTTGAAAGTTTATAAGAAAGCTTTTTAATTTCTTGAAAGACTCGACCATCTGATGATTTAAGAAAATTTAAAGTTTCATAATAAACTTTTTGTGTTGTATTTTACCACATTAATCATAAACTAACACTTTGATTAAAATGACATTTAATGAACATTTTTTGATAATTATATTTTGTCATAGCTCACTTCACTATGTTCCTTGTAAATTCCATGAGGATATGAAAAAGTGTAATTCTGAGAGTAAGCTTGTAAACCACTTTTTTTCAACTTCTCAAATAGCCATTCAGTTGGAATGTCATAACTTCAGTAAATAATGAAAATTTATAATCCATGATGTGATTTTCAACTTATAATAAAAAACTACTTATGGTCTTCTCTTCTATTCTTCAGTAAATCCTCGAGCTCATTGCTCAATAAGGAAGCACCATAGTCCTGATACAGTTCTGACTCAACCAACCCTGTGTTGGGAAAATTCAATCCACAAAAGTGAGAACAACGATAGATAAGCACCAGTTAAATATGCATTTCATGTTTTTTACAACTGGATGAAAACCAAATTAGTAATTCATATACAATGCTTACTATATATTGATTTGTGATTTGATTGTGTACTTACCTGGTAAAAGTGCGCTTTCAGAGAAGTAAGTAGGTGAGTTCAAACTTTCATGAGGTAGCAAGATGAACCAAACAACACCAACAACGTAAATTAAAATTAATAAAGGATCTCTAAAAAACTTGATAAATTTTGGAGTAAGCAAATTAGATTCGGTGACAAGACCCATTTTCAATAAAATATCACTTCACTTTTAAAAAATGACTTTTTGAAAATTTTATTTAAAAAATAAATCATTTCAAAAGTTTTTTTTAACAAATTTTTTAAAAGATTTGGAAAAAAAATAACTAAATATTTTTTCACTATCAACCTTGAAAAAAGCTTAATTCCTTCTTTCTGAAAGTATTTGCACTAATGAAATTAACAATCATTTACATTTACAGCATTTAAAAAGAAATTTGGACTAATTCTTCAATATTGCTCAGTTTGCGATGTTTGGGCATTAGAACCAATTTCACTTAACATAAAATCTGTTTTTTTTTTCAAGAAGGCATTCTCTCTCCCACACTCTTCATCATATACCTCTCCGATATTCTTCTACCTAGCAACAATTTTGTCAAAATCACAATCTACGTAGACGACAGCTTCATCCTCTTTTCTCAAACTAATCTCTTCCTAGCAACCCAGCAACAACAGCCTTGCTTGAAAACATTATTCATCTGCAATAAACAACAACCTAAAAGAAACACCAGTAAAACCATTGTAACCCTCCTTCTACCTGATCCAGCAGAATACAACCAGAATATCATGGTCTCCATCGATAAGAAACTCATTCCTAACGTTAAAAAGTTAATTATTTTAAGGCTAAAATTTTAACCTAAACTTATCACATATCAATATTACCCACACAAAAGCAACACAAAGCCTTAACGCCACAAAGCTACTTACTTCACGCAACTGGAATAAAAGCAAAGAAACAATCTGGATGACATTCAAATACAATCTGGTCTTGCATAGTTTCATCAAAAAACTACAATCAATTCAAAATTTTGCTCTAAGAACAGTAATTGGATGTACACGTGTCACCAACATGCAGCACCTAAACATAGAAAATAAATCACATTCTTTCGAATGCCACCTCCAGCTACATGCATTCCAACTAAATCAAAAAGCATTTTTACCATCTCATCCTCTACACCACCTGACCAACCTACCTCCACACCTAAGATACAAAAAACAAAAAACATTAAACAATAACAACAATTATACAACAACAGTACCTACCAACTCAAATAACATCGCAAAATCAATTATCGAAAACAACCTCAAAACAGTTTACATCCTCGTAGTTCAAATTACATTCAATCAAACCATAATAAGCTACTCGTCAAACAACCCTCTCCAATTAACTCCATAGAACTTACCCTAGATCATCTTACACCCCGTACACTTGTTCAACTCAAAACCAATAAGTGGTTTTCCATCCTTAGTTATCTAAATCAAGTCTCGCCAACTACTCAATCATCACCCTCATTTCCCCTTTGTTTGCATCAATGTCACGACACTTACCACCTCTTCAACTGCCTCGTTATCTCATCATCCCCCAGTCTCGAAAGCTTTTAAACAGACTCTATAGAAGCCTCAGACTTGCTCAAAAATGAAAGGTTTTTATGGAACAAAAGAAGAGTTTCCAAATTACCTAAAAACTTTTGAGAGAACAAAAAAAAATCAGACACGTGGAAAGCAGTCGATGTCAGACATACTTTGAAAAACAAATTGATGAATGCTAAGTCAAAAAGGTTAGAAGTTCAGAAAACAGAACAGAAAAGTCAACAATAAATGAAAAAGGATGGTAAAAACTGGCTGGTGCTTCTTTGCTGATAATTTTGCAGCACAGACAGAAAAAAAGGACTGGATAGTTATACAAGATCATCAAGTAGGTGGCATGCACCGCAAAAAATTAGACTCTCTCAAACAAAGATAAATGCGGAAAGCTTCTTATCACTAGGAAAAAATTCTGATCCCTCCGAAGAAATATCAAAACTACACATTAAAGTTATATTGAATAATGATTAAGCTTTCGAAAAACTACAAAGCATGACAACTTCAATGCTGAACTATTCAAAGCAGATTCTTCTTTCAGCCACTGTTTGAGAAAATATGGTGAAGGAAACAGGTACCAACAAAGTAGACAAAACAATCCAAATCAATAGTTTGCTTCCTTTTTGCAACAATTAAAAAAAATAATTTTTTGTTTTAGTTACTTGCTAGAATTATTTTGCGGTGATAAGATGATGCAAAAGAAAACCCTTAAAAAAGAGACTGGGTTTTGCAAGCATTCCCTCTCTGATTGGCCATACTTATAGCTTGAAGTAGGAAAGAGGTTGACCGCGGTTCTCCTGTTTTTTGAGCTATTTTTTTCTCGATCTCTCTTATCAATCTTAGTCCGTCTGGACCCCAAGAAATAGAAGTTTCAACTCCGATTGGTACAATCTCATAGCCTGCTTAAGGTTGCAATATTTTGTCAGCTTAGCTGTCTCCGCGTTTTTATCTATCTTTCTAAGTCTAAATCTCATCCTTCCTCTCTCCCTCTAATTATGATCTCTGACCTAACTAGCTATCCCTCTTCCATTATTCGCTGTCTTGGCTTTCTCCTTGATTCTTTTTCTTTTAATCTTCAAATCCTCTCTGTTGCTTCTTCTTGCTATTTTCACCTACGTCGTATCAGACAGATCTCTTCTTATCTTGATGATGCCTCTTTTAAGATTCTTGTCTGCTCTCTTGTTCTCTTTCGACTTGATTACTGCAACTCTTTGTACTTTAATTTTTCTAAATCTGCTTTTTACCCTCTAACTAAAGCTTTCAACTCTGCTGCACGCCTGGTCTCTCACAGTCCTAAATTCTCCCATATCTCTCCATCTCTTGTCGATCTTCACTGGCTACCTCCTCATTTACACTTTTCCTTAAAAATCTGTTCTTTCTTGTACAAAATTTTTTATTCTACCTCGCCTTCCTTTCTTTCTAACCTCTTACTCCCTCCTAATTGTGCCGGCCTACGGTCCTCTACTCGTTCGCAAATTTTTATTCTCTCTCACTCCTATGCTAAATCTGCTTTTTCTTTTTCTGGTCCACTTCTCTGGAACTCTCTTCCTCCTAATCTTAAATCTTCTTTCTATCCTACTTTCCTCAAAAACTTAAAAACTTACTTCTTTAAGCAGTTTGTAGCAGAGCGCCTTTGAACGATGCGTAAAAGGCGCTATACAAACAACTAATTATTATTATTATTCAGCTACTTTTTCTGGAAAAGCTGAAAATATTTGTACGTTGCTGGAGGTGATAGTGTCACTACAAGTGAGATCCAACACCCTTACACGACCATTTTTCCAAGGGTGAACTGTCATCACATCTGGACGTTTTCCATCAGAGCGAGATACACCATTTGGTTCAAAAATCGAATGTATATGGGCTGATGACAGAGCTCTCTTTATTAGGCCATTTACCTGAGCATGTCGGGAAAATCTTCCAGCACTCTTTCTACCACTGAGACCATGCGCTCCCGATTGATCCACTCTAGTGGCCCAAACGCAAGTATGAGGAATGCACAAGGGTGAGCCTAAACGTAAAGCGTAGCTGATCCTTAGTTGAGATCTGTTCATCTTCAAACCCAAGGAAGCTATAGGAATGGCATCGAGCCAGAAAGAGGATTTTTCTGAAGAGATAGCCAGCAACATTGCTTTTTCTAAATCTTATGTCAAACTTGAGATAAAATCCTCACTCTTTTGTTTGGCATACTGCATATCCCAAACAGCTTGAACATTGGTATTATCTGGAAAACAGCTGTTACTTCCAATTTTTTCCGAATAGGAAGCCTTAGCAGAATTTTAGTGAGAATTATCTAAAATATTGTAAAAATTAGGTAGCTTTTTAACATGTATGCTGCAAGCGTGGACTGAAAATAAAAATGCAGGGAGCGATAAGTCTACGGCTGATCTTACTCCCAGCCCTCCTAGGGATACAGGCAAAGTTGATTGAGTCCAATTTCTATCTGAAACTTTGATGTTAATAACTTTTTCAAGGAATGTTTTCAATAAAGCGTCATATTCTTTTAAAACTTTAGAATTAAAGCATGGAGCAGAACGGAGAAGGTACATTAAATTTGGAATTGAAAAACTATGTTTTAGAAGAAATATTAAATGAACTGCGCTAAGAAAAGACCTGAAAGCAAGAAACATAATGCTCGATAGTCACGAGGACTTGTTGAAACTGCGAATAATGGCAAAAGATAACAGGCACTTTGCTATTACGCAAGAGTATTGAAGGGCGAGCCTGTAGTTCCTGAACCAATCATAGAATTTCAAAAAAAATTGAGAAAAGTACTGAAATAATCATTTTTAGAAGTTTTATGAAATAAAACTAACAGTTATCAACTAACAAAGCTTTTTGTACAATCCATGAATATTTAAACATTATGATACATGAAAATTGATTTTCATACATTTCAATTGATTTATCAGCGTTGAAAATCAACTTTTGGGGTTTTTGAATAGATTTTAAATAAAAGAATATTCATTGTGCATAATTTTAATTCTAAAAATAAATAATGAATTCTAACAAAATCCTAACAAAGCATATGATTGGTGCATAGCTGATTGGCTAATCTTAATGCAATGCTTCGTACCTTGGGACTTCTTTACAAAAGATAGAGCTTTGTGGAAAAACTCTTTTATTCGTGCTCTCAATTTTTTTTTTAATTTTTAACTATGTTTTAAGTCGAAACGAAAATTTTAAAATAATAATAATTTGCAGATTTTAGCAATAAATTAAAACGGTGACTTTTACGTTTCGGCCCCTATAGCTCAATGGTTGAGCATTAGACTAATTATCTAAAGTTACCGGGCTCGATCCTGCGTGGGCCGACAATTAGCACCTGTTCTACAGTGTGTTTTCGCTACATTAAATTTTTAGCAAGCGCTTTGATCTTAAGAAAAAGCGCTTTATAAATACCGCATTACATTTTTCAAGTATATAAGGGTATTATATATCTTTATAACACATGGCCCTAAATAAAATTGGCATTCTGACAAGAATTAGTTCATATGACGTTAAAAACTTTAATGAAATTTAGAAAAACTTCAACGAGAGCATTTATAAATATGTCCAATTTGATTAATTAAGCTGACGTAAAATAACCGGAAATCAATATAATAGAAAAAAACACTAGGGTTTATTGAGAAACTTAATACCCGAAGTTTTTCGTAAGAGTATCTCACATTATCTAGTGTGAAAAATATTGATAATGAAAGATACTCTAACCAAAAGCTTCGTGCATTATTTTCAATAAACCATAGTGTTTGTTTCTATTAGATTATTTAATTAAATTAATATTTGTAAACTTTAAGTCCTTTGTGTTACAAACTTTGGTTGTCTTAGAAATTAACAAACTTTAATACGATTATATTCTATAACTGGGTATTTAAAATATTTTTTGATCAAATAAAATCTTGAAGTTTGTATTTTGATCTGTTATATAACTAGACTTGCTTGTTTTCAGTCATTTAAACAATGCAAAACTTCTATAAATCATTTTGTGTTATACACAAAAAAGGATTTACTTGAAAGTTTTCTAGAAAAAATTTATTTTTAATTTAAAGATTATGTAAGTTTTAAAAAGGCGTTTAACAATTAATTTTAATTTTGTGCTTATGTTTTTGTTCATGCACTGCATAAACAAAAACATAAACAAAAAAAGTTGATCAATAACTCAATTTATCATTGGTAACACCTGTTATAAAAGGCTTAAAGATTTCAAAACTTCAAAAATGCTGTTCATATATTTTTTATTGTTTATTTCTTCTTCACTGACTGAAAATTCAACAATTCTAAGGTTTTTGTGACATTTTAAAATAAAATTTTAAATTCTTTAGCAACTCTTTTTTTATTCTAGTTCGGATTTGTGCCACTACCCGCCTCTTCTCAAAGTTCCTTCAGTCGGAAATTGTGGCCAACGTTTCTCGTCTAATGAACAATTCATACACGAACCTGAAGTCTTTGTTGATTTCGAGCTGGTTGGTAAATTTCTATTCAAAATATTTAAGCTATATTGTAACAAAATATTAAATACTGGGATTTTAAGGTGATCTTGAAACTTTATTAGGTAGTTGGACAGAGAAACAGAAAATTCTTGAAATCATTATTGTACCGATATTTTTTCAAATTAAACATTTAAAAGTAGCTTGAAAGTCTGAGTTTTTCTCAAACTTAAATTGTTGGCATTTTTGCATTGTAGATGGGTTAAACTATACAAGATAATGGGAAAATTTTTACATTTTCAAATAAGTTCAATATTAAAACATAATATGCTTATGAAGATGATAAAAAACTAGTCAGTTTCCTCGTTCAACGCCTACAAATTTGACGCTTCAAACACGACTCCAACTTACCTGTTGAAACTTAACAATGATTTTAGTTGGAATAATTTTTTTATAAAAACTTTCCATTATTATTTAATGAAAAGGAAAAATTCAATTTTTTGCTTAGATCATGAAAAAAACTCAGTATAAAACTTGAAGCACTTGACCACATCGCCCTTGAGAAAGCCTATGTGGCAACACAAACACTTCACGGTTTCAATAGAAAAGGAAGAATGTTTTTCACTGACCAATAGGATTAGATTCGGAAATCTAATGAAAGTGTAAACTTCCACTATGTGACAACAAACCACAAGCCGTATGTTTTGAGTTCGAATCCCAAGCTCGGAGTTATTGAATATTCAATTTTTCATCCTATTGATAATTTCTCCATTGAACAAAATTTTTTTTCAACTAATTTCATAGACAAAATATTTTTTCGAATTTAAAAAACTTCTGCCTTAGTCCAATTGACATAATCATGAGAAATTAAAATCTTCGAAGTTAGAAACTTCACATATATTACCAATAGATCAAAAAAACTTACATCATGAAAATTGTGGAAGTCAAAAAATAATTTTTCGAGTCAGCCTAATTACATTAAATAATAACTATTAAAAAGGATTTGATGCAACCACCAAGAGTTTAAAATGTAAAAGTCTAACAACTACCAACAATCAAATCGACATAAACATTTGATTTATTTGACTGCAGCCCGACTCGAAGTTTGTGTTGGTGATGGTTGATCCGGATGCTCCAAGTTACGCAAACCCAGTGATGAAGTACTGGAGGCACTGGCTTTTGTGGGATCTCACTGTATGTTGTCGTTTGAAAGTCATTTCTTTGTTTCGTATACTTTCTTTTTCATTTCAGCGTCAGGATTTGAAAAAGGGTGGATCGAAAAATAACGCCAGAGTTTTAACGGGTAAGTTTACAAACAATTAACTGAATAATTATCATCACCTAATAGTTTGTGAATACTTTTACTGAATTTAAAAATTGAATAAAAACTTCAGAATTTTCTCAAAGTAATTATCAACTCCCTAGAATACGCACCTCCAACTCCTCCTTCTCAAACTGGATACCATCGGTATCAGTTGTTCCTCTTCAAACAACCCCCATCCTTTAACCCTACCATCGATGAATTTCGTGGTAGTTGGAACTTTGAAGCTTTTATGCGTAAGTACCACTTGAGTGAATCCATAGTAGCAGTTTTCCAGTTTAAAGTTCAGCGGACTTGAATGATGTTGAAGAGAAAGTTCAGGTCTAGTTAAGACTATACTTATCGAAAATATGTGGAGAACTTCATTATGAATATATTTTATGAAACAGAAAAAAATTTGTATCAAACTTCCATTTGAGTTTTGTTGAAAATTATACATATATGTCGAAATTTATGAAATGAAAGGATAAAATACTTCGAAAATATTTGCCAAAAATCTATAAAAACTCGATGATTCGTAGTGACCATCTTAAATTCCTGCTTTTTTTGGCTATGTTTCAGAAAATTTAATTTTACTTCTCATCAGTGTTTTGGGTACTTTTCCGATATTAATGTATAGAGACTTATCGGTAATTTTTTATTGGGTATGAACTCTAATTATATATATATATATATATAAACGACTTCGTTAAGTTGTTTGACATCCACCCATGAATTAGTATTGCTGAATTTAGCCAAAAGGAAATCACAGATTCACTCAAGGCAATAAAACCTAGTGAAGCCACTGGCTTGGATGATCTTACACTAGAAGTCTGGAAGATCGAAGAATCCAAAAAATACTTGAAAAGATTTTGCATGAAAACCCTTAACGGTGTGCGTCCCAATGAATGGGGTATATCGGGTATCGTACCCATGCCCAAGAAAGGAGACTTAACTCGTTGTACCAACTATCGAGGTATAAGTCTTAGTCAAATAGCCTCTAAAATCTACAACCGGCTTATACTTAACAGATTCCGCCCTGTCATCGACAAGCTGTTTTGTTCCAACCAAAACGGCTTTCGTCCTGGAAAGATCCACCTCGTCTCATCTACTCGCACTCAAAAGATTTATAGAAGAATTGTGTAACCACGAGAAAGAAGCTGTGATAACTTTCATCGATTTCAAAAAAACATTTGACTCGATAGATTGGTCCAAAATACTCAAAATCCTTGCTGCTTATAAAATTCCTTCTGAAACCGTTAATGCAATACGAGTGATGTATGAAAACACCTCCGCTCTTTTGGTAACCCCTGAAGGCAATACTGACATCTTCCAGGTCGATACTGGCGTCTTACAGGGAGACCCACTCGCTCCGTTTCTATTCATCATTTGCTTGGATTATACTCTCAGAATCTCAATTTTTTCTTCAGATGAATTGACACTTAAGAGGAAATCGTAGAGTCCCTCCCGAGAAACTTGCCGAACTTGCATTTGATGGAAGATACGATAAACAAAATTGAGTCTCTTCTCCACAACATTGAAACCGCAACTCATAATATAGGTCTCTTCCTCAATGCAAGCAAGACTAAAGCAATGCATTTCAATCCCTCTGTAGAGAGTCATAGCATGCTATGAATGGTGATGAAATGGAAAAGGTTGATGATTTTCTTTATTTGGGAGGTTACACTTACTCTTCTCGAAGTATCAGCACCCAAATCAGAAAACCATGGGCGCTCTCAACTTTCTAGCAAAAAGCTGGAACTCTCCCATTAATACAGAAACTAAACTTGGGATATTTGTATCTAATGTTGAGTCCATACTGCTATACGGCTATGAATCTTGGCTAATGACCAACGATGCAGTGAAGAAAGTTGGTGTTCCTTACACTCGCATGCTCCAGAGTCAACAATATTTTCTGGAAAAACCGCAAATCAAATGCTCAGCTATACGGTCGAATTCCAAAGTTTTCTACCATAATCAAAAGAAGACGGTTAGTGCTTGCTGGAGATGTAACTCGGCACAACGAGCCTGCAAAAACTCTGTTGTTCTGGACGCCAGAAGAGGGTCGTAAAAAAGGTCGTCTAAGTATACAACAGAAAGACGTACTTCAAAAGGACACAGGGCTGACTTCTAACGAATTACGTACTGCTACGGCTGATAGACAAGTATGGATAAAAAATTACGTCATGTCACCGAACTGAAGATCGGAGGCACTACTATTACATTTATACGTCACAATCATTTCTTCCCATAGTTTATTATAGTTTGTTCTCATCATCATCATCATCATCATCTTCATTCTCATCTTTCTCATGCTTCTCATCATCTTCATCATCCTCATATAAGAAGTAAATATTATGACCTAATAATCCAAAACCTTTTAATAACTCATTCTCCAGGCCAACAAATGTCCCCTCATACTCCTAACAGCTAATTCCCGAAGACATATTCTCATCAAATCACCAGTGCTTCAAACCAAAACATCTATTTCAATTTTATACCTATGCAAACACTCGAATTCAATTTGGCAAAAATATTAAAAACATTACGAAGCACTTTTTCGATGCAGTCAAAAACAAACTGAAGCACACTCGCCTACTTCCTACTAGTTGGTCTGCACTGGCTCGTTGACAGTGATCTCGAGGTACTCGAAGCATCTTATTTACACTGGTGCTTGCATATAAAAACGACCCTTTGATCGCCAGTACCACTCGACCTCATAAACAATCTATATTTATCGAGCCTCCCAAATGCGCAGACTGAAACCTATCCAAAATATATCAGTGCACTTTGTAGTTTTTGTCTAGAGATTCTATACGAGTTTGAATTTCATGAAAATAGAGAAATTATTCGGTAGAGGGATACTTTTTATAGGCCAGTATAAGTAGTTGACGAATTCGAGATCCATTTTCAAGCACACAAACTCACTTTTGTAAAGCGCTTCACATTTTGTAGTTTTATTTCGGAAAATGAATAAATTAGTTTGAATATATTATTAAATGCTTCAGTTCCACTTTTTAGAATCTTAACCTTCGAATGCGAAACGAAAAATTAGTATTAATTCTTGACGATCGACTACAATTCTTGTCGAATGACTCATGTTAATTGCAAAATATAATAAATACATCTAGATTATTTCGAAGTATGGTTAAATTCAAATTCCAAATAATATGCATCTTCGAATGCTGACCAGCTCATTAGTATTCGACCAGAAGGGATGTTCAAGAGATGAATGCATATAGATGCGGTTTTGCTTGCGTGAACACACCACTCGGCGTCTTTATATGAGCCTTCGTTAAAGACATTATGTTTTGCTCGAAAATTTTCTCAGAAAAACTTTTTGTGCAAAAAATTAAATTAAGATGCACATTTATCATTTTGGATTTTTCAAATTCGTTTCGATTGCACGTTTTTACAATTTTTAAACTCTTTCGAACAAAATTGTAAAAAAAGAAATTTTTCTCAAGTGAGTTGATGTTAGTGCATATTTTGAAATTCTAACACTATTCAATAAACACTTCAAAGTTTTCTCAAATTATAAAAATGCTTCGAACGTTACTTTTACAAAATGCAAACATTACTTTTCCAGTCTTAATTTTTATGACATAAAATATATTTTTTCGCGAAAAAATACATTTATCAAAAAATGTTGATTGCTGAAGCACCTTTAAAATCGCCTAATGGTCTTTCAGACTGCATTGTATACGAGCAAAACGATGACTCGAAGCGCTATTCGGTGCTCGATATATTCGAGAGCGAGTGAATAATAAGATAGAAGAAAACAAAGTGAAAAAGTTGTAAGAGGATGATGTTGCAAAAATTGGAAGCATGAGTGGCTGGCTGGGTGATAGGGCAGACTTGTGCTTGAGTTATAGCAGGGCAGTCTCGGTGCCTGTTATAATAACCTTTTGTGGTTATTTCACGAAGAAACACAAGTTTCAAATGAAAAACTCGCATAAAAACTTTCAAAGTATAACTAGAAATTTTTCATTGATTTTCAAATTAATTGTCAAAGTTCGTATTTCGCAAGATTCGCCTATTTAAGCGAGGCTCGGAACTTCGAGTCTAAATTCAAATGAAATTATTGAAAATATAGATATTATTATTCGAGAAATATTTTTGCTTTATTTGTAGAGTTTTATTTGAATTCAAAAATAAAATATTATTTATAAAAACTTTGAAGCAGTTATCCTTTTGTTGGCTGTTTAAAAATTCGTAAGCTTCGATTAAACGATTGAAGCGCACATCTTTTCAACACGTTCATTTAACAATCCCAAGGACCGAAAGGCCAGCATTGCAAAGCCGCTAAAACTAGCGTACATACATGCAATTAACTCTCCAATGCTGATCATCAGTGACTACATTCGGCAACCTCCATGCGCTTCGAACCATATCGCCATGACCGAATGCTGAAGTGCAAAATGCCCCTACATCGATAAGCTGCCGAAACATCTCCACCATCGAAATGTTCGCGAAGGAGCGTGTGAATTGCACCAAAACTAGACTTTTGTGGGCCATCTCAAAACCCTCGCACATCAACCTTTTCCTCTTAACCTTCCTTCTACAAACTTCTCTCGGAGGTACGTTATAAGGATTTTAGAATGTTTAACGAGTCGTGTGTTTTTGATCATTAAGCCACCTACTTTGTCGATAGTGAATGTTTTATCAATTAAGTTTGTATAGTACAACATTGCACTAAAACGAGGTGCAAAAGTTTTCACGGGTGCAAGTTATGATATTCCATGTAATAAGTTGTTGCCAATGAAACCTACTTACTCGTGCGTCTATGAATAATTTCATGAAATTAATTAAAATACATCACTCGATAAGTCTCTATAAAAAATCAATATTATATACGATAAAAAATTAGAAGGGTTTAGCGAAAAAGTGCGGCATATCTCTTGAATGAATCTATTCAACTTCGTTATAATGAGGCAAAAAAAGAGTATTGATAAACTCAAATCACTAAGCTTCTCGTAAGACGAACTGACATTATAGAGTGGCCCATCGAATTAATAAATACTTTGTGTCCTTTGATTCAAGTTCTTCTAAGACATCGGTGGTTTATATTCTTTAGTGCCATTCTTCCTTGATACACCATGTGCTTCTTTATCGTGCACCAGCTCATCTAGAGTGAAAAGGCATTTAACCTTTATAAATTCTTGAAATCTCTCATAATTTTAAATGCTTCTTTCTTAACTCAGAAGTACTCGTTTAAATAACGCGAGCACAAATAAAATGTCGCCGAAATTATAATCTTTTCAAATAAACTCGAACATTTCAATCAAAATCTTTCCCATCTCAACTGTCATCACGCCTTACAAATTCCATTCATCCTTTGACTCGGTAATCTTAGAGTCATCCGAGTATTGTATTTGCCAGAGGAAGATGCTTTGAAACTCAACGCATCGTAACCCATTTTTGGCATTCGGCATCATAAACATTCAAACAGTTGAAAGTCACGATTGAAGCTTACAAATAATTAAATTAATGTCTGCAAGACTCGCACGTCAGTAAGGTGGACATTTGCGAGACATATCAGTGCTATATTTTTTAACGAAAAACATCAAATAAGAGGAATTTTTAATACATTTATTGAGAATCGGAAGCTATAATTTATTTAATAATTTATAAGACGTTAGCGTTTTATGATAAGGCTAAACTTAGCGAAAATTATAGCTTCCGATTCTCAATAAATGTATTAAAAATTCCTCTTATTTGATGTTTTTCGTTACAAAATATTGAAGAAAAATACATACGATGTCTCTGAAAAGTATCCGTGCTATATAGAAGCTAAATTTCAATTCTACATTTTCCACGTTTTGCCTTCTTATTTGAAACGTTTTGTGGTTTTATGAAAATTATCAAACTCAGCATTGGTGCTTATTCGATACGACCATGAAGATTTGAGGTTGATGCCACTTTCACATATTATTTCCATGTTTTCACCTTTGAAATCCATCACATTTTCGCAATTTTAGAAACTTCATTTCAGCCTTAAAGACGTATTTAGTTGGCCAGCCTATTTAAATGTTCCCACGCTCAAATTGCCTTCAGAGGTGCCAGAAATTATGGCAGTGTGAAACGACGAAAAACTGCGACAGATCAAAACTTATGTCACGTGATAATTTGAAGAGCGTGCGAAAAAGTGAGCAGAGAATCTATGAAAGGACAAAAGCTTATTTTAAAAAGCGCAATCCATCGAGCCATGCGATTTTCGTCAATTAAAAGTTATTTACTTTTAAATTTTATTTCAAAACTCTTTCTTTTCTTAGACTTATCGCCGACATTATTTGTGCAGCGTATCTGAAGTGAATCGTTATATGTTTCTTTCAAAGAAAACCATTATATTCAAAAAGTTATTCCATAAAATTTTCTTCTCAATCTCGAGTTATTGTTGCTCATCAAAGACGACCGAAACATCATATGTGGTCTCGATGTGCCGATCGTCAAACCTCCTTCACGTTGCTTTTATGCTTTTTCAATCATCGACATAAATTACTCTTTCTAGCATATCTCATTTATCGTAGCGAATATACCAGTCACTAAAAATACCTTTATCTATCTTTTAAATTTAAATAAGAGTCTATAGACATTTTATAGATAAAATGCCTGCCAGTACTTTAGTTTATTCGATGTTTGCGCATGCGATATTTAAACGCGGTTTTTTAATGAGTTTGAAGAGAAATTTTCGAGTACCAAAATATATTTATAAACCGTGGAGTCCATAGTGCTGTTCTGCTCTATGTAATGTCAATTATGAAACGGTGCAATTGAACTTCAAAGCCGTTTTGATTCATTATAAAGTAAAAATGGTTAAAAAATTACTGGCAAAGTGGTGAATGAAATGCTAGAAGACGTTTATTAAAGCAACTTTTCAATATTAACCAGGTTGCATCAGCAGAATCGATTTTTAAATAAAAAGCTTTTTAAAAGCGCCTCAAGCCTCACGCACGATCATTGGGGCTGCAGATGAAGGTGAAATACTGACGTGTTATTTAACGTTAGTAAGTCCAGACGTAAAATAAATTGTTCAAAATGTCTAAAAAAACCGAAGTTTTTCCCTTGGAATGTTGAACATTTGTTTAAATGGCTTTTATCGTTGAATATATAAAGTCGAGTTTCAAACAATGTGTTCGAATCATCGACCGAAATACTTTTGGAAATATTTCGCAATATTTGTTATAGTTTCAGGACACTGGTTAGTTTAATAAGATACGAAGCTTTTCGTTATCAACGTAACATTTGACTTGAAAATGTTTGTTGATAACGAAAAGCTTCGTATCTTATTAAACTAACCAGTGTTCTGAAATTATATTCATTTTTCGGTTTGGCTTTTGAAAAAATCATTTTTATATAGCATTTTGCAAAGCTAATTACGCTCTAAAGATGTTATTTTTAAAAATTAATTATCAAGTTTGGCACGAATTAATTTGAATCTTCAAATGGCTTTATATCGATTCAAAACATTTTTCCAAAAATTACTTAAGTTCTTTTTTCACCTTATTAAAATATTTCTTTTATGCAAAACATTCACTTGAATGAAGCTAAAATAATTATATATCGAATAGCTTCACTTTCTCTTGACCTTCTTTTCCAAAATCATATCTGGCCGTAACCCTTGTTTCAAAGTGAAATGATAACTTTTTTAAAAGCATTCCAATATAAAAAATATTTTAAAATTTCCAAATTTATAATACTCCAGTCTTTTATCTTATTACATTTCGTAAATCGTTATATAAAGAAATTTTTTAATTTTACTGAACATTCGATATAAACTTCATAAATCATTAATAAATAAAATCTTTTTGCGCAGTTGTCCGTGGTGATTGTCGCAGCCAACAAAACAGCAGCCGAATCCGTGTTCGCAATGATGAAAATGTTCATAGAAAAAATAATTCTGTGCAGTTTAATATTTCCAATATCTTGCAAAATGACCACAAAAACAATCAATACAACTATGAAAATGTAAACTCCCATAGACAAAGTTTGAGAATGTTGAGAAACTTTTCGAAGGAATGGAAACTTTTGAATACTTCAAGAATGAAGATGAGGAGGTGGAGAAAAGCTGCATCGCAAGCCCCAACTGGCCAGGCATACGAGGTGTTTGAGGTTAAAGAAGACTCAGAAGCTCTGTTTAAATGTGATTTCAGAAAAGGTGCTCCATTTCATGTTCTTTATATGTAGTCAAAAATGATTTTTATGTCTCTAGAGGCTTCGATGGTGAAGATTCTTTAAAGACAATTATTAAAAACCGTTGATTTTTAAAATTATTTAAAATAATTTATCAAATGATGTAGAGTTTAAAAAGTTTTTTTTAGATGTTTTTAAATAGAAAAACGCAAAGATTCATTGAACCACGAAGCTTTTCGTAAGCGCAACGGACGAGTACTAAAACAGTTACATCGAGCCGATGCTGCCATAATACATAACTATCTTTAATATATTAAGCATTATCATTCGTCACAACACTCTATCATTTGTACCATGTAAATAAGATTGCTGTCGCTACCTTCTTATGTGAAGCTTTTTATTTGTTCCTATTTAAATTATTATTACTTATTTGCTATCTGTAGAGACTTTTACATGCTAATCGATGCATTCATCGAAGCAATGATGAGGCACATGACAGTCTCAAAATTGTAACGAAAAGCTTCCGACTTTTAAAACAAAACTTGTATGATATTTTATGATCTAATTTTCCCTTACTTTTATCATTTTCAAACTCTTGTATTACATTTAATCGCATCTTAAACTTTCGAAACTTTCCTTTGGAAGGCAAAGAAGTTTCGAGCGAGGGCTTCCATGAGAAAATCGTTTCACTAAAGAAGAGTGAAGTGCAAGTGCCCATCTATCTGCAGGTGCTTTGTGTCTCAACTAGCAGTTTCAACGCTCATTACTTTAAATCCTTTTCGCAGATAACCGGAAACCCTCCCCACATCGATCAAAACTATAGGAAGAGACTGAAACTTATCGAAAGCTCACAAAAGTTGCAAATTATAATTTGAAAAATCATTTTATAAATCAATTTTTTTTCTTATATATCCTTGATAATAATATTACAGACACGCCATCTTGGAAATAAGAAAAGTGAGGGTGGAGGACGAGGGTCTGTATGAATGTTGCATCGTGCCACTTGACGACCGTGGCAGGAGGAAAAAGGAGTTAGTTCTGAAAATATTTCTGTCCGTCTTGAGTGAGGATGAGTCATTTTTTTACTTATCGTTTTGATTTAAAATTCTTTAATTTTTAAAAAAAAAAAATGTTTTTATTTAAAATTTGAATAATAAAAGTTTAAACTTTTCGGCATTTTTATCTTATGTCTAATTAGTTTTTGAATAGAATGAAACTGAATAATTAGAAATAAAGTTGGAATTCAGTGCCCATTTAAAAAAGATGAAACGAAGAGTGAGTTTTATTTAGATATCGACAACTAGAGAAGATTTTTTAAAAAGAGACTTAGATAAAAGTTATTTTTAGAAAAAACTCAGTTATAAAATTATCACCTTCAACATAAAGTATGAAGATAGATAGTATTGATAAACACAGATAAATATATTTTGAAAATTATTATCATTCTATATTATTGTTTATTATCATCGAATGAAAGCAAACACCCTCCTAATTGAAGTTCTTTAGCCTCGAATAACTTTCCATCGATTAGTCAACAGATTTGGAGTTTTCTTATTGTTGTTCCATGGTCCACGTGCCATTCATTTTCCATTTCTATAACAAAAAACTGACTATTTCCATTTCCAATGTTTTTGATTTTAAAATTAATTTTATTCTTTATTCCATTCTCACCTTTATTTTACGGCTTCCTGCAAACCTACATGATACACGCCTATAATGAATATGGCGCAGACTGCTAAATTAAACAGATACAACTTGCCAGTTTTGAAAAATGCCAAAAATAACTTCAAAAATGCAATATATATTGTCGAATGAAGTTATTATATTTTCATATCAATTTTAATAGTCAAAAAGGTTTTGATCCTTCAATTTTGCTCGTCAGATGAAATCTTTAAGGCTATGTTTCAAATGTTTTTTTTTCATTTTTTATCATTTTCTAGTATTTGTTGGTATATATCATTAATTTGTTTAATTCCAAATTTTTTTTGTTTTTTTTTTATTATTTCTCAAGATTTAATAATTTTTTCTTTTGCTCTTTCAATATTTATTATCCATTTTTTATAAATCTTTCCCAGTTTTACTCTTCATTTTCAAATATTTTTTTGTATATGTTTTTTTCTAATTAATTATCTTTTTCAATCCATATTTTTTAATTTCTATTTTTATCATCCACATTCAAACACATACTCAATCTACCATCTTTATGAACACCCGAGCATTCCATTCTCCTCCATAATCACATCCCAACACACCATATTCCATGACGTCACATGCCTCAGTATGAGCTGTGTTATAGTGGCTGATCGTGTCTTCTTAACTTGTTATCACTTTTATTTTTTTAAATTGAACTTCCATGTTAAACTTTTTATTGAAAAATTTGAATTTTCTCATTTATTTTATAGTATCATTAGCAAATATCATATGATAGTGATAAACACAACAGCTCACAAGTTTATCGATGCACGGAACATTTAAATTTTTCCTGGAATCATTATCGAATGAAATCATCACTAAATCTACTCATTGAAAATTATTTCAGTGTTGTGGTACAAACATGTTTTTTATCCCCTATCAACCTTGTGGAAGAGAAAGATGGGTGAGGGTTTATGTAGTTGAAAACATGAGATCACTCGAGAAGGTCAGATCTGATTTCAAAGTGCCAATTTCCTGACATACGTTGAGTGGTAGAATACATTGAGATGAATTTAATATATCGCTTCCTTTCTTTTCGATCACTGGCTTTGAGCATTGGCTTCAGATCAAATTTGAGCAAACACACTGTGAAACAGATGCTAACTGCTCGCTGCACACTGATCAAACTCGGTCTGCTTAGATAAACAGTCTAACCTTGCACCGAGTAGATCATGTAATACTGACAGCAAATGGCTTCAGATGCTTAGTTGAGTTTGAAAAATGTACTCGAGCCATTTTTGGCTAATACAAAACTATATGACAAAACTCTTATGAATACTAATCGGAAGAAGGATACATTATTCACTGTAGTGGAGAAGGAGAAAGTCAGATAAGAAGTTGAGTCGGCAATAATGCCACAAGGTGCACCCACTACCACCTGGCCATCAATCTCCCCAAAAAATATCTCACAGATTTGTGGTCTATAAATTGTTTCTCGAAGCACAATTTCCCGAAATTCTACATCTCCGGTGTTTAGTGCCTCTATAATTGTTTTTGCCGTTTCATTCATTTTTAAAACTTCATCTGATATAGCCTCCTTTCTCTGTAAGTTATTTCATCTTCCAACCACAGTTTATGCAACGTCTCCAAAATGCAGATGAGTTTTTCTATCATATTCATTATAATAACATAACTTTTCAAAAGAGGTTTGTACAGAATTTTTTTTAGACATGAAAATGTAGTTTTTGGTTTATTCAAGACTAATCGCTCACTACAACTTTTTCAAAATCGACTTTTGTTTGTATAATGATATCAAATATGAGAATAGACTATTAATTTGAGAAGAATAAAATCAAAAGGTAATTTGAAATTTAATCTCGCTCGAAGCGCAAAAGTTGGAATATTTCAGCTTTAATTTGGTCATGTTTTCAAAACGTAATCAATAATAAGCATTTCAAAAAAACAATATATTTTTCAAAACTCAAGTAATAAACTTTCAAATCTTTACTTAAAGATGCACATTAAGCTCTTTTCCAAGTTAAATTATCCCCAGATAAGACCAATAAAAAGTGTATTCAAAAATGAAGCACACTTTTTAGTTTCAATTCACTTTTATATTAATGGAAAATTTTCAGTTCAAATTATTTACTGAAAATTATTATAAGTTGATTGGGTTCTTTGAATTTCTTATTTCAAAATTTTCAACTGCCACACTGATTGCCGATGAAGTTGCAAAATTATTCTTTCTTTACCCCGTAAAAAGAAATAATCATAAATTTGACTTTTTTGGTTTTTTTGTCATTTCAAAACATCGCAAAAAATTTTTAATTCATCAAAGCGTATATTTTCTTATTGGAAAGTATCTACTTTGGCTTATTCCCTTACCAATACATTATTTTGCCAGACATCTCTTTCAAATGAGAACTGATAACCAGAAATTTTTACTTTCATTAGATTTTTGAAAGTTTTATCAAAACTTCCAAACCACAATTGTTTCATGTTTGCACCTTAAGATACAAATCTTTGCAAACGTCAAGTCTTTGTGGAGTGGGGCAGGCAACATTCGTCATTATTAAGTGACATATAAAGAAGGTCTCCTTCCTATCAGTGCGTCTTTGTTTAATCTTTAAAAAACAAAGATGACAGAAAAATTAACTTTCAAAGTAACTAGAACTCATAAATGCTTTTACAAAAACATCACGTGATAATACAAGCAAACTCCTCATTAAGAAGTCACTTTTAAAATCACATCACTGCCAACAATTCTCCCCTCATCAATCTCCTTTTCATCACAAGACCATGTATTGAGCATTCAATTGTGCAAGTCAATGCCAGCATGTCCATGCAAGCGTTTAATCGCGAACAAAGCGCAAAAGAATTGCATTGAAACGTGCTGACCAGCTACAATTTTAAACTGTGACCTTCCTTCTTCATAAAGCTTCGCTCAAACACACCTCTTTCCGCTTTTCGATTACATTTCATTGTCCTGCAACTTAAGCCTCAAGATCGATTTATAAATTTTTTTCCTATTTCTCACAGTAACAACCTTTTAGTTCCATCATTATAACAATAAGACAGAATCAAGGTTCATTTCTTTCACCAGGATATAGTTTACTTTTGACTTTTCATTGCTTTTCACGAAATCCTTTTGCATATTAATAACGTCATGTTTTGTGCTTTTGAAACTCAGCTCGGTTACTATCAAATTCCTAAGAAACACTTAAAACATTTATGAACAAAATGACAAAATTACTAATTTTTTAATAGCAACTATAAAAAGTTGAAGATATATGTAGAGAGGAATGTTGTAATGGTTATCAGCGGGGAGTGATTGATGCTGGTCTGCATGATGGAATCTCAATTTGAAGGCTCGATGAATGCCGGGCGTAGAAGATGTATGCATTGAAAATAAAGGAAACTATCAATTAATACGGAACTTATATTTAGAAATACGACAATACGGGGCTGGAAATTTGAAATTTACATCATTCATTGCAAATTTGAGGAAGATTTTCGATTTCCAAATTAATTTTATTATTTTTTTAGTTAAAAATTTGAAAAAAACTTTAAATAAATAATATACGGAAAAACTTAATTTTATTTCAAATTTAACTTTCATAATTTAATCATTATTAAATCCGTTAAATCGCATTTGCCTTTCATTAAGGCATCTTTCTTGGCATTTGTTCCCAATAAAACACCTCTAGCCTTTGTTCAAGGCGTGTATGAGATTAATGAAATATATACCAATTTTTCAAAAATTTTCTTGTCATCAAAGATGAACAAAATTCCTCTAATTAGAAATTTATATACATTGTCATCTCTTCATTGAACTCCAATTAGTCACTTGGAAAGTTCTTAGAGCCTTCGCAAAAATAATGAAAATTTCTCCTTTTTTGAGTGTCATTGTCTTGATTGGCGCCAAATTGATGTTGAACAGCCTTGCCCTCCTACCTATCAAAACCATCAAATAAAAATGACACTCGTGTTATTTGCGCATGCGCACTTGATTATTAGATTTCTAATTTAGCCATATTGCAAGTTTTTCTCTTCCTATCATATTTCATATTCGACAAGCGATTTGGGTGCATTGGTTTTTAATTCTTGTTTGTACAGTTAATCTTTCAGAGACGTCATGATTATTCTATATTTTTATTAGTTTTTTATGGTAATGTCTGATTCAACTAAAACTGGAGTTTCTTTTTGAAATGAATGTATTCATGGAAATTTTCATTCAGAAGTTCGAATCAAAAAAGTATTAAATTTCAATATCTCGGAAAAGTCTATTGAGAAGCTCAATCAAAATTCAAAAAAAATTCCATCATTTGAGTTTCAAAACATCCTCACGACTTGGGTGCATGTTCTGGAAGACTTTGAAGTGGTCTTTTTATACGGTATGACACCAGCTCCACTTTATGCTTTATTTGAGCACTACTAATCCCTTTTTTTCTGCTGCTTGTAGTGAGGAATTTGTGTCACTTTTATTTGTTGGTACTATAGAACTAAATACGATTAATTTCATGAACAAGAAACTTTGTAGTTTTATCAAAATATTCAAAAGATCTTCCATGTTTTTAATGTTTTAACAATTAAACTCAAAGATTCCATTACTTTAACTTCGTAACTAAATAGAAACCACGAAATTTCTTCAAACCTCCAAAAAAGTACCCAAAACACTCACATAATTAAACCTTAAAGGTGCTCCAAAAATGAAAAAGCCCACAAAGTCTTTAGTTGAAGCCCATCCTGGAGACTCTCTCGACCTCGACTGCGCGGCCCACGCCAAGCCAGCACCCAGCATCTCTTGGTACTGGGACGGAAGGAAAATCCCTCACAAATACAGCCTCACGTCTTCTATGGAGGGTAGGTTGGGTCGGTCAGGTGGTTTGGTCTGTTTCATTTGGTACTTTAAGTATTCATGGGTTTCAATCTCATGCATATTCACATCCTTTAGTCTCTAATAAATTCACATTTTTAATACTTGATTTAGTCAAATGTTTTAGTTTTTACATGTTTACTGTATAGTCAAATATGAAATGTATCTCGAAACAATTCAGTTTTGAACAAACTTTATTTAAAGTTTTTAAAAAACTGGCGTTTGAATTAGTTGAGCACAAGTTATGTTGATGAAGATTTAAATACTTTTGTAGCTTTCCAAAACAAAACACAAACCTCTTCACTTCGTTTTGAGAACATTTGACAAATGCTGAGTAAAAACCTTTTGGATGGATCAACATGCTAAACTGGGATTTCATTTTTAAAATTGATGCTTTTAAAGGTGCCATATTTCATACCGAATATCATGTATTTATTACTCAAAAATTGATAAAGACATTCAAATTGGAATAAATACTATTTGAAAGTTCCTAAGAGTCAGTGAAACACAAAAATTAAAATAAAATACGTTTGAGTCAAAATTTTTCTGGTAAGTTAGAAAAAGTTGATGGATCATACTTTCACTTGGGCTTGAAAGATAGAAACGTCACGTTAGATTTATATTAAAAAGTAGAATCTCCGTTTTCTAATTTTATAATGCTCGCTTCTAAATGGTGCATATTTAGATTTTAAATTTATA
This sequence comes from Pterobdella sp. o SKG-2022, assembly GCA_964035795.1. Lineage (NCBI taxonomy): Eukaryota > Metazoa > Annelida > Clitellata > Hirudinida > Piscicolidae > Pterobdella > Pterobdella occidentalis. The sequence continues at coordinate 5,221,910 of OZ038322.1, forward strand.
GATTTTATCACGAGGTTAAAGTGGGTTTTATTGATTTGCTCATAGGGTTTAAAGTACCTTGAAATAGATCGTTCACATCAAATAAGAAGTCCATTACTAAAAAATGAATATTGAAATTTGATGGGTTTTATTGGGCAATGCTTTGAAACGCATGGAATTTAAAGGCCACTTTAATTAATATAAATAGTTAGAACAAACTTTGGTGTTCTTAAACCGCCTTTTTGTTCTAGAAAAATAAAAAAACGATCGAAAAATTTTAAACAGGAAGGAATTTAAAAAGCTTTTTGAAATTTTTATTTTAAATCTACCAATCAAAAAACTTTGAAATAAAAAGAAATATTCTCATTAAATTGTGAAAATATAAATAATCAAAAGGTTTTTCATATCCTCTCCAAATTTTTGATGTATAACATAAAATTATATATAATTTTTATATTATTCCATTTCGAAAGAATATTTTTTTCAATAAACTTTTTCTCTGAAGATAATTCCAGTTTCAAACAATTTTCTCTTTTTTTCTCTGCCAAAAAACATTTTGACATCTTTTTCTACATGTTTTATGATACTTTCGGAATTGAATTTTGTGATCCTGGGTGCTAGTTTGTCGCAGTCTAATTGAGCTGCCTGGGAGGAATAACGAGAACAACAAAGACACCTGATAATGCCTGATGCAATCAATTACTCTGATCATTCCAATTCAAGGCTGCTCACTTCATCTGGTTGGCAGCTGATTCGATTTATTGTTTTTTATGTGTAAGTTTGTGAAGTATTAGCCGTGTGAAAGAAACATCAGAAACTCTGATTTGACCGAGATGAATCTATTGAATTATGGATGCTTTATAAACTACTCAGTTGATTTTTTTAATCATTTGTTGAGTTGAAATATCGATTTTTTCGAATTTTAAAATAAAAATAATGTATCAAACTATTGGTTTTTAAGTTTTTATATTTGTAAAATTGTCTCCATTAGATTAATTGGTAAAAATTGAAACACATTTTATTGCTGAATAATTTATTATTTAAACGTGAACAATTTTAAAACAATATGAGAAAAATTCTGATTTTGAAAAAGGAAAAACTGTGATATAGTAAGTGATTTCAAAGCAAAAAAAATTTTTTCGAATTGAAACGTTAATGCAACTCATTTTTTTTTCACTAAGTTTAAAACAAATATAAAAAAGCCATTATCGTCTCTATTTGGCCTAAAACACCATTATAAAATAGTTATTTTCATTAATATGCAAACTCAAAATAAAATCTTAACTGACCCCTTCATAGCAGCATAATCTTGAAAGCCGAAGTAGTCAGGCATGAAAATAAAATTGCTTTGTTGCAGGGAAACAGAAACAAAAAAATGAAACAGAAATCTGGTCGAAACAATACCACTTTTTTGAGGACCCCCGTGAGGGAGGAGGAAGAAGGGGAGGCTACCACCAAACATGGAAGAATGGAAACAACCAGTCTTCTCACGCCTTCAACCACAGACTCACTATAAAACTACAAAGTCGTTCAGTTCACAAAAAAGTATTTGAAAACGATCAAACTAAAAAATCGAAAAAAAATAAAAAACACGGAAAAAAAAAATTTGATAAATTTTATGAAAACAAAGACAAAAGCTCTATGAAGACCACCGGCAACAAAGGCATGGCAAGAAGGGTTTTTGTTGCTGAAAGCTCACTGCATTTGAGAGCTCTAGTGGTCACAGACTCAGGTAGTTTCGAGTGCAGGGCCAGTAATGAGGTGGGAGAAGCAGTCACTGTTTTCAATGTGGTTGTTGGTGAGTTTTTGTTGTCTTTAGTTTTTTATTTTTGTTTGATGATTCATCTTTGATGTTCTTTATTTATCGTTGTGTTCTATTTTCAATAGAGATTTCAAACTGAGTCAAATGGTTATTGTTAACACTGCTAAAATACTTTTTTTGGTTTTTGCTTCATATCGAACAATTTAATAATTTTTTGTTTTAGAGAAACATTTTAAAAAGTGCTGAAGAGAATGCAATCATAAATCTGTATTTTATTGAATTTACGCTCAAAAAACTCACAAGTTATACTTGTTTGTATCGCAAAAAAAATCCTTGTTATTTAATTAAAAAATTCTCTTTGTAAACACAAAAAAGCATTGTTGGATCAAATGTTTCAAAAATCTTTAAACAAAGAAGTTGAGTATCCGTCGCTAACTTTCTATGCGGAAACTAAACTTATCGAAAACTATAACTTTTTTAAAGCAAATGTATTATAAAAATCTTCTCTTTTTGATGTAAAATTTTTGAAAAGTTAAAAAAAATATTTTGAATCGAATTAGCTCAAAATTTTTTTCCATGTTTAAATCCATGAATTTTGAGTTTTATCAGAGGAAATATTTGAAATTTATAAAACACTATCTATTGTAGTGAGGTATGAAATATTAATTTCTTATATTTTTTTTAATTTTACACCGAATAATTTATTACTCATATGGGCAAACAAACAGTTTTTCATCACTGTTTTTTTAGATTTTCACTCAAAAAGATCAACTTTGAAATTTTTTTAACCTCTATAAAACATAGTTGAAGTTTGAAGGGAATTTTTGTAGTATAAGGGTAAAAACGAAAAGCAAACTTCATTCCCGACTATTATTTAATTCAAATGTCATGAAAAATAGGAACAAACTTTTTAAATGAGTTTATCAAAAAAATTATTGGAAACAATTTTATAAAAAATTTATAGAAAAAATTTATGGAAAATTTTTTTTAAATGAGTTCATGAAAACACAAAAAAGACATTAATGACAAGGAAAGATGCATGGAATATCCTCCTCCATCAAAACCCCCCAAAATGCTAGAGAAATATTGAGATGCATTTCATTTAAAACTCAAATTTAGTTTTTAACCAAAATAAAGCTCAGATATTGAAAGTATTTTTATAAATCATGTAGGTTCGTATCTACCTTTTTCTTTCACTCCCTCTCATTTTTCCTCGTTACAGCGTGTTTATTTTTAAAGTTGTAAAAAAAAGTTTCCTTCCAAATTTCCTGGAAAAAAGTTTAACATTCATTCAAACATATTAAAACCTAACTCAAAAACATCTTTTTTGATGAGAATGTTTCAAAAACATAATCCTTCGACAGATTTCCCAAAAGTATTCAATACTTTGCCATCTCGGATGACAATGGTGGAGGGAACAAAAGGAAACATACCCTGTTCTGTGCATTCCAACCCACCAGCCACTCTCATATCATGGCTTAAAAACAATCATTCACATACCAACATCATCCTCCAGTCACCAAAAAACACCAGTTCCTCAAGTGCAAGTCAAACTGCTGAGTTAGAGTTGAGGGAGGTGACGTGGAGAGATGCGGGGGTTTATTGGTGTGTTCCTTGGTCTTCTCTGGGACAAGGCCAGCCTTCAAAAAAAATCTCAGTTTCAATCATAGGTGAGTTTTCAAAGATTTTATAAAAAATTTAATAAAAAATGAACAATACTAAATTTAGAATTAGAAGTGTTACGATTTATAAATTACTTTTGTTATCCCAGAACCGCCTTTTTTTGAACAAAAACCACCTACCTTCAAACAAATTGCTGTGGGGAACACGGAAACGTTGCATTGTCGTGTTGTTTCCACTTTTCAAATGAGGGTTTTTTGGAGCAAGGTGAAATGTGTTGAATGGGTGCAACATATGTTAAACGAAACATCCTACCTCGTTATATCGAAAGCTTTGTTGATGAAATAGTTGAAAATTTTGAGTTTTGCGTTTATTTCTTTTAATGAGACATTTTTTAATTAACAGGAAATTTTAAATTTGAAATTATTTCACGTTCAGATGATTATCAAAGATAAATGGGAAAAAATTGGAGAAGGAGAAAAGTTGAAGTTGGAAAAAGTTAGCGTAAATGACACAGGGAGTTATGAATGCATAGCTCACGATCACGTCACCCGCATCATTGCCCCCTTTCAAGTTTCAGTCGAAGGTTTGTTTTTATAGGGTAAGTTTTAATAGACTTTTCGATTTAAATATCTTCTTTTTAACTGGAAACAAATGTTTGGAGAAATTAAAAATCTTTTTTATGTTTCAAAATACTCTTAACTTTATATTTTGCCCTTTTACCTTCTTATATATTTCCAATTTTTTTTTGCTTTTTTTTCATACATTGCAACATAACAACGATTTCAAACTCTTCCAAAATCCTACTCAGATAAAACTCATGCTGCAAGCAATTTAAAGGTTGTGACGTCCTCGGAGTGGGTGGTGCTCACGTGGGATCCTGCCTACGATCCTGGGGGAACTTGGGACTACGTCATATTGTGAGTTTGAGGGAGTCTGCTATAACATTTATGACGTTTGAAAAATACTTTGAAAACCTATTTTCATTTTTGGAATAAACAAGATTATTTTTTATTTTTTTTTATTGGCTCGATAAAAGTCAATCTTCAGCTGTTGTATATCACCTCGCATAAACCAATTTATTCACCAGTTACAAGGAGATTAATAAAAGTGATGTGAAGAATGTTCATACTGGTGACAATGTTGACATATCTAATCTTCCCGATGCCAAAAAACAGGCCTCCGATCGATGGCATCAAAGCATAACATACATGTCAACTTTTCCGTCTCGTCTTTCCGCGCCATTCTTCTCCATTCGTCAAAGCAGCATATCACGACACAAAAAGAAATTTATTAATGATATGCTTTCCCATGATCTTTTCAAAAACAAAACTAAAAAAACGACTGAGAATAAAAGCCTTTATAAAAGTGACGTTAAGACTGAGTATGGAGGTTTCGAAAAAAAGGCGCTCAAAAGCGACTCTAAAATCCATTCAATTGAAAAGAAAAACAAGTTGCATGAACTAAAATCTATCCAAAAACTGACATACAATAAAAATTCTGAAAGAATTGATAATCTCACAAATGCTTCTTTTTCTACTATTAATCCTATTGTGAAAAATGCTTCAATAATTCAAATGAAGAGTGCAAGCAGGGAAATAGTGACCGAAAATAAACGTCTTTTTGATAGTAAAAACAAAAATAAAAATACTTTCCAAAAAGTAAAAAGAAAAAAAAATAAACTTCCGAAGAGAACAAGAGAGTCGAAAAAAACAGTGAACACACCAAGCTGGAGCCTGTTCCACCTTCCATCCCAACTTACAGACACTATCAATGAGCCTTCCTTCTTGACAAATGTGCAAGCCCCGCGCAAAAGCCACAAAAGCTTTGATGAAAGCTCACTTCAGAGCCACAATGTGTGGCTGTTTGGACCTTTGAGAAGTGATTGCTGGCATGCTTTCAAAATCGTCACTAACTTAGTTAGCAGCCCCACTGTGTATGCAAAAACTCTGCCAAAAAGTAATTAAATTTTTTATTTCATAAATGGTAAATTCAGTTTTAAAAGTGGTTTCAAAATTCGTTAATTATGTGTCTTTTTCGGGATCACAGTAACTCACAAAGATTTAGTATATAATCCCATATGTTAATTACTTTTAATCCCATAAAGCATGCGCTAATTCTTGCCCAGCCACGAATAAAAGAAGTACACAAAATTAATTTAATATGCAATAAATAAGAATCACGCATTTATAATACAACAGTAAGCTAATTTATATTTTTCACACACTCGTATTCAAAGACACTGGCTTTTTTGGTGATCAAGTATCCAAAAGTTCCTCCCTGGATAATTTGGCATACTTGAGTGAATTGAAACCATGAAAATTTTCTGTTTAGGTTTTGAAAACTCAATAATGAGAACTACTATTTAATAATATTCTAATAAATTTTTGAAATATTTATCTAGAAATGTAAAACTATAAACTTTAAACTAATAAACTTTCGTTTTGATTAAATTCAAACCCACTTAAATCTTCATACATTGGACTGATTCACAGATAGTCGATTGAAGTTGCACCCCCCGAAAAACCTGACTATATACAGAAAGGGCAAAAGCATTATTTTAACATGGATTTTCCCATCGCCACCATCAAACCTCTTCCAATACCACAACACTCAATACGTTCTTCAAAATGAAAACGAGTTTTCAAACGATTCTAAATTATCAGAAGCAAACAAACCTCCTTATTTTACTTCATCTTCTTCATCATTTTCTTCACCATCTTCTCTTTTATTATCATCTTTTTCTTCTTCTTCTTCTTCTTCTTCATCATCTTCTTCATCATCGTTACATTCATACCAAAGTCACATGCACCACTCGCCATTCGAAAGATCACCATTCAACTCATTGTTCCATTGTTTCGTGCAATACAAGACAAACTTTTCATGGGCCAAACTGACACCTCCCCTCTACTCAACCACTCACTTCAAATGGAAAACACCTGCATTTAATGGCGTCTACCACTTCAGAGTTTTTTGTTGTTTCTCTGATTTCTGCAGCACTCCAAGCACTTCTGTGGCTTTCACTAAAAACGGTTCAATTCAAGTATTTCTAGTTTCAAAATACTAAAAATTCTATATAGAGCACTTGAAAAGCTTCTTCTTATTTTAATGAAAGCATCACTCTCACACGACCACTTAATGAGTTTCCGTACTGCCCTTGTGTTCATCCTAATTTTGAGCCATCCATCATTTTTTATTCAAACTTTTTTGGCGTTTATCTTTAAGCCAAATCTAATAGTAATCCATTTTTGACGTTTGAATTAACACAGATAATATTCATTTTTTTTGAACCGAATAAATGTTTTATCAAGTTGATTTCATTATTTGAAAACTCAAATCTTTTGAGTATTTTGCTAACTATAACAAATGCGTACATTTATTTTAAAAATTTTCATTATCCATTGAATTTTTTCTAGATTTTTTCTTTATAATATGAACTAATGATTCAATGAAACACTCAATCCAGATGGATCTTCCCCCCTCACTCACGATGTCTTCCTCAATGTTAGATCAATTTATGATACTTGCAACAGTTAACATCTCATTATATTGCTTTTTTAACAAGATCAACTTATCTATTTTTTAATTTATAAAGTTATCGAAGCATCACACGAAATTTTCATTTACAACCCCCTTTGCACCCGTTATATTCGTTTCATCTGATACAAGTCCCTTGTATAGTGACATGAATTCTTGCGTATAATGGCTTGTGCCTACTTGGATGATAGATGAATCTTTAAACGCTCAAGTAGTTTTGTGTTTTCAGTTGAGCACCACAGAACTAACTCACTAGCACGTAAGAAGATATCGATGTAGTAGCAACCTACGAACGTATATACCTTTTTTTGGTTCTGTTCATGGTGGTATGAAAAATCAATTTTTCTAAAGAAGGTGTTTTGATGTAAAATCTACCTTTTTTGAAAAAATTTTTGTTTAAATGTGCTAAGAACAATTCATGGCTTTTAAGTATTTTTACCATTTAACTAGTAAAAGCTTGAAACGAACATAGTAAAAAAAAATATAATATATAAATTTTTCAATTTTATTTGTTAGAATTATGATTAAAAGTGATTAAACTGCACTTAGGTGTTGGTTGCAAGCAGTATCTGCGCTTTTTTCTTTTCTATTTTCACCGTAATCTTCATCAAAATCGTCAAGTACAAACTAGATCGTCGGAAAAGATTTAACCAATCAAACAGAGATATTGGTAAATGAAATATTTTTATTGGTTTTCCATTGACATATTTTATTTATTCATAAAATGAATGTAAGATGATAAATTAGAAAATCGTCAGTCAATCACTTATCTGTTATTTTTCATGTCATTTCTTTGATCAAAATTTGATTTTATCGTGAAGTTAGCATCAGATTTTTTAATCAAATTTTGAACAGCATTTATTGTTTTATGGGTGAAATTTAAATTAAATTTTCTAGAAGTGGTTTGTCCATATTTAGAAAACGAACAAAAGAATTGCAGAAGCACAGAAATAAATTAGCTTTCGAGGCAATGTATGACGTTTTATAATTTAGATTTAGTTGAATTAAATTTTTAAACTCAATTTAATAAAATGATGAATTTTTTTTTCAGGTATTCGAATGTTTTTTAGATACTCCAATTTTTGAAGTCCTAATCAACGTACCAAATAAAAAATCGTTATCGCCAGCTGGGATACATAATTATCACTCAAGTTTCCTTCGGTAAATTCATAATATCTATTATGAAAAAAACGAAAAAGTCAAATATATGAAGAAAATTGATTCAGAGTTTTCGTACGTAGAAACCCTTGCCTTAACAACTTGAAGAGTATTTTTCACAAATTTCCTTAGTTTCTGCATTTTTTTCAGTTTATGTGCAATGAGCAAATAGCGGTTTTAGTGGCGCAATTGATAGGTTTCACAGGACGCTCGATAGGAATATGATGAATTGTGTTCATTGAAATATCGAATTTTTTATAATTTTTGACCACCTCATTTAAACAGTATTTTCTTGTTTAATTTTTTTAAAAACTTTTGTGAGAGTGAACATCAAAATAGAGATAAACGTTTTTCAAAATTTTTGAAACTTTTCAGGTGTAAAGTGAATCTTTTTATGTGAGAACTTTCAGTTTTTTGCAAAAAAAACTTGTATTTTTTTATCAAAATAGACAATTTATTTGATAAATAAATTATAGATTTATGTTTTTGATGCATAACCAATTTGTTTATTCAATTATCATTCAAAGACTTGCTCTATGAAGACTGCAAGGGTCTGGTTGTTCAAAGAAGAAAAGTTTAAAAGGTTGAAAAGTTGGGGTTTGTAAAGAAAAAGATCTGTAACGGTTGATAGAAGTGAAGTGGTTCTTAGGGGGAAATCTTGAAATTTGTCACGATTAAGATGTTTGTAGCCTGAAATGGGCATTTAGAGTGATGAAAAATTGAAAACGTTGAAGTTTATAAAAAATCGTTGAAAACCCACTAGTTTAATTAATTGGCATTATCCAAAGAACATTTCCTTGTTACGTGCTGTTATTCAAAGTTTTTTCGCTTAATTCTTTCAAATTATTTCTCTCGTTACATTTTTTTTCTCTTTTCGAAGCCGTTTTGAGCACTACACTTAAAATTTATTTTAAGCAAATGAAAAAATTATATTTTTTGTGATAAAAACTTCAAAGCGTCAAAAAATCCACATTGTGGAGTTAAAGCCCCATCCAATTTACAGCATCATTTTGATGATTAAATTTTCAAAACTAAAATAGATTTAAGATTCAAAGTGTTGAAACGCGACATGAAGCTCACACTTTTGAATTATAAAACTTGAAATGCATTTCAAAATTCTGAATACTGACGTTTTACGATAATGCGTAAAAGGAATAAAATCTTCTATAATTAAATCAATGCATTTCAGGTTGTGGCTTGGTTTATGGGGGAAATGGCGGTTTGGATAGTCGGGTTTTATTGCTTGAAAACTCTATAATTAAATTAGAAACTAATTTTGATCCAAAAAGTTCAAAATGATTTCAAAATTTTTATTTCAAACTTCAATAACTTTAGTTCAAAAATATAAATGTAGCATTGAAATGTTGAAAAGATAAGCTAAGAATATCCCTTTTACTTGGAAATGGTCCAAGCCCTTAATGAAGACAAATTTCATAATATCATAAATAGAATTCTTGTTTGAGTATAATACTAATATAATCATATGATCTATAGTATTTTTCAAAAGTGATTTTTTAGTGAGCACACGTTGTGAAAGATTACAGAGTTATTCATATCTTTCATAAGACATCGTATGTATCTTTTAATTTTAAAAAGTTATTCGTTTGTTGATTCAAAGTTGAGAATTTTATAAATACAAGCTTATTTAAAAACTTAAATTTTCGATAAGTATGACTTTATCATAAGTCATTAGTGATTAATTACTTATGATAAGGTTATACTTATCGAAAAGTTTAGTTTTTGAATAAACTTATATCTAAAAAATCTTTATTTTTGAAGAAATAAACGAAGACTTTTTTCATAGAAGCCTTTCGCGGAGATAAAGATTAAATATTTAGATTTTGATGAAATAAAAATAAATAGAATTTTATTCATAAATATATTCTAGAAATAATTAACAGACATAATTACTTCACTTTCTTCTTATGACGATTAAAAGCTGGTTTTATGTTGATAAAAGTGTCATTGAAGATAAAGTCAAACCTATCTCTGAGTTCATCCGTTTAAAATTTTCGTTTCGTAATTAAATTTTCAAAATGGAATAATTAAATTTATTTGTGTTTCGGAGTAATACAACCATCAGTCAACATCATAATAGTTTATTCTATGCCATCTTTTTAAAAATTATTATGCTTCTAAATTCGTGATTTCAATTTGTGGTACAGGATGTTCTTCTCTTTATACTCGTTTCCTAATATGGTACCTTGTCTTATTATGAAGTTTAATTTTATGAATGGCAGCCAAATGTTTCATAACGATGTAAATGTTACTTTCACTATATCGTATGTATTTTTTATTCTTTTGTTATTGTGTTTCTTTTCTACCTATTCTATCTCAAATATGATTGGTCCAATGAAACTAATAAAATTGTTTACCATCCCATTGGTCGTGTTGTTTAAGTGGTAGACATTTAGACTAGTTATCAAAACTCATCTGTTATGACTCCGTTTGGTGCAAAGATAGAAGTCTTTTCTACAGTGTGTTTGCCATTGTTTAGTTTGTAGTAAGTTCTTTAAGCAAATTTTGGAAATATATAGTAAATTTTTGATTTTTTCATACCATCATTGTTAACTTTGAGTCTCAAAATTATCTTCTGCAAATTAGCTGCAAATAGCGACCATCCAATAATATTTCCAGCAACCTTAGTAATTAAATGCTCAAGTTTAACTTTTCACAAAGCTTTTCGTGGAAAATTCTAACATCATCACTTGATAATGTGAACTTTTTTATGGAAAGCTTTGTGGATTGAAAAAAGAAATACTTTGTGTTTGTTTCCCTCATCATTGTTTCAGGCTAGACTAGGTCATTTAATTTTCTAAAATAATTCAAAAGTATCTAAACGGCAAGCCATTCATCTTATCATCAGGGCATTTTTCGACACATTGTTGTATACTACATTTGCGGTTTCTCAACTGAACAAAAAATGGAAAACTGCTATTCACTCAAATGGTAGTCAAGCACCAAAGATTCAGATTTATTACCATAATAGAAACACGTTATTAATCAGAACAACTACTGCTAATGATAATAACTATAATACTAATCAACAAAATTATAACGCACACAGAAATTTAAACGCTCCTATACATGTATGTATATATATATATATATATAAAGCTTTGAAGATTTTAATTTCTCATGATTATGTCAATTGGACTAAGGCAGAAGTTTTTTAAATTCGAAAAAATATTTTGTCTATGAAATTAGTTGAAAAAAAATTTTGTTCAATGGAGAAATTATCAATAGGATGAAAAATTGAATATTCAATAACTCCGAGCTTGGGATTCGAACTCAAAACATACGGCTTGTGGTTTGTTGTCACATAGTGGAAGTTTACACTTTCATTAGATTTCCGAATCTAATCCTATTGGTCAGTGAAAAACATTCTTCCTTTTCTATTGAAACCGTGAAGTGTTTGTGTTGCCACATAGGCTTTCTCAAGGGCGATGTGGTCAAGTGCTTCAAGTTTTATACTGAGTTTTTTTCATGATCTAAGCAAAAAATTGAATTTTTCCTTTTCATTAAATAATAATGGAAAGTTTTTATAAAAAAATTATTCCAACTAAAATCATTGTTAAGTTTCAACAGGTAAGTTGGAGTCGTGTTTGAAGCGTCAAATTTGTAGGCGTTGAACGAGGAAACTGACTAGTTTTTTATCATCTTCATAAGCATATTATGTTTTAATATTGAACTTATTTGAAAATGTAAAAATTTTCCCATTATCTTGTATAGTTTAACCCATCTACAATGCAAAAATGCCAACAATTTAAGTTTGAGAAAAACTCAGACTTTCAAGCTACTTTTAAATGTTTAATTTGAAAAAATATCGATACAATAATGATTTCAAGAATTTTCTGTTTCTCTGTCCAACTACCTTATAAAGTTTCAAGATCACCTTAAAATCCCAGTATTTAATATTTTGTTACAATATAGCTTAAATATTTTGAATAGAAATTCACCAACCAGCTCGAAATCAACAAAGACTTCAGGTTCATGTATGAATTGATCATTAGACGAGAAACGTTTGCCACAATTTCCGACCGAAGGAACTTTGAGAAGAGGCGGGTAGTGGCACAAATCCGAACTAGAATAAAAAAAGATTTGCTAAAGAATTTAAACTTTGAATAACTTTTTATTTTCAATTTTTCATGAAGCATTTTTGCTACATTTCATTTTAAAAACTAAAATTTTCGATAAGTACAACTTTATCATAAATCATTAGTAGTAAACTATTGTGAAAGTATGTGATTATAAAGAATTTTAGACATAAAAAGGAAAGTACCAATTAAAGAAGATTAAATTTTGTAAAGTAACTATTATGTGATGTTGTAAATGAGTGAAGTTATTTTTTATATGAATATTTTTATTTTGATCTAAATCAATTTCATTGAGAGATTGCCTTCTGTGTCCCTCCGTTGGTTGCTTATGGTTATCTCTTCATTAGGGAGTCCCACGCACTTGATTTGACTGTTAATTGTGAGTCATTGTAGCATCTTTTGGTTGAATCATTCTTTTTGATTTCAAGGCTCTCCCTAAAAAGTAGGTCCCTCTGCAATTTTTTTTTGTTTTTTTCATTATATGTCATTATTATCGTGGGTGATTCCCAGCATATTGTTCCAGTACTACAGATTTGGGCATGTTTAGAAATGCATTTATATTTTCATTTTGTTTGGTGGATTCCACATCTTTTATTATGTTGGAACATCCTGTTGGCAATATTCACCCTTGTCTGTCCAATATAAACCTTATTTGGGTCACAAGAACAATGTATTTTTTATACTCCTTTTTTTTGCATTTTGTCAGTTTTGTTGTTGTTGCACAGAATGTTTCCTAATTTAGGATGCATGTGTATAATAGCTAACATTGAACTCTTCTTATGACATTGTTGAGATGTTTTATATAGGGGATGGATAAGTTTGATATATTTTTATTTCTTTTGTACTCTTTTGTTTTTTTTCTTGTTCTTAGGCGATTTGTTTATTTTTCTTGTCTAGTTTTTGGTTTGTAGTTTTTTTATTGTTGTGTCTATTTTATGTTTGCTATGGTCGTTATTTAGGTAATTTAATTCATCTTCTAGCAGGTCTTGTTTCGAGCAAAAAGTGTAGGCTCTGTTTAAGGCTTCTTTTAAAATTCTCATCCATGTATTTAGGTCTTGATTTGATTTTGGACTAATGGTCAGGCCCGTGTTGAAGGGTTTCCTGTAGACAGTGGTGTTTAGGGATTCATTTTCTTCTTTGATAATTAATGTATTTAAAAATGATATTTTGTTGTTTTTTCCTATTTTACAGATGAATTTTAGCGCTGGATGCACTTTATTTAGGCATTTAAGTGTTCTATTTTTTCTTTATTTTGTTTTATTATTCCAAAGGTATCATCCATGTAGACATGTAAAGCTCGTGGTCTCTTTATTTTTTCTTTTTTAGCCAGTTTTAATGCTTCTTCTATCGTGTAGTCCATATATATTTGTGCTATGACTACCATTAGGCTAAGTCCTATAGGACCTGAAACTTCCATGTCGTATTGTTGGTTGTTATGTTTGAAGTTTGAGGTGAGACAAAGGTTGATGAGTTCGCATATATCATCCACGTTGAGTTTTGTTATTTTTATTAATTTGTTTTGTTTTTGAATTTTTTGTTTTATTATTACAATACATTTGTTGAGAGGTATAGATGGGTAGAGTGCTTCCGCATCAAAACTTACTAGTTGTTCATCTAGTTTGATTTTTAAGCTTTTTATGTTTTTGATGAGTTAATTATTTGTGTTAAGAATGAGGCAATGGCTTTTTTGGGGGCAATTTCGGTGTGAAATGATATTTCTCGCTGGATAATACTTTTCTGGTTTGTGGACTCAATCAACTTTGCCTGTGGCCCTAGGAGGGCTGGGAGTGTGATCAGCCGTAGACTTATTGCTTCTTGCGTATCTTTCTTCAGTCTACGCTTGTAGCACACGTGTTAGAGAGCTCTTATTTATTTTCTACAATATTTTACTCGATTCTTACTACAACTCTGCTAAGACTCTCTATTTGGAAAAAACTGGAAGTAACAGCAGTTTTATAGGTAATCAAGGTGTTCAATTATAGGTGTTCAAGCTGCCTGGGATATGCGGTATCCCAGCTGAATCATGAAAATCTGATTTCAAGTTCGACATCAGATTTAGAAAAAGCGAGGTTGCTGGCTGTCTCTTCAAAACAATCCTCTCCTTGGCTTAATGCCATTCCTATAGCTTCTTTGGAATTGAAGATGATCAGATCTTAACTAAAGATCAGCTGCGCTTTACGTTCAGGCTTACTCTTGTGCATTCCTCATACTTGCGTTTGCGGCACTAGAATGGATCAATCGGGAGCGCATGGTCTCAGTTGTAGAAAGAGTGCTGAAAGCTTTTTCTGACTTGCTCAGGTCCTAATGAAGAGAGCTCTGTCACCTTCCATCGATTTTTGAACCAAATGGTGTATCTTGCTCTGATTGAAAACGTCTAGATGGGATGACAGTTTACCCTTGGAAAAATGGTCGTATTATGGTGTGGGATTTCACTTGTAGTGACACTATCGCCTCCAGTCACATACAAATATTTTCAGCTTTTCCAGGAAAAGTACCTGAAAACGCGGAGACAGATAAGCTGACAAAATAGTGCAACCTTTCAGCAGACTATGAGAATATACCAATCGGAGTTGAAAATTTTGATTCTTGAGGTCCAAACTGACTGAAATTGATAAGAGAGCTTGGGAAATAAAATAGCTCAAAAAACAGGAAAACCGCGGTCAACCTCCTTCTTACTTCAAGCAATAAGTATGGCCATTCAAAGAGGGAATGCTTGTATTGTGCTAGGTACTCTCGCAAGTCCAAGAAAATTAGAAATCTTTTTTTTTTATTATAAAAAATTCAAACATTTTAGTTCATTTTTAAATTTGACGGTTAAATAAACATAGGATGTATATTTTGTTGTCGTATATGAAATTAGATGAAGACATGCATAAATTTATAAGAACGGTGAAGCTTGTTCGTTTGGAGAGATCAGTATCTTTTTTTAATTGTTTGTTGATTAAAGTTATGCCATTTTGTAGAGGTATTGATGGAAACAGAGCTTCTGCAACGAAGCTTACCAGGTAATCGTCTTTCTTTAAAGTTATTTCCAAGGCTTTGGATGAATTCTAGAGAATTTTTGCATGTGTAGTCACAAGCATGGACTATTGGTTGGATGAGTGGTATTAGATATGATGCCAAAGCTTCTTGAGGACAACCTCGATATAATATAATGTTTCTAGCAAAAAAGTATTTGCTTTTTTTGTGAGCTTTAACGGATAATCTACAGAAATCAAAGAACCTGAAGGATAAATTTGTTTATATTCATATACCGACAATTTTTCTTTTTTTCAGTTCCAGTAGTTTTTTTTTGATTTTTATTTTTGAATTGGTTTTTTATTTTTAATTTCTGGTTTGGTATTTTTTAAAGCTTCTATAGCTTTTTTTGACTTGATCGGGAAGTAGCACAACAAAATCAATGTCCTTGTCTTGAGGGGTAATAAACAATTCATTTATTTGTTTTTTCTTTCAAATATTTCAAACCTTTTTTTTCCATAGTTTGTTAAGTTGCTGGATGTATTTGGTTTTGGAAAAATCTTGGCGCAACTTTTCACCATTTTTCATTTTGTGCTGCTTTTTCCGTACAACAAATTATGTTTATAAAAGGAATTTTTTGGTGCGTTAAAGCAAACTTTGGTATTGCGTGTGGAGGCAGAGGTTCGTTTTGAAGTTGAAGGACTGGGTTTGAAAGTGTTGTTAGGCGATTATGTTGTAGTGTTTGTGAATTCATTTTTTGTATAATTTTAAACTTGTTTTAAGTAAAAAAAAAATCCCTTGGCAAGAGAGAGCCTTTAAATAAAAAAACACAATTTTGTTTTCAATGGCTATAATGACCCACAAATCGTAGTTAATACCAATGCTTGGGATCCAATACTAAAGGATTTTAAAAAATTTGAACGGCGTAATGACCGAAGGGGGACATAGAGATTAAGTCCTCTTGTTGAAATTTGACATCGTTTAGAAAATTATTTTTCTTTGAAGTACTCTTTTAAACAATTAATTATTTGGAATAATAGCATTAAAACTAAAACAACTTCTATTTGTTATGAATAATTAACTAATTTTTAATTATAGTTTTTGAATTATATATAACCATAGTTAGGATTCAATTTTTTTCGCTAACGTTTTATGATGGCTAAACTTATCGAAAATTATAGCTTCCTATTCTCAATAAATGGATTAAAAATTCCTCGAACATAATAACTTATTTTTTCAGTGCTGTTATTTCAATGTTAATTTTTTTTAGAAGTCACAAATTAACATGTTTTTAAACGGTAATTACAACACCTCACACAATAGCATTGTTTTTTTTATATTTCAATACTGTGAACAAGATGCTGGAGCCAATATCATGGCTTACGATATCCGGTTCACTGTCCTTGTGAAGGGGATGTTTGTATACTGTTGAAAGTTGTATTTGTTCAAACTCTGAGTTGAGTGAGCGACAGTCTAAAGTTCCAATGTTAAAGTTTTGCATAAGTCAGAAAACCCCTTTTTTTCGGTGTTTGGTCATCTATTTCTTTGTAAGCCAGACTCGTCATGGTTGCGTTTGGGTTTATACGCGTTCTACTTGAAAATGGATAGTCACGAGTTTCATGGTTGATTGAGAAATCAATCCTGTTTTCTAGTAGTCGAGATTGCTGTGGTGCTTCGCTATGGCTCTCACAGGCGCAGTGTCATGCTTGAGATGAATGGTGTTCCTCTAATATTTTCCATAAGTTGATTCCCCTGTTAGACAAACGAATGGCAAGAACTGGGGTTTTGATGTTCAGATGACCACCACCGTAAACAGAAGAAATTGTTTCTTTTCGAATAGATCATCACCATCTTTATCTGACTTTTTCTCCCCTGGTCAAACTTTTCAACAAGCTGAAACAGTGAAAAGATTGTTTAGTCAACTTACGTCCTATTAAATTAATTATTAAACATTTTGATTTTATAACATATTATTATATTATATTAAATACTGTGTCAACATTGGCTATTTACAGAGACATCAAAAGGACGAATGTCCTATTTAGTCTCTAGCTATACTATACCTAAGATCTTGCAAGTAGCTAACTTTTTGTTCTAATAATTCAATAAAAATTTATTTAAATAACTTGAACAGTTTTGTTTCCATCTCTTTATTAAATATTAGCTGAGACTTCCAATTCTTGTATTCGGAATATGCAGGCTTTGTGCTTGTGAATCATAACCCAAACCTTTCGAAAAGAGTAATTGATCTGAAGTATTTCTCATCAAAGCCATTCGAACTTAAATCTTCGTTGCATTTTGAAACTTCTGGAGTTTCAGCTGATTGGATAGAAAACTTTGCTGTTTCAATTTTTTCTAGTAAATAAGAACGATACTTTTGAGCATTGGTGCTAGCAACAGATATTTTTGTTTTTCTTGAATTTTAATTTCCAAAAACAAATTAGTTGTGACATTTAGCAAAACATTAATTTTGAACTAAAAAATTTGAATTTAATTATTATTCAAACTTTAAACTTTGAAATATAAAAATTTAATATGGAAAGATGAGTCTTAAAAACACAAAAATTTAAATTCATTTTGATGAGGCTTTTCGATATATTTTTTATCATCATCAAGTAACTAATGGTGAGTTATTATGGTTTTTTTGGAAATATGGGTGTCATAGAGAATAATGGTGGTTAATGGAAAGTCTTGATAATTTATGAGAGACCATTGGTTTAATGATAGTTTCAATAAATAATTGAAAGTTATGGTAATTTTTAGCAGATATGGGAATTTATAGGGAATTGTGGTGGTGTATTAAAAGTTATAAAAGATAATGAAGAATCATGTTTCTCAATGGAGAGTTATGACAGTTTCTAGGAACTGTAGTGTTTTTGGAGTAATAGGGGCTTATGGAAAGTTTTGGTCTTTTAGTGAATTAGAAAGTTATGGGATTTCATGAAAGTTATAGTGGTTTTGAAGGATTATAGGTGTTTGTGGGCAGGTTGTGATTATAATAGGGGAGTTATAAGAATAATCATTTGTTATGGTAGCTTTTGACAGTATGAAGGTTTAGTACATTTGATATTAAAATTTTTTTAATAAAAATATCTTGTATTTTTTCATGTTAAAAGAGCGCAGCTTTCAATGACGAGCTAAAAATCATAAACTAAATAAAAAACTACTTGTTCATTAAAAAATCTATCATTATATTCGTAGTTTGGTATCCAGCTTTCTTCTAAAGCCTAGAGTGACCAAAAACTAAATTTTCTTGACTCCTCTCTAGCACTTTTCTCGACATAAAACCACTACCAAGTAAGGCTGATTTTTGTATTGTTTTGAAAGATATATTTACGCCAATGAGTTTATTTGTTACTGTTCCTAAAGCACCTATTACTACCGGAATTACTGTTGTTTTCACCTTCCATAACCTGGATAATTCTTTAGCCAATTCTTGGTATTTATCTTATTTTTCTTTTTTTTTTCTCTTTGTTCGAAAATCTTCTGGTATAGCTGTGTCTATGATATAACATTCTTTCAGATTTTTTTTTATGACAACTATGTCAAGGCATCTTGCCTTGATTAATTTGTCAACATAAATTTTGAAATCCCGTAGTATTTTAGGGTTAGGGTTAGGTTAGGGTTAGGGTTAGTCAAAATCAAAACATTACGGTTTAGACTTTGTAGTGAGCAAAAAATAGAAAAACGTCTGTATAAAAAACGTAAATGACAAACACGCGATTTTCTAAGGCTCATTCAAAGGCTCTAGTATGTAAGTTCTGAATTGCTATGGACCAACTCAAGTTATATGCAACAAGAATAAAGAAGCCTATGACGAGTTTCTACAATAACTCAAGAAATTCATCAAAACAATAGAGAATCAAATACTAATAATTCAAAGAGATTTCAATGTAAAAATAGGCAGAAATTCTCCAAAATCAATATCACAAACAAAAACGTCATATATGCAATCAACAAACCCAAGAACAACAAGTCATCAGGTTATGGTAAATTGGTAGCAGAAATGATGAAGACTCAATATAATAACAATAAAACAACTCACTGATTTTTTGAATGATACAATAAATAATAACCTCCCACATTCACCTAGGAATTTGCACTTTAATAACAATCCAAAAACCCAACAAACCAAAAACTGTGAACAACACAAGACCAATCATACTTCTATCAATAATAAAAAAATTAAAATCAAAAATCCCTCTAGAGAGAATAAGACCTGCAATAGAAAAATACATTCCACCCAGCCAAGCAGCCTACAGAAAAAGAAGGCCAATAGAAGATGTGCTGTAAACTCTGAAGTTATATATAGCAAAATCACTAAGCTCTCAAGAAAAATTATCAATACAAGAAATAGATATGTCAAGCGCATTCGATACAGTAGACAGGGAAAAGTTGATGGGAATAGTAAAAGATAATCTCAATCTTCAAGATACAAAGCTGATTGATTTTCTTACTAAAACTGAATAAAAAGTGAGAGCAAACAATTATGATGGACCCAACTTTTCCACTAACATAGGCATCCCTCAAAGCGATGGTTCAAGTCCTGTCCTGTTTACGTTGTATCTGGAAACAGTTCTCAAAGAGGTCAGAAATAAAATCAGGGCGCAAGACATTTCTTACGCAGATGACGTGGATTTTTCAAGCAAAGAAGGCATAAATTTCACAAAAGTAAAAAAAATTTTCAAAAAACGGTTTTTTCACACGAACAATGACAAAACAGAAGTTCTAACAATAGAAAGAAACAGCGGTGAATGAAAGAGTTGCAAAAAGTTAGGCATCTTACTCAACACGAGAAAAGAATGGAAAAGAAGAAAACCCATTTCGATTGCAGTGCCTAATGCAAAGCATTATGCTTTTCGAATGCATCACTTGGGAAATGGACAAAGGAATGAGACAATTAATAGATTCCTTCAAGAGAAAAATGATTCGACAAGCGTGCGGTATCTTCTGGCTCAACCGAATTTCCACAGAAAAAGTCAACACTCTGGCAGAACCAGCATCCCAAATTGTAGCAAAAAGACGCTGGCAGATGTTAGGCCACATTCTTCGAACGAATGAACAAGTTTCAACAAATAGAGCTACAATGGAATGTCTAGCCTCAAAAAAAACAAAAAGGAAAACCAAGCACCAGTCTTCTAGCAACCATCAAAAGAGACCTAAAAGCCTTAAGCTCACACTCAACGAAGCAATTGAATTGGCTCAAAACAGAAAACGCTGGAAGCTGGAGGGAAGCATGCTATAGTAGCACGAAAAAAAAAGATTAAATACATTTGGTTTTTCTTTAGTGAACCCTATATATATATATTCTTTTGGAACAATTCTAGAAAACGACTATTAAAACTTTCACTAATTTTTAGAAGTTTTATTATCCTATCAGAGTTGTCACTCATCAGTGTTGATTGTATCATGTTTTTCATTATATGTTTCTACATAATTAACACCCAGCTGTAAATTCAATAAAATTGTTTTGAACTCAACATGTACTTTATGGCTGAAGAACACAATTATTTGAAAGACTTAACTAGCGGGTAATAGAAGAATTTGAATGATAATTTCAATAATAAGATTTTAATCTATATGCTCCAGCTTCCAAATTTTGAATTCCACTCGATGTACAAGTCGAGATCTTTGGTGGATACACTGGCTTTCACTTGCTTGATTGCCTCATGGAAATCTTCGGAGTTTATCGGCTGTACCTGAAAAGATCAAAATTAATCAAAAAAATCACCACAAATATGGTTGAATAAGTTTAAATTCAACTGAAAAAATATCTTTAACAAATTGATTCAAGTAATAAGTGAAAAAATAATCTTGGAACCTGAGTAAGGGTTATAGATTCGATATCACGTACATCCAATCGTCTTATGGGCCCTAGAGCAGCCTCTCTGCATAAGTTTGCCATGTCTGAGCCCGAATACCCTACACCATGTTAAATTTAATGTATATTGGTATTTATGAAGCGCTTTTTTTATATCCTAGCGCTTGCTACAAATTTCATGTAACGAAAAAACACTGTGGAACAGGTGCTAATTGTTGACCATGCAAGAGCGAAATGGTAACTTTAGTCTAATGTTCTACCAGCTGAGCTATAAGGACGATGGAAAACATTAGATGGTTGTTCCAAAAATCTTCTTAAAAAACTCTATTATAATAAAAGCTTATGAATTCATAATTATAAAGCCTATAAAAAACTTTAAAATTACAAAAGCCTATAAAATATAGAACCTTCAGTTCTGGTACAGATCTGGTGAACATCATCTTCAAGGAGACAATAGTTCTGTTTGAGAAGGAGGTGCTTGATGATATGTTTTCTGGCTTCAAACTCGGGCAGAGGGATATAGAGCCTCTTGACGAACCTTCGTCTGGCTGCTTCATCTATTTCTTGGGGCCTTCAGGTTGATGTGTCAATCAAGCTTATTATCATTATTATTATTATTGTAAAACCAATGAAATTTATTACTATAGTGAAAATAAAAATTTATTATCAGTATTATTAATATGAATGAAATATCATCATTGTTAATGAAGAGTCGATGATGAAGAAAATAACTATATAACAAATGTATAAAATATTTATAGGCCCAGCCTATGCAAACAGACGCAAAACGATGATGATGATGATTTTGAATTTATAACATAGAATAATTCAAAAAAAATAGTTAAAACAGTGCATTCCGAGAAAAAATAGTTTTGAATTAATGATAAATATTAATATATGAAAACCACCTGTTAGTGGCACCAACAACAAGAAGTCTGTCGTTCTCCAACGTGTTTGCCCCATCCTGATCAAGTTTTCATACCCAATACAATC